>VHKM01000265.1:0-460000 GCA_007210695.1 Neogobius melanostomus | reverse complement strand
CTGGCTTATATAATCAGAGCACAATATCCATGAATAATATTTTGTTAGGCGGTAATGGGTGGTCAGAGGACAGTGGGGATGAGGAGGCTCTGGATGTGAGAAACAAAGTCTTGTTTAGCAGCGTGACATAGCTAAAGATGGGAGTCATAAACAAAACGTAATTGACTTGTCAGAACAGAATTACTGCAATTAACAAGAAGTAAATCTCATGACTTGGGTTCATTGGGGGTAAAACGTAGACATTTGCCTCCATTGTTTGCATACGCTGGTTAATAAGCTCGACAGTTGATGAATAGTTAGTGGTCGTTATCCTTACAAATGCTAGAAACAGCATGTGGGTGTTTTTTTTCACCATTTAAAGCAACTGTAATGTAAGAAATACTTTTTTCAAGATTCTATTTATCAGGTGAAATGTTGAGCCGCCTGCATCTGGTCCAAAAGTTTGGGGATATGCTAATGCTTAGGACTTTATTGAGCATAATATTCTTACCGAATAATTTCTTATTTGTACGTGGCTCGGTATATCAGCTGTCCTCTCATTATTCATCTTCCACCCATTTAGTCCTCTATGTAAATATTGTATCGGCTCTGCAGTTTATTGGTTGTTTGTCTGCCCTGATGAACACCTGCCCCTCAGGCTGTCATTTGTTCACACTGCTGTCCTGTATATTTACACTTCAACTGGCCATCTATCAACGCCTCCTATATGTTTCATAAGAAAACCGTAAACACAATCGTTGCACAAGTACAGAGCGGGTTTGAAATGCATTCGGTGGAAAACAACATGAGATGTAGTTGTTCCAGCATGAGGTCTTTATTCCTGTTCCCTGGATGTAACGTTGATGGATGAGGCCACGCCAGCAGCCAATGGAAAAATACATGTTCCGATCGATGTTTCATTTTTAGATTTTACGCTCCACACCAAATGATGATGTTTGTTTAATTTCTAGATAGTTAATTTATCGCTGATGAATTGTGGCGATATTAAGTGAATGAGGGTGGTTTAGATGTCCACCTTTATTATACTCATTATGTGCCACTGATTTTACATACATGGCTTGAAAAAAGCTATGGTACACTGTTTAGCATTATGTAATCAATATTCAAACTGCCCTTGTCTTACAGTCACTGCAAATTTAAAACATGCAAGAATTTTTTGGCCAAACTTCTTCTTCTTCTTCTTGGCCTATTTCTGAAACTTTGAGTGTCTGCACTGGACTTTGTTGTCTCTCCATGGGT
The DNA here is from genome assembly GCA_007210695.1 of Neogobius melanostomus. Lineage (NCBI taxonomy): Eukaryota > Metazoa > Chordata > Actinopteri > Gobiiformes > Gobiidae > Neogobius > Neogobius melanostomus. Next base: position 458,761 of record VHKM01000265.1, on the reverse strand, counting down.
TAGCGTCGAAGTAAATCTCTGACATGTTAGTGCCATATGGACCATCTCAATCGCTGAGAGCCTCAGGGACTGGACTCTTGCTAGGACTAAACACGGTGAGGCTGTGTTTCAGTCTGTAAAATCTATCTTCTTAAAAATGTGTGACAAGCCTCAACTCTGAAAGTGGTTCTATTTAGCTGCTTGTATGGCCACTATAGCACTCACTATTTTATGTTCATTTATTCTATTCGCTTTGTATGAATAGCTTTGTTTAGCTAACTTTTAATGCACTTGCTCTGTGCTTCAGATTACTTTGTGTATAGCAACTGAGCTCTGCAAATAGACTTGCCTAGCCTTGAAAGGATAATGACTAAATGATACATAATATTGCTATTGTAGTTATAGAAGTGCTGTAAACAAATCAACGCCACAACTCCCGGGTTTTCTTGTATGCCTTGATACAGTGGTGCAGAAACTATCTCCAAACCCCTTTGCACAAAATAAGCAATTTGAAATTAATAACTCATTCAAAAAAGAAAAAAGCAACACAATAGCTGTGAGTCATAAAATGCCAATACTGGTTTATTGCTTTTTTTAATGAAATTCAAACAGCTGCAAAAACAAACCCGCTTGTTGCGAGACTCCAAATGTTACAAACATATTGAGAAAATTATTATAATTGCAAAAGAAATTACAGTGTTATGGGACTAAACGAGGAAAGAAATTGGCCGTGTCTCTGTAGAATCGTTTGCGTAGTGACGAGCCAAAATACACGTTGCAATTTCTAATTTGCAAATTCCATTATACTAAACGTGGAATTAGACCGAATTGCCAGAAATGAGTCTGATCCCTAATTGGATGATAACTCTTACAAAACGGCATGCTATTTTAAATGAAATGGCACACTCCGGCTAGTATTTTTATGCTTAGTGGTATTTTTTCCCTTCTTTGTTACATTGTACACAAGAAAACCACACAAATCAGACCTGTTTTCATGTGCTATTTTGCTTCGGTTTGTGAAAATTGCTGCTTATTACAGCACAACATTAGGTTTCTGTCAGGCTGTAAGAGACAGAATGAGGCTGGGTATTGGGATTTTGTGTCACCCTCCCACACCAGATCTGCTGCCTTGGTATATTTGGGGTCGACCAGATTTTTGGGATTGGAATTAATGCGCTTTCTGTGCATCTGGCCCACTTTACTAGCATGCATACATAAGGAAGTGGCTACAAGACTTCATGTGTGTGTGTGTTGTTGTTTTTTTTTACAGTTCCATTTCTCTTCTCTGAGAAAGCTACAATAGTCGTTTGTCTTGTCAACTCCATAGCATTTACTTAGATACAGGGACAGACAGCATCAGGAAACAAAGAGGGGAAAAACTGGACTTTCTCCCATTTCACCACCATTTAACCTTTAACAAATGCTGAATTATAAATATATTTTTCTACTAAATAAAGATACAGAGACATGGAGGGGAGCAAAGTGGTTCAACAGCCCATAAATACTTGAAAAACGGACAATGCTAACTTGGAAGCTACAACCTACATTAGCTTGATGCTACATATGCTAACGTTAGCAACGAGCGCCGTTTTTTTCTTGTATTGAACAATTTGCTGTGGAAGAAATATCCATATGGACCCGATTTTGACTTGACTTTATTTGTGTGTGTAAAGTCCGCCAGAAAACGGCAAAAAAGTGTGAAAAATTGTGGTTTTCTTCCCTCTCCGCCAGGCCACGCCACCTTGTCTGACGCGTTGCCATCTGTATTTGTTTGTTAAGTGTGACATCACACAGACAATAATAAGCTACTTCTGGGTCCAAACTGTTGAGCAAAAAACACAACTTTATCTGAATCTCCTGCTGAAATAACAACTAATAGAAGGCCACACACTGTTTTACACCTAATTTGAATAATATATCTCACCATTTCTTCAGGCAAAATGAAGATGTTGTTTTTATATTTGAAATAAGTCTATGGAAAAAAACAATTGGATAATTAATGTCAGAAAAGCATTTCTCAATAAATGTAATATTTATGTGCGATCAGATGTTTAAAAAGAGCTTTGTACTCAGCTCTATATTAGGTTAAAATCAGCAAAATCCCATTATAATGAATACGGCTAAAGCTCCATTGGACCCGGAAGTAGGGCGAAGTTGCCACTTAACAAACGTATAGAGTTTGGGAAAATGTACAGTTACCATGGAGATCCGCCATGTTTGTGGGTGCTAGAAAACATTTTCCATAGACTTTAGCTACAAACAGAAGAAAAAAGCTGTGTAACAACATTAGCTGCTGAGTGACAACTGGTAATACATCCAACTCACTTTAGTGTCCAAATGTTTTACTGTGAACAGGTAGAACCAGTATTATACCTTTTAAAATCTCCATTGGTTTATTATTGCTGCAGATCCCAAGATGCTAAGCGATATGACGTCACGATGAACTCTATAGCAGCCTTTCAGGGAGTGTAGGTGTGTTGCGGGGGAGTATGCTGCCCACTGTTGTTACGTCACCTATAATGGACATAATTACTTATCCATGATGAAAAAGGGACTAATGAATAGGGCTGCAACTAACAATTATTTTAATAATCGATTAGTCTGCGATTATTTTTTTGATTAGTCCACAAAGCTAACAATACCTTGTGCCTTATAACCAGAGTAAGTGGTGTGAAGCCGCCGACCTCGGGCTGAACTAATTTCACTTTCATTCCCCTTTTTTTAAACGGAACAAAATATTTATTTTTAGTGACTCCGTGCTACAGGACTTGATGTTTGGATTACTACTATGACGAGGCAAATTGGATCAACTTTATTCTATCAAGGTATGTCTCTCGTGCTCCGATCTCCTTCCCGGTGCGCAATAAAGCCTTTGCACTTTCTCCTCTGTAAATACAATCGAAACCAGAGCGATCTCGCATCGGCCCGCACATCTCAAACATGTGTGAACAGCCCCGTGTTAACACGCTACCTTGTATTTTTGGCTCCCGGTGCTTGGGGTTCAGGTGCTCGTGGATAACCTTGGTGGTGCTGCCGTGATGCGATGGCCCAGACTCGTTCTAATCTTTACTGTTCGATGGAGTTTGTAAACCAATGCTTTCTGTGTTTACTTACTGGAGTTGAGTTTGCTGAAGATATTTTTCAAAAAGTTTAGTCACCCACGCACACGGCATCTGACTGACAGACGGGTGGAAACCTCAGCAGGTGCTCGCGGGCCAAAAACAACAGCGACAATTTTTTTCTCTCCATAGAAAAATAAAGTCAGGCTTGCGGTAGAACTTTCAACTGCATTACGCACATTGAAAAAGGCCCTTGAGATTTGCTCAGATGACACCAGAATCACATTCAAGCAAAGCCTAAAACTGGCTCGTCTCTCCTGGACATGAATGGGAACTGTCTTCTGATGTCGCGGATACAGAAATCATATGCGATGTGACACTCTGTGATTTATGTGGACTGGTTTTGTGCGAGCGACTTCACGCTGCGTGCCATTGACTTAATCGTCGTGGCCTCCTCTGTGCGCCTGCTGTCGCTGGTGCGTCTCAATCCTGCGGTTACCGTCTCAGCTGCAGAACATGACGCGAGATGTTTTATGTCCACCTTCCTTTGGTCTGCTGCATTAATTACATTAGAGCGGGGATTTGGGCCAGGAGCCTCAAGATCTGGCAAGGCCACTGCTGTGAACTAGCCAAAAAAGGGAGACGCCAGTCCAACTTGGCCGCAGATTTTCGCCGCTGTGGGTTGTACTGCCTTTGGGGCAATAACGGCTGAAGATGTGGTTTAAGATTATGAATGATAAGGCAGCGATTCTCCACTCGCATCATTTGAACATTATTTGAATAATATTGTTGTTTCGTTTGTTTGACCTTTATTTAAAGTGATAGTCTGTAAGTTTAAACGTTCTACAAATATAAAAGATTGCGTATAATTGACCCCCAGGACATGCAATTTGACAAGTGATGTTACATAGTCATATTTATATTATTTATACTTACATATTTTTTTTGTTGTACCTGTTTTTAGTCGTAAGGAACTAGAGGAACTGTACGCAGACATAGAAAGCCCTACCTGGCAATTTCACAGTGGACCTTCTTGCTTTTAGGCGAGAGGTAACCGCTGGTAATTTAGTCATTACAAGCAATTGTTCATTTATTTTGCACACTTCCAAACAGCTTAACCTCTTAACCCCCACCTGAACCGAGCATATTTTCTCCAGTTCGGCTTTATCCAAATCTAAAAGTGTCAAAAAGTGACGATAACTTGAAAGGCAATTAATATGCAACAAAAATTAACATGGAAAAGCAACAATAAAAAAAACAACAACAAACTACAATAAAAAGCAATAAAAATGCGTCTAAAATGTGTCAAAAAGCAACAAAAACATGGCTAAAAAGTGATGGCCAAATTTTATAAAATGTGCAAAATCGACCACATGGTCTTGCATTTTGATGTAAAGTAAGTAATAATTTTTTTAATAATTTTTTGTAAAGTCCCTCCTTCCTGGATCTCAGCAACTAATCAGAGTCTAGTATCCTCCCGCGTTGACCAATGAGACGAGCTTTTCCTGTGAACCAGCCTGTCAGGTCCAATCAGGAGGAGAGCGGGAGGAGCTTGATCATTTACTTTTAAAAATTGTGTTCCTTCCATCCATCCATCCATCCATTTTCTTCCGCTTTATCCGGGGCCGGGTCGCGGAGGCAGCAGTCTCAGCAGAGATGCCCAGACTTCCCGATCCACGTACACCTCCTCCAGCTGTTCTGGGGGGACCCCGAGGCGACACCAGGCCAGCTCGGAGACATAGTCCCACCAGTGTGTCCTGGGCCTTCCACGAGGCCTCCTCCCAATAGGACATGCCTGGAACACCTCCCGAGGGAAGCGGCCAACAAAAATTAACATGGAAAAGCAACAATAAAAAAACAACAATTAATATGCAACAAAATGAACAAACTACAATAAAAAAAAAGCAATAAAATGCGTCTAAAATGTGTCAAAAGCAACAAAACATGGCTAAAAAGTGATGGCTAAATTTGATAAAATGTGCAAAATCGACTACATGGTCTTGCATTTTGATGTAAAGTAAGTAATAATATATTTATATTATTTTTTGTAAAGTCCCTCCTTCCTGGATCTCAGCAACTAATCAGAGTCTAGGATCCTCCCGCGTTGACCAATGAGACGAGCTTTTCCTGTGAACCAGCCTGTCAGGTCCAATCAGGAGGGAGGGGGAGGAGCTTGATCATTTACTTTTAAAAATGGTGTTCCTGCTCTCCTCATTTTGCAAACTAAAGGCTCATTTCTGCTTCCATTTCGTACGTTAATAGATCTGTTTATTCCAAGCGTAGTTACTGTCACTGCATTTCCAGCATGCCCTATCGAAAGTTACCACCAGAGGGCGCTCAAAGATTTACCTAAACGGGAGATGAAGAGTTTCCACTAAAATAAGATGACCCGCAATGTTTTGATGCTTGATGCTTTCAAATTTCACTCTCTCCTCACTTTGCAAACTTACAGTTATCACTTTAATATGCAATTTGCTCACACTCAAAGAAGAACCTTGATCCCTTGAGACTATGCAATGCAAATAAATGGAAAAGAATGAATGCATACACCTAGTATTTGATCTCTATGTGTTGTGTCTTGTCCTTTTATTGTTTGGGCAGTACCATCCCAAGGCCAATCCTCAGTTACCTTGACTCAAGAATGAACTGTACCCATCTTCCAGTTCCTCTTTATAGATTTTGTGCCATAAAAACTCACCACTCCCTTTCCAACAGTCCATTGTCGAGCACTGCTGTTAAAGATAAGGCAATGGAAGAGTCACACGTGCGATGAGGCTGAGCTGAACCCCGCGCTTCACCATTTTGGAAGCGTGGCCTCATAATTGATTGAAACAGCTGACTTAACATTGAATATCCGCGTATTATCCACCCATTTGTCTCTAATATGATGCAATATTATGTGACACTAAAATGATTTACATTGTGTAAGCAATTATGTAAATCCCCAAAGCCCTTCCCAACATGTGGCCACAGTTTTCTAAGACGTTTTGTTTGACTGACTGGGATGTGTAGCCATGTACATGCTATCTGGTGGGTTTTCCATTTTTAACTCTAAAGAAAACACTGGAGTTGCACAAAGGGGTCCCTCAGGGCAGATAAAGATGGCTTTGTGTGAATAGTACTCTGTGGTGCAGAGTCAGACCACTGCGGCGCACCGAATGTGTGCCATGGCGATCTATTTGAATCCTATTGCAGTCAAATCATGAATTACTTATCTATTACATGAGGATTTCTGGAAGCTTTTCTCTCATAGTCTTTGCCTCTTGAGATCTTTTGAAGTGGACACATCCTGCATAGTTGAGGCTTAAAAAACATTCTTTTGGGCAGCTCAGTATTGATATTCTAAATTTGTATATGTCTATGTAAAGAAAAGATAGCCGGCTGAGAAATTGTGGGAATGGCGCAAGCGAGCAATGCATGGTGTCGTGAGGAAAACTCATGGAGGCACAACGGACATGGTGATATTTTTTGGGCTTTAAAAGTGCAGAGGACACTTTTGGATTTGATCTATGACGGAATAAAATCCAGGAAATACCGAGCCTAAATGAGTGTTCCAGCAGTAGAAGAAGAGATGACCAATGTACAGGATTTAGTCTGCGTGAAGGAAGCAAAAATATTTCTCCAGGTATGTTTTTAATTTAACAACTATATTACATGGTTAAAATAAAATAAAATGTCTCCTTTAAACTGAGATCGAGGGTCTTTTCTTGTAAAGCACTTTGTGATACCTTTCAGTATGAAAAGCGCTTTATAAATAAAGATTGATTGATTGATTTTCTACTTTTGCTACTTTTACTTGTAAACACTATTTTACATTGACATTTTTTTTTGATTGTTTGTTCACAAAGAGCTAAGAAAAGTAAGCGAGATTGTACTTGATATCATGGAGTTCTTTTGCAATCCACAAGGGGTCCGTGAAAAATCAAATGGTTATATTTGATTGCTTCAATGCCAGACTTTGTCACTCTTGTTACTTGTTACTCTGTTGACTCGTGTTTAAGTGAAGGTCTGCAAAGTAAAGCCAATGCCTTGTGCTTCTAGTAATAATGTGTTCTGTTGACGTTGAAATCACAGCAGATGATGGTAAATTAAGTCCTAAACTCGGATTATCCCTTAATCCTGTGGCTCATGTATTTCAGTTGTACAAACTAGCCCAGCAGGACTCTTAATTCTTTACTTTTTGGGGCTTAAGAACCATTTGTTAGAAAGAAAAAACTTCCAAAATGTGCTGTACAGTTTGTCTGTAAGGAACGATGACACAGTCTTTATTATTGCAAAAAAAAAGTGGAGGTACCCTGGAACTGCCGAATAAAAGAGTGCGCCAAAGACAATCCGTGCAGCTTGATTATAAATAGTCATGCTTTTTATGATGGTTTGTGGTTCTCTTTGCATCATTAGTAATTAGAGTGAGTGAGCTCTCACAGAGTAGCTGAGGTCAGGTCTATGGAGTGAGGCCAAGAAACCAAAAGCAAGCCAACAATCCTTGCGCCACCAACTTATTTAATCATCCCTATCATGTGAAAACAGTCGATGTGTGTTATTGCTGTTTTCTGACAGGTCATAACACATAGCAGTAAAATTCCCATATCAACCAGCACCGCATTGCACTTGAGAGTTTTAAAGTTGCTATAGCGTACACGATCCAATATTGCTATGATTACATTTTCCTTTCCATTAAAGCTGCAACGTAATGAAATATAATGTGTTTTTTATGGCTTATTGATTCAAAGATGCTCTAAATTAGACACAACAACACTTTTAAGAAAGTCATGCTGTATACCCAAAGCTATGAGGAATCTATTAGAGCTACAAGATTAATCATAATGGAATTAAAATCACAATTTAAATGTTTGCAGTTACCAGATCGCAAACAGTGCAATTATTTAAGCCGTGCAATTTCCCAAAGCACATTAACACATAAACTCAATTAGATATTTTCCCAGAAATGTGCAGTGAACCAAAAGCCGTGTGGAATCCACTCAGTTTTGCTCAAATCGTGTGATAAACAAGCGCATGCTAACCCGTTGTTACGCGCGCGACGCTACTGCTCTGGGTGACAGCGCAGCAGCCACAATGACACATCACACATGTCATATTTAGCGGAGACTGTGGCTGCTGGCGCCTCGGCCGGGGATTTGGGGGTTGAAAGTTTTGGGATGACATTTCACAATAGAAATAGGAAGCGTTTCGGTGAGTCGCAACGAATGTGAAGCAACGGCGCGGTTTCAGTGGGAGGCCGAGAATTGTAACGTGTCCTTTCGGGATTTCAAAGTGTTTATGAGGAGATCGGAGTCGAGACCAAGGAATGCCGGGAAAGAAGACTGAAAAAAAAAATCTAGATCTGAGGCAAAAACATGTGAATGTGAATGTGAAGCGCGTTGTTTTTACAGAGCCACAATAAGAACAGTGCAATGATGACTTTGGCTTACGTACGGGAACACATTCTCATTAGCTCTCTGTTTATTGGTAGCAGATCAATGAACACACACCTTTTGGAAGGTTCTAGTGGGAAAACAAAGTTATTGTCATTTTGTGTTGAGTGTGACAGCTGTGGTGCTGGTTTGCTTATGCTAAATGTGTAGTGGTTAGTGTGTTTGCAAATGTACAACAGTGTCCAGGGACAAAGTTGTGGAATTGTGTGCGCTAAATTTAAACATAACTTCACTATCTGGCCATAAAACCTAATACGTATCGCTATGGTAATGGACATGGAGTCTTTTCACAGCTGTATTATGGGAATAGAAATAAACATTCTTGAAGAAACTTTACAAACCACCTCTCTTAACCTCCAAAATGCAGGGTCACATATATCTTACAGCATACTTCTCTCTCTGGTCATTTGCACTCGATGTGGTGCAGTGGTCAGTGCTGTGGGTGGCTGGCTGCATAAACAGACTTTCCCTGCCTCCGGAGCTTATCGGGACTGGCCTTCCTCAGGATGTCTGCCAGCGCAGAGCCAACGACAACACACTTCATGGAAATACCTGCGTCGCATATACTTGCGGTAAATCCACGTAGGTCTTACTGCGCCGAAGCATGAGGTGAAAATGTCTGTGGACCAAGAAAGGTGGATGTTTGGTAAGAGCAAGCAAATGCAAAAAGGTACTGGTCCGGAATTGCAATTGCTTTCCTTATATGAAAACGCATTAAAAAAAATACATCTATTTGAATCACCTTTAGTGGACAGGATTTTCCTCCACATGCTCAGTCTTCTTGGTGCGTGTATCAGATGTACTTGGAGATTATGTTTGAGGAACTACACGGCTTACTTTATCCATACTTTCCACAAAGCGCGAGTCGAACAATCTCAACATATTGTAAGCCCCGTGGAACGAGAAACAGGAGTGAAAAACATTAAGAACATAGTACACATTCTTTTGTCCCGTGTGTGGAGATATGGACAGTCGGGCTGTTTCTCCGGGCTATATAAGGTGCAAAGTCTTCCCCTATGTGTATCTATGCCAGTGTTTGCAAACCTTTTTTGAGCCAAGGCACATTTTTTCATTGAAAAAATCACGAGGCACACCACCAGAAATGTTAAAAAATGTAACTCCATCCATCCATTTTCTTCCGCTTTATCCGGGGCCGGGTCGCGGGGGCAGCAGTCTAAGCAGAGATGCCCAGACTTCCCGATCCACGCACACCTCCTCCAGCTGTTCTGGGGGACCCCGAGACGACACCAGGCCAGCTCGGAGACATAGTCCCACCAGCGTGTCCTGGGCCTTCCACGAGGCCTCCTCCCAATAGGACATGCCTGGAACACCTCCCGAGGGAGGCGACCAGGAGGCATCCGGAACAGATGCCCTAGCCACCTCAGCTGGCTCCTTTCGACGTGAAGGAGCAGCGACTCTACCCCGAGCCCCTCCCGGGTAACTGAGCTCCTCACCCGATCTCGGAGGGTGCGCCCAGCCACCCTGCGAAGGAAACTCATTTTTTGGCCACTTGTATCCGCGATCTTGTCCTTTCAGTCATTACCCAGATCTCATGACCATAGGTGAGGGTGGGAACGTAGATCGATCGGTAAATCGAGAGCTTTGCCCCCGACTCAGCTCCCTCTTCACCACAACAGTCCGATACAGCGACCGCATCACTGCTGACGCTGCACCGATCCGTCTATCGATCTCACGCTCCATCCGTACAGAGTTAAAAAATGTAACTCTGTAGACTATATTCACAATATAAAGTGGTTCTCATCAGTGTCTTGGATAGGAACACCATATAGTCTCGTTAGCCATAATGCCTCTGTCACCTTCACCTGTTGCATCCATGCATCACTAATTCTCTTGTCTCAAAGAAATGAGCTACATACCTGCGGCCACTTACTGATATGGAAGAGTTTTACATGGTCACTCTGCCTCTCACTAGACAGCACAGAAACTTGACAATGGTACATTATTTGCAGAAAATAATTATTTGTTTTCAAAAAATATTTTTTGACCCACTAGGTGAAATTGGATAATTTCCCACGGCACACCTGACAATATCTCACGGCACACTAGTGTGCCCCGGTAGCCTGGCTAACGCCAGACTAAAATCACAAGTGATATTTAGTCTGGGGACCACCAATTCATTTTCTCGTAGGAGAGGTGTGGTTTACGATTGTTCATAGCCGTTTATTGGGCGCTACGAATGTCTCTCATGCGTCTGCACGTAGCCATAGCCAATCGTATCATGGTATCAGATGACGTATGACGTACCTGCTGTAAACTTTTGAGCTAAACTATTTAGAACACGTTCTAAAGCTTGATCGAAAGATGGCATCGCGTCTGCTGCTGTCATGTTGGATCCGTAAATATTTTTTTATTTTTTTTATCCCTAAACAAACTACAAGCTTCCGTATGTCAAATAGCGCGTCATCGTCTTGCCGTCCCTCCTGGTTCTGTGATTGGTGCCCAAATCCATGGAAAAATGTCGGCCATGGTCCCCAGGCTGTTGTGAAGTTCGAAAAGATTCGAGGCACATAGCAGTCTGGCGTTAGCCAGGCTAGTGCCCCGGCACAGTGGTTGAAAAACACTGATCTAAGCCATATCAAACATAGTCCTTAGCATAACATTATAAATCAGTCTGAAATGTTAGCCATAAGAGCTAAAGATCATTCAAGTGAAAGCACGTCCTCATAAATCACATTGGATATAACGTTATCTCTGTACTGTGAGCTTATATGGATTTAACAGATATTTTTCATACCAAGCAGAAAGATGCAAATGAATTATTCCATTTTACTCGTGCCAGTGCACAAGCGTCTCCCGGCAGTTTGGCATAGGGTTGTTCTGAGTGTGTGGGTGTTTATTTTAAAATAATAAGAACTTTCTGTGCAAGTTTTGAAGATGAGAACGCACTGTACATCTTTAAAAGTTTTTGCTGACAAATACAGCAGAAAGTACATAATCGTTTTCTGGCTTGTACAAAAAAGGTCAATTGAGAAGTTACTATATGACATAGTTCAGAGTAAACTAGAAGATGGGCTGTTGTTATGTTTAAGGGAGAAGCCTGTGTGTTTTCGCTTCACAAGCTTCGTGTTGTGCCCTCGATTGTGATGTGATGTTTTAGCGCAATAACTCGGCCGTTGTGTGGATAAAAGACGGAGATATTTTAGATTAATCCAATAATAACTGCTTTTGTTATGCCCGAGGCAACGTATTCAAAGTCAAGTTGAATTTGAAGTAATTTGGTACGCCACACACTGTGACCATTTGATAATCATCTTCTATTGTTCCGGAGTAATTGAATTTATTAAGCCCACTTACAACGACCAGATTCAACAACTAGCTCTGGATAATAATGAGTATAATAGGTGTAATTTCAACAACTGTTTCTGGCAGTTGTCGGCGTCTTGTTTTTTCTTTTTTCCTTTTTTTTTTTTTTTATGAGCTGCGAAGTGAAGCATTTTTGGGTTTTCGCGCTCGACTGAAGCCAGATTTTCTCACACATTTGGACTTTTCTGGTGCCAGTCCTGTTCAGACGCCCGCTGTTTTACTACTTCACACAGGCTTTGTTTACCCAACCCCACTCAACCACCTTTCTATTATTACAGACAATACCAGGCTGGCAGCACACATACCAGTCGGTCAAACCAAATATACTTATACTTATACTGAAATATACTTAGCCTTATATAATAATGTTGTTAAGCCTATGAATTTGAAACAGCAAAAATAGTATTGATGTAGCCTCTTTTTGTTTCAAGCCAAGCACATTTTGAGAATTACGTTTTACTCAAAATGTGACGACCCATATAGATTTGCAACCGTTCTAAACGATGTAATGGTTGCAATATGTGCACTGTCTCTGCTCTATAATATATAAACCTGAATTCTGAACCACATACCTCCACAGAGATACAAACCATGACAGCGTAAGTGATGAGGTGGTCCAGTTAGTCCAAGTCTTACAGCGAGAGCCTTCCTCCCATAGTGGGCATTTACAGAAACATCCATCGATCGCTTTTGGGCTTCTAGCTCCTGCTTCCTAATTGTCTTGGGAAATACTTTCTCCCATTCTCAAGGTCAAGGGCCAAGCTAAGCTTTTCATTTGGGATAATTGGTCTCACTCAGATAAATAATATAATCACCAGCTGTTTCTTGTTAGTAAAATGATATTTATTTTCTTTGGAATTCCAAAAAAGAGGCGAGCGTAAGGTACAGGAGTCCCAGGGGTCTTAGGTGGGATTTGATGTGTCCTGACAGGAGCGGCCTCATGTGATCGGCAAAAGGGAAGCTTAACCCAGTTGACTGTATCGCACCCTCTCTCAGACGGATGCTTTAGATGAAAGAAGCTGATATTATGCAGCGTGTGTGGAGCAGAGAAGAGGAGAGCTGGGTTCAGCTGCATAAGCTGAGAATATTGTCTACATTTTCACCCAGACAAGATCGCAAGGCAACTGGCTCCGACAAAAACACTGTCCTACAAAAGAGATTAAGCCCCAGGGGGTTAAAGCTGATACTTGTGTAACAAGTTCTGTTAGGAAACTTCGGGCTGTTCTGAGACAGAAATAGTCTTTTCTAATCAGTGTACATGGTTCAATAGATGCTTGCTATGGGGGTTTAATCATGTGTGCACGGTCAGTGATTGGGACAGGTCTTGGAACTTGGTGGAGAGACAGTTGTAAATGATCTAACTGCCATCTGAGTGTTGGATAGGCGGCCCAAATGCATATATGACAAATGTATATATATTTTCCATTTTCTAATCCTTGGGTTGGTCAATGGAACTGTACCGCAACATTTTGGATAGAGGATTGTTCCAATACATTATTCAATCTGATCCAATGCTTGGTCCTGGCAGTACCAGTCTGGTCCCACATGCTTTAAATTTAAAAAAATAACAACACCTGAAAAAAGACTCAGGCTGATCATGCAAAATAAATAAGCGAAACTATGCTCTGGGAGTCATGTTGCAGATTCTGCCAAAGCTCAGCTGCAACTCTAAAGACTAAACTGAGGTATCAAAGTACACTCAAGTACACACAAAAATCTGTTTTTAAACTGAGCATTAGAGATAACATTAGCAACCACACAATGAGCAGCTTGGCCTCGCGTCTACAGGTCCTATTTAAAAGAAATAATCAGGTCTGGCCTCGATTCAGTGATTTTGGTTGGTACTTTATGATGTCAATATCTGGTAAATTGAAATATCACCAAGTACTTTATAGAAGACTGTTCCCTTTCCTTAAATCTGTGCATTGATACTCTATCAATTGTTCTGCGAGCACAATCTTCTCCAGTTTGTCTTGAGATTATCACATACTTTATTAGGTGAGATCTTTCCATTCAAAGAGTTCTCGCACTCTCTATATTCCCGTGAAATGCATACCGAAGAGTGGGTGACTCCAAATTTGCTCTATAGTGATTTAAAGTGTGTGAAGGATTGTCTGTGTCAGCCCTGTGACTAAGTGGCCATGGTTGAGCGAGAACTTTGCCCGGAGTGGAATGTCGCTGGGATCTGCTTCATTCCCCACAGGAACAAGTGAAAAAGAAAATGAAAGGGTAACATTACTTATCATCTCACGTCCTGCTGTGTACGCCTGAATTACCATTACTGTATGCCAGGGACACTCTTTCTCGTGTTCTTTTCACAAACATACAAATCCGTCTTGGCTCCACACGTGTCATAATCCTCGCCGCCGTCATTGTTGGAAGTTCATTAGCCGAACAATTTGGCTCGTCTCTTGCTTATCGCTAAGTGCCCCATTTTTTAATCTCCTTATAACGTCTGCTTCTTCTGTTTAGCCATTAGGAAAGCGCGTCGCTTTAAGTAAACAAAGTGATTTATGATGCGGCTGTGCTGGTGTGAATTACCCATTTTGCTCCCCTGCTCTGGACTCGCCGGCTTTGTGCGCTGAGAAATTACAGCCCCCAAGTTTTACTGCTGAGCTATATCCGGCAAATGTTTGGCTTTATAAAGTGATCTGTTATTTTTGCTAAAAGGGGAATTAGTCCATGATCTGGTGATCTGAGGAATTGGCGCATGCTTGAGATAAGAGATCGAGGCTGTTAGCCGGGGCAGTTAGCCTATTTAAAGGCAGTTAATTATTTACTTCATTTACACTATAGAGCTAAAAGTGCTGGCGGGGTTTACTCATTAGTCTAGACCTAACTATGGGTGCTGCATGTCATGGGGTTATACCTCAGCAAGTGCACTGGTTGTATGCTTGTAAAATAAAAAGGCCAGTTTTAAAGGAGACTGGGTTAGGGCAGACCTCATAGAAACACAGTAAGGGGTGGACTTGAAGGAGACTAGAGTAATAGTAATTAGAGCGGTGCACCATGGGAGCTCACTGCGAGACGGGCCTCAGGGTATACCTTTAAAACAGTGGAGGGGAACATGACTTTAGTAAATGGATAAATACATCCACTATGGATTTTTATGCAACCACTGTGGAGTGGAAATCCCTGTCTACATTGATTGTTTCTTCTTCTGCTGCAGCACTCCTGTTTCTATTTGTTAGATTTTGTTACGTAACAGAAAGAAGGCAGAAATGTCCTCTACAATATTAAAAGTCCAAAAACACCTGCCTGTTATGACAAGTTTTCCTCTCAAACTGCATTTATAATGGCACTCTAGATTTGTTAGCATGCCGTTAGCTTAAAATGGCAGCTTGTATATTGTTTTTAACATGTTTATTTCCCCGTGCTGCCAGCAGAGGCTAATTTGAGACGCACACCAGCAAAGCTTCTCTTTGAAAACAGAAATGAATGATGGCCCGTGAATTACAGGGCAGTTATAGACACTTACATGAGCTACCACTCAGTCAATTAGTCCATCACAAGAGTTTGGCAGCCCTGATCATGTTTGCTACTGTCAGTGCTAACCAATCGATGCACTGGCAGTTTTGTTTGTTTTGATCAAAATCCAAGCAAAAATTAAAAAAACAGGAATATTTCTCTTCTTGGCTGGTTGCGTGTTGAGTACAGTGAATCTTTCGAGCAGCGTCCTCTCACCACAAACGTCTCCCCTGGCTCCCCGCCCTGCCTCCCCTCCCTGTCCCTGCTGCTCCTCTGCTGAGGTTAGGGGTCTCTCCACTCGATAAGAGAGGGAAATGAGGTGAGCAGCTTTACGCCAGGTGAGACTTGCACACGCTCATTTTCTGACATTCTTCAACCGATAGCTGAATAGTTTACCAATTCCTAATGCCTAACCCTGCTTTTTTTCTGCATATTTACCAGCTCGGCGTTTTGGTCTCCCATGGTTCACTTCACGCTGTTATCATATTTTTGAACAAGTTTACTTCAGTGGGCTTGAACGGTGGGTGCATGTGCTTTCCTGGGAAGTGCGAGAGCAAGTGTGAAAGAGTAGGAGGGCTGGCAAGAGAGAGAAAAATAAGCGTTATTATTATTTTTCTTTTCATAGGGAACCAATATGGGGAGTAATCATTGAGCGTTTGAAAGAGCTACTCAGGGTGGCAATAAGGCGTCTCAAATTGCACGCGCCACATGTCCGATTATGTGCCTCAGCTTGGCGTTGTGTGCACGCGAGCGGAAGAGGAGCTGGAAGGGCTGTCATTGTGAGGGGATCAATAGGCTGTGAATGCATAAATACACTGTTATTTTAACCCACAATTCTGGCTTGCTTGAATAGAGACACTGGCTGCCATAGTATGAGCCATCATTGCTGGCCTGAGTCCATTCTGCTGTTGGTGTCATCGAGATTTTTTATCACCAAGACTCTTAATGGTGGTGGAGAGCGGGCTATCTGCGCATGGAAAGGCTAGATTATGTGTTGTTGAATGTGTTTCCAGTGCATGTTTGGTGTACCAGAACCTTATGTAAATGTGTTACAACCACATAGCATTGTTGAAAAGGGCACGCACATCCAAAAGTAATGTAAGAAAATGTAAGTTGGACTGCTTTTAGCCTTGCATTCGACGTGGCCTTGTTTCTTTAGGTTTCTGCGATGTCGAAACGTTTTATTTCTGTGCAACAACAAAATTCCAGGCTTTGGTTTTGATTTTTGAATTTCAGCTTAGTGGGTCTTGATCTGTGTTAGCACGTTTACAAGGCCATGTGCCACTTTCTGTGTGGCCTTGTACCGCTTCTTTCAATTTGCATAATGGTACCTATGTATAAATATTAATGAGCCCGCTTTTACATAAAAATATGTGCATATATTCTAATCACAAGGTGCGAATATGGTGTTACGAAAGCTGAACATTTGAAACAGCTAAAGGGGTTGTGTTGTGTTTGTGCGGTCTGCTTTAGATGTGAATGCAAGCAGATGTAATGTGACGTGACATCTCGGTGGTGATCATTCCCGGATCTTGCTCTGCTTGGGAGACAAACCGTCGTGCTTTTTTCTCTTATGTCACATCCAGTTCTCGTCTGTGATTAAAGCCCAATAAAAATAATAATGACGCTCAAATATCTCTAATCAAATTATGTATCGCTACTAATATGGCTAAATGGAAGATTAAGGAAGATTACAACATATCTACTTTTACAAGAGGCTTTCAGGTAGGCTACTATAGCAGGTTTGTCGTTTGCATTTGCACTTTTTTAAAACATTGGAAATTTGGTTCTTTTTGCCTCAAGAACAAGTTCTCGCGTGTTGTGGAGTATGAATAGGCCTCACATGTTTTCATACCGAATACAAGCACCTGTCAAAGTGTAAAACAGGAATATAAACAGCCTAAAACATGGCTAAATGTCATCGAAGTATTGTATTGCTATAATTGTAAACGATATTGCGTAGAAGCCCTTGGGCCACTGTTTGAGAACCACGGGGCTCATCATATTTGCCTACTGAACAGAGAAAAAACATTGCACTTTGCAAGAGCACAGGAAAATGGAAAACATGATAATGATAATGGGAGTCTTAGCACTTCTTACTTGCTTTGTACTAGACATCGTACATGAAACGAGACTGTTGTTGTAATTGTGTTTCGTTCTGTTGAATTAGATGAACAGTATGAACACGCGCATGTACATTGTGTGTAGGTGTGAATGCTGCTTACGGTTTCATTATGCAGCGTTATCATTGTTGCTTCGTAATTCGCTTTACTCCTTTTTGGGAATGTTTACAGAGTTTCATTCATGTAATCTTACTTAAGGTAAATACCATCTCGACTGCATATAATCAATTGTTTGCTGTTGTTTTTTTGTTGTTCTTTTGTTCCTTTTGTACTATGTCGTTTTTATTATTGTGAAATGAACATTTTTATTGCATTGAGTTTGGGGGTGGGCGCTCATAAGCTTCTTGCTTCAGCCCGACCCTTTGAGCAGAAACTATACTGCTCAAATAAATAAATAAAATAAAATAAACTAAGCACCCACCAGAACACCATTAACTGACACTTATCCTATATCCACCGTACGCCTATCCAAATGTTGCTTCATCCGTCTTCAGCTCCTGACCACATCTGTTAGCGATGATATACAGTTACAGTCAAACATATGCTAATTAGCGGTAGCAGCTTCCCTTCCACCCAACAATAACACCCACGAGGAGGGGGGAATTAGCCGCGTAGCGCTAACACCGGCTAACAGGGCTTTGGCTATGCGTGTGGGTAATATAAATAATAGATGCCGTGTCACTTCCTCTATCGCTAATGAAAGCAAGCAGCTGCTCCTCAAGCTAAAATACCAAGGCATCAGAGCCGGAAGACCCAGGGAGAGAGTTTGAAAAGACACGATAGTTCTTTGGTTCATTGTGGAAGGGCTGATGGGGGTGATGCGAGCTGATAAGGAAACAGTTACAGGGCGGGCACTGCACACGGGTTATCTGTCGCTTAACAGATAAATGGCGGCTAACGCTAAGGCCATGTACACACTCATGCAGATAAGGCAGTGCTGGCAGTAACAGGCAGCAGGCAGGGGCTATGCTATTCAGAATTGGTCAGGTAATGTCTCAGATTTAGGAGGTATTATCACATAAAAACTTGAACTTCATGACAATCATACATTTTAATACCATAGCAATCATGATACTGTTATTGCAGCCGAATAACTTGGATGGAGCACGCTGGAGTACATTCAATCTCAGGCTCATTTATGCAGGTGCCAATTTGCCTATTGTGTATAATTCCACCGTGAATGATAGTCGTAATGCAATCTGGGAAACTACCACTTATGTTCTGCACTTTGCACCTGAAAGCATTATTGTAATACGAAGTGACTGCTCACAATTGGACATGGCAACGCCTGCAACGTTTTCTAGTCAATATTACCACTGAAAAGCCATTGTACATTTTTTATTAAAAGATTTATCTTGACCTGCCACGTGAAAGCAACAGCAGTTGTTATAAAACTTTCGGAAATTAGATATTAAATGTTTGAAGTAAATGCCATACAGTATATTTTATTCCAACTGTCACCTCGCTCTCTCATCCACTTGTTCAAAGCCTCCCTGTAACAAATCTGGCAGCTGTGTAGTCCCCTCCGTCTCCCTGACAGAGAAAGCTCTGGGTCGGAGCCGTCTGGCGCGTTCTGGGTCAGTGCAGCTGCACCTTTTTCATCTGAGTTGAAACAGAGCATTTTATTTGTCCTTCTATGTTCAGCAAAGAACTCCCATTATTCTCCACAGAAACACAATACTTTTACTTCAGACTGTTTCTTACTTGTTGAGAGTAATTGGATGTGCGAATATTTTCTCGTTTCTTTTTAGTCCCACATGATGGATTCCACAGTAAATTCCATTATAAAGCGATAAACATTCTCTGATGCTCGCGTAATTAGCATTTTTTTAATAAACTGTGTCATGCATAGAGCGCATTTGCAGACTTTGTTCAATCTAATTATTTCTCTACTTGGTTTGGAGACAAGTATTCAGAAAGAGAAGAAAATGGTGAATATGGCGACTTAGGACTTCACAATCGTTAGCCAATCGAAATTGCAGGTTTTTTGTTTGTTTTTCACACACAAAAACTACAATTATTTATAATGTTCACTGTCCTCCAAATTTTTTATAAAATCTTGATATGAAAAACTGAAGTTGCAAATGTATACACAAACATAATACACAATACTACTTTTTTTTTCTCTCTCCCTAAAATCACGAAGCCTTACATTACAACAGTGCTTCTCAAACTGTGGCACAATTTCCAAAAGTCTGACTCCTCTGTCCCAATTTAGTTTAGTTCTGAAAATCCTTTCTTAATATGGCAGTAGTAGCTTGTGGTTTAGCCCTGGTTTAATTCTGGGTTATTAGTCCAAGTGAAGTGCAGTCCCAATTTAGAGAGTGATATTTATCATTGTTAAATAGGGCTGGGTGATATATCAATATTTAAGATATATCGATATATTTTTTAATAAGATATAGAATTAGATCATATCGCATATATCGGGATATTTCAAATTCAGATATGCTATTAAGTTAACAAAAAGAAACACGCTGATTTAAAAAAAACGTTTATCTTAAACTAAGCACTTTATTTTGTTATGCTTCCCTCAGAAAAAGATTTTATTTTATAGGCCATTTTTATCCAAGATATAAATGTGCACCTTACAGAGCTTTGTTATGCAATCTTTATGTTTACATTTTTATAATGAGTTAATACTCGTATTTGGCTTTGACTTTGACTTAACATTTCATTTCACAGCTCTCACTTTGCGGAAAAAATATCGGGATATATATCGTATATCGATATTCAACCTAAATATATCGGGATATGACTTTTGGTCCATATCGCCCAGCCCTATTGTTAAATCCCAGACCTGGACTTGGTCTTTTAGGTCCATGTTTTGAATTAATTTACATTTTAATAATAATTTGTGTGAAGCACTTTTAAGGGTTACAAAAGTGCTGCAAAAGAATAATTAAACCAACACTGAAAAGAAGAGGTTAACAAAGCCCTGCTAGCGTATAGTCCCTGCCTTTTCCTAATGAGTCGTGAAAAGTTCGAAAAGTCCTCACTTCTCCCAGGCTGCTGTTGGACTAAACTCAATCAAATGAATTGCCCAGAGTTCCATGGCCACAGACGCACCACCGTTACCACATCGTGCCGCTCTATACATAGCCCGAGATTATGTGTGAGCGCTATGGACCAGCTGTGCTCAAATCACATTTCAGAGTCAAAGCCATTGATCTGCTCCTGCAAAGCACACTGCACTATCAGATATACTCTCGCACTCCATCCTTCACCCGGGCCCAGCTCCGCACAGTTCGTGATTGCCACTAAATTTGCCCGCCTCTTTCGCCACCGAGACTCTAATTATGCAAAATACTCACCTGCGGCTCTCCGGATTGAATTAATTGCAGTGTCAGCCGCGATCACACCGGGAAGATCCATGAAAAGTCAGTCGCAAATAGGCTAGAATTTGTCAAAAAATAATGACTTGGCTAATTAGAAAATGTCATGTTTGTCTGAGAATCGGCGTGGAGTTGCAGGTAGACCGTGCAAACATGCAAACACCACGGGAATGGAACAAAACAAACAATTCAGGAATATTTATGAACTATAATCCAGACACAAAGTTGTTTGTTTCTTGTGGTGTCAAGGCGAGACACGGCAGGTGAAAATGTAGATTTTTCACACAGTGGTCAATGTTAGAGATAACATTAAACCGCTATTTATCATACTGGGTCAAGCTGTAATCTCGTACTACCCGTGGGTCAAGCTGTACAGTCGTACTATCTCTGTTATAGCCTTGACTGGGGTGCTCAGGCGCCGGCCACTGGATGTTTTGCGTGCGTATTAGGATGACGCTCTCAGATGGTATTTACATCTCTTCTGTGGAAGCATAGACAGACTTGAATGTTAGGACTAGCGCAATGTCTTGAGTTCATGTCTCCGGGTCCCGTAACGATTGCAAATAAACTTCTCCTGCATAAGACATCCTGACTGCTGCCTATTCTTCATCAATCCTCTCGATCATCACTTGTTAATTTCCCTAACAGTCAATGTTGAGATTGTTCGCTAGTTTTCTCCCTTTACGTCTTATCCCCCACCTGAACCAAGCTTCTTTTTTTTTCAGTTTGGTATTACCCAAATCTAAAAGCAAAAAAAGTGGCATAGGAGCAACAAAAACGTGCCGGAAAAGCAGCAATAACACAACAAAGAAGTGACAGAAACACGCGACTAAAGAGTGATGAAAAAGCAAGAAAAAGTGGCTTAAAAATGAGATGAGTCAGCAACAAAACACGACAAAAAAGCGATTTAAAAAAAAAAGAGAGGAAAACACAACAAAAACACTTCCGAAATGTGACAAAAATGCGCTGGAGAAGCAACAATAACAAAGCGACAAAAACACGATTAAAGAGTAAAAATCAACAAGAAAGCCACGAAAGAGCGGCAAAAATTGCAATGTAGAAGTGACCAAAACATGACAACAAAAAAAACTATGAAAACGACAAAAAAGTTACGATCAGTTGTGTAAGTCTTAGCTTTCAAATGAGAATGTCCCACTGGTCTATAGGCTGTAAGCTCCAGTCGAGAAGCTTTTAGATTCACATTTATATAGCACTTGTCTACGCATGTGTACGGCGAAAGGCGACAGAGATGACACTGTAATCCAATTATAGTCATTTCATTTGTGGGAGAAATGTACACGAGCAGAAGTTACGAAACCTAATGGCCCATTTTCTCAAAATGAGCTTTTCATGCCACTCTTGCAGCAACATCTCCACTTAAGTTGCTCCTACAGACTCCAAACTTTACAGTCTTGGACTATTTTGAAGGGATTATTAAATATCTAAATCCTCGCCTGATTTATTAAGCTTTGCACCCAACAAAACAAGGTGAAATTTAAAGATGTTTTCCCTTATAATAGCTTATTGAAAAACTAAACAATATATCCTCTTTGAAAAAGCGTTTGGAACTTATATATCAAAAAAATAAAACCATGAATTCAAACCTGGGTCCTATCCATTATTAAGATTTTGTCGCTGATAATACCGGCAATATCAGCAATGTTGTACTGCAAAAGTTCCTGATTGATATCTCTAAATGATGATTTTTTTCCCCCCCCTGTTCACCAGTAATGTCTCGCCTTAAGTTGTGAATTCATCCTCGACGTCTTAACAATTTCTCATCCCCAAACCAACCATACTCTTTAAAAAGAGGCCCTTCCTGATGCATTCTTCACCTTGCGCTTGGGTATCTTTACTTTGTTTTGTATCTGCTGCAGTAAATGTACCAATTACTATGCATGACATTTATATGTACTATTTAATCAGGGAGCAGGACAATAAACTGTTGCATCTCAGTTCCCCTCTCTGCTCGTTTGAGACAGGTACCCATCCCCATCATCCCGTCTCTGTCTGCTTTTCACTCCTTCTACTAAACAGCCACCTCCTGTCTCCAATTTGTACAGAGCAATTCCCATTTCCTGCCGCTGTCCTCTGCCACAGCCTGCTCTATGTCAACGTATTAAACTAATTCAATCTCTGTTACACAGGCTTCCCAATGTAACGACCCATGACATTCAATTAAGGCCTGCGTTCCTTCCTCTTGGTAGGTGGGTCAGCGGCAATTTAACGTCTGTGCCAATGTGTGTTTGTGAGAATTAGTGACTGCGTTGGTCATTTGAACCAAGATGGAAGTGAATGGAACATATTTAAGGCAATTCTGTATCGACACAACCCACGGGCATGTCTTAGACGATCATTTTCATATATATCCCATAGACGGGATGCGCACCGTATACAACCTTATTTGAGGGATGCAGTGACAATATAAATACCCACTGCAACACCACCAAATACATATTAAAAACACTGTAGTGAATGGCAGTAAACACCTACATTGTCAAGAAGATGCACAATACATTAGGGATGTAACGATTCACTCAAGCCCCGATTCGATTCGATTTCCAATTTTAAGTTCCCGATTTCGATTTTTTTCCGATTTTTTTTTTACCTTTAAACTTTTTTTTTTGAAAAGAGTATGACTCATTCATACCAAAGTTTCTTTTGTTTTAACATCTGCATTTTTGTCCTTGTAACAAACTGCAACTGTCTCAGTAAGAGAACTGTACATTACAAAAAATTACAAGACATGAAAATGAACTATCATTTTGACATGAGTGCTTGTAAATTTACATGTTTTCATCATAAATAAGATGTGTAGCAAAGCAAATATTTTGAGATTATATTTATTTTACAAAACCTTTTTTTTTTTTTTGCAGTTTGAACATAATACTACCATTTAGAACTAATTTTACAGTGCAGTTTTTTTCACCCTCGAACGCCTCACAGCCTCCTGGTGCAGCCTTTGTAATCATAAGGAGGAAAAAGACATGACAGCTCCTGTAGGTATTGGATTAATTGACAAGCGGATATTTGATGAGGATTTCAGCAGAATCAGAGCAGGTTGGTCAGATGTTTGTCAGTTTACGATCTTTGGTAAACTTCTGTCAAAATGCTAAACTCTGCGTTAGCCGCTAACGCTAATCTCGTAGCTGCGTCTGCTGCTTCGATGCCTACACGTGTTTTGTGTTTACATGGTGTGGCGTGTGGGGGTGAGGCAGGTGGGGGTGTGGAGCTTGTCTTGAGAAAAAGTTAACGTGTTAGAAACAACGAGCTATGTTCCGGTCTATTTCGGTCGCGCAAAATGGAGTAGCTGAGGGTGGCTTTAAAATCGATTCTTTAATTTTTTACATCGATTCACATTTTACGCATATTAAATCGATTTTAAATCGATTTTCGATGAATCGTTACATCCCTACAATACATGTAATGTAGAGAGGGCAAGTACTTCATTGGCAGCCATAAGAGCCTAGAGTACACAAAAGAGAAGATGATGGGGGGCCAAAGAGTCACAAAAAGAGGGAAAAATCTAATTCCGGGATTTGTTGTGGCCCCCAATGTGTCAATCCAAAATGTCTCCCGTTGGAGCAGTTTTTTTTTAAGTCTGTCCCCCCACAGGGGTTGCGCTAGATGACTTCCAGTGCCATGATTTTGAGATCCTGTATGTTTGTGTGTCCCATGTTCTTGAAATATTTTGCAATTGGGTAGTCTAGATTCTGTGTTCTGATTAGTGATGTGAAGTTCGGTTCATTTTACTGACTCGAGTTAAAATGAATCACTCACCAAAGTGAATCGGGTGTTTTGAGTCGTTTGATTCAGTGAGTCAGTCTAATGTAAACCACCGTTTAAACCAATTAAAATATTACAGTAGTTGGGAAAATATCATAGTGAACAAAAAAACGTAACCTCCACACATAATTAAATCCATTAATAATTGTTGTTTAAAAAAAAAAAATACATGGTGATTTGATTGTAATTTGGTGCCATTTTAGACTGTAAAACTGGATAAAGGTATATTTTATGTAATCCATGATTTTGGCATTCAATTATATTTATCTGTTTTTCCAGTACTCTGCCTGAATTGACTACTCCGCTTTATTTACACTTTAGCGCGAGGCTAGCTTAGCCGGGAGTTAGCAGTTGAGTCATTTGATTCATACGTATCAGTGCCTTTGTTTGACGTGAACCAGAGTGATTCGTTCTCCCAGACCAGTTCAGTTCATACGAGTCACTCACTCACACAGAGCAGCATAGGACTTCTGAGTGCAATAATTCTAGTTTTGTACAGAAATATTCAACCTCATTTAACATCAATAATGTTCGAGGTGGTCACGTGTAGAGGTTGTTTTTTTTTGTCAGAAGAAACGACTTTCTTCAACCCAGTTAGCGGCTCCGTGGGAGAACGAGAGTTACAAGACGAGTCAGCATCATAGCGTGTGCTGAATGAGATGAACGATTCGTTCAGAGCTGAACGACTCGTTCAGAGCTGAACGACTCGTTCAGAGCGACTCGAAGGGGAGCGGGACGGGGCTGAACCAGAACCACAGTGAGTCGTTCACTGCTCGTACGGCTCGTAGAGCAGGCGCGGGCAGGCAGGAGGGAGAACGTTAGGGGGAAATAGTTATTAGTTGTGAACAATAAGCTTTTGGTTTCTGTGCTCAAATGAGCTACACATACATAATATTAGTGTGCCATTCATTGTGACTACAAAACGCAGCCCAGGGATCGCAGTTTAGAAAGCAGTGGGCGGGCGAGTTAGTGAACGAGTTAATAGAGGCGGGGAATCACGACTCCCGAGTCAGTAAAGTGAATCTCGAGTTTTGAACGATTCGTTCACGAATCGCACATCACTAGTTCTGATGGCATACTTATGTTCTGCAAAATAAAGGACATTTTAAATTTCTTTTGTACACATTGACTGCAAACTGCAAACCATGACCATTGACAGATAGTTGCAATCGATAAACTAGGTCTTATATTTTTCCATTCAGAATAAAATAGTTCCCATTCCTGACAGTGAACTGATGTGTCCGTAAGCAAGACTGGCCTTTTTCCTGTGGTTCTGATCACTAACTTGGAATGTTTTATCCGCACAACGAGAAAAGATCAGAGGCTTCCCATTTGCCCGGCGCCACATTTATTCACTTTTTGTTTTCACCCAGAGAGGGCGGGGACTCAGCAAAAGTGCCCAGATGTTGCTCCCATCTATCCACTCACTTTTTGTATTTCAGAATCAGTTCTTTCTGATGAGAATATGTAAAAGCAAACTTTTGTTCAACTTGAGAAAACAGTGCTTCAGAAGAACTTAACCTACAGTATGTATAGTCTTTAGCCTTCCAAGCAAGTGTTTCCATGGCTCTTGCTGTTAGGTGAAAACATATGCAGGTTGATATAGATTTTCTCAATAAGCCAGCCTGATAACTCAATTGATCAGAGAACCAATCACATCAAATTGTATCTTACTTCACAGGTTGGATCTTACTTCACAGGTTAGAAAACTGGGTGGGAATCTCTGGTACTGCTCTAAACTGGTTCAAGTCCTATCTCGAGGATAGGACGTACTTTGTCGAAATTGGCAACTGTGTCTCAGACAAAATTTCCATGACCTGTGGAGTCCCCCAGGGGTCAATCTTGGGACCCCTCTTATTCAACTTGTACATGCTTCCATTGGGTCAGCTAATAAACAGCAACAATGTGTCGTACCACAACTACGCAGATGACACTCAGATCTACGTGTCACTGACGGCAGGTGAACATGGGCCTGTAGATACACTCTGTCACTGCATCGAACAGATCAGTTTGTGGATGCAAAACAACTTTCTCCAACTAAACTCAGACAAAACTGAGATCATTGTCTTTGGCCCACAGACACAAAGACAAAGTGTTATCAGTCACCTTGAGTCTCTCGCTCTGAAACCAAAAAATCAGGTTAGAAATCTAGGAGTAATCAAGGACTCAGACCTGAACTTAAACAGCCACATCAAAGCAATAACGTCATCAGCTTTTTACCATCTGAAAAACATTGCTAAGATCAGAGGAATAGTGTCAAAACCAGACTTAGAGAGACTCATCCATGCGTTTGTCTCCAGCAGGTTAGACTACTGTAACGGCCTGCTCACTGGCCTTTCTAAACGAGCTGTTAGACAGCTGCAGTACATCCAGAACGCTGCTGCTCGAGTCCTGACAAGAACCAGGAAATACGACCACATTAGTCCAGTGCTCCGGTCTCTGCACTGGCTTCCTGTCACTCAGAGAATAGAATTTAAAACAGCTCTGCTTGTGTACAAGTCTTTTCATGGTTTAGCACCAAAGTACATCTCTGACATGTTAGAGCCGTATGAACCATCTCGGGCCCTGAGAACTTCAGGGAGGGGTCTCCTGGTGGTTCCCAGAGTCAATAATAAACACGGTGAGGCTGCGTTTCAGTTTCATGCAGCTAAAATCTGGAACAGTCTTCATGAGGATGTGAGACAGGCCTCAACTCTGACAATGTTCAAATCCAGGCTGAAAACAGCTCTTTTTACCCGTGCATATGAAAACTGAAAGTATTTTAGCTGCACTCTTGCCTTTTACTGTCATTGATTAACTTTATGTTGATGTTTTATTGATTGATTTTATCTGTTTTCTTGTAATTTCTCTTTCTGCAACTGTGAAGCACTTTGAATTGCCTTGTGTATGAATTGTGCTCTACAAATAAACTTGCCTTGCCTAGTAAAGTTTTTTAACCTTTGAAATAAGTTACTAAATATGTAAATTGCATTATGTTGCTATGCTCCTTGTATTTGTCACATCTACAGTATGTAAAATTCCTGCTACGGTCAAGCTTTCAGTGGGAATGCTGTTCTTTAACCAGATACAAAGGATATAATATCGGCTATAGGGGATCTATACTGATGACATTTGATAACAGCTTGTCAGTGGTGCTTTATTAACTGTACTGGGCGGGCCTGTCTGTCTTGCGGGCAACACGTTAGCACACTGCCCTGTTGTGGCTGGATGAGCTGTCAGGGATATTGGATTGGTGTTGAGAGATGCCTTGTGTCCTTTAAGGGGTTATGTGCATGAGAGCAACCGGGCTGGATAGTTCTTTTCTGAGCAGTCTTTACTGACATCGCAGTCGGTTATGAAATAGCAGATGTTCCAAAGATAGTTTTATAGATTTTTCTTCTCCTCTATGGAAGTTGTCATTCTCTCTTACATCTTTGTTGGAAGGTTTGTGTCTTGGTAAAAATACTGTAAGGTCAATGAAGGTTTTGCTTTTATCCAATGGAGCTTTTGTAAACGACATGATCCCTCACAGGCAGGACTCCAGAGTGTGTGTAAAAATGTAGAGGGTGCAATTATGTTCCTTGGTCATAGTGGTGCGTCTATTAGATCACACACCCCTCACCAGCAAACCCCTCCCACTATCAGGAGGTCCTCAGCTATGGCATGAGTCGATAGAGTATTTACCTAAATTATTGTGAAAGTTGACTAGGGTTCTGAAAAAAGGCACTGATTTGTCCACTTCAAGCTGGTGAAACCAATGCTCTCAGTTTTTATCATTACACCTGTTTTTTTTTTACCAGTTGTTACATGGATTAAACTTCATCTACCAACTAAATCATTATTTTTTTGTTTTAAATGTAGAAGATGCAATGTGTAGACGGGTTGAAATAGTAAACGGCATTGCACGACTTAATTAATAAGTCATGGAATTCAATGTGTTGAGGAGGCAGGAGCTCTTATTATTTTGTGCTGTTTCATGTGCACTAATTATGCACAGAAAATAAATTAATTGAAATGATGTTACAATAAAACAATTAACTATTGAGCCTACAAGACTACACGTTATCTTTCTTTGTTGTAATTTGTTGTTTTTGGTTTTAGGAGCGCTCGCAAATATAAATGTAGGAGCCATTTTGACTGTCCTATTTATGTGTGCCTCCTGCCCCATGGGACACTGGTTTACCTTTTCTTGTAAGGAGACACATCTGTTATAAAGGACAGGAAATTGGCACCAGGTGTTGGAAGGTGCAGAGGCTAAATGATTTTTGACCGTGTCTGGGCCATTGTAAGTTCTTTGTTTGTTTTGATAAAAAGGCAAAGCTGAGCCAAATAAATCTGTTTTAGAAACATCACTGGACTCTCTTGGTGTTTTGGAAGACACGCATGCTTAAAGAACTTCTGTACACCTTCAACCAATAGTGACTGATAGCACAGGGCAATTTAGCCACTACAATAAAGAACACTGAATTCATCTCAAAAGCCACTGGATTTTGCATAAATGTTTACAGACATACTGTCTTTAAAGAAACGTTCTTTGGAAGTCAGCGGCTTACATGCATCAAGGTTCTTATACAGTGTGTCACTGAGAACTGCTAATCTCAGGCAGAATATTGTCTGCAGCCATAACAGACCTGTGTGTAGTATTTTCTCTCCCGGTGTTATAATGTACGTCAACTATTAAATCAAATGCAACGTGAGCCTTTTGTTGACCTTCCCTGTGGTGTACTGCTTCAGAAGTGTCTGTAATTAAAAGAACTGCAGGAAACCGTGGCTGTGTGCACATTGGAGGGGAACGTCTCTCTCATTAGAGGGATTCCTTCCTCTTGTCAGGCTGCACATCATTAGGAGGATGTTTCTCTGCTACATCAGCCTTAAGTCATTCTTACTAAATGAGCAGTACAGCAAAGTGCTTCACTGGATCTGCATTCAGTCAAACAAAGCATACATTTACCCCAGAGCCACTCAGCACACACAGGTGACCTGGTAAAGCCTGCTCATAATCACTGGTGATACGAGTCATACGACACAGAGTCACTGTGTTATGTCTACGCACTCATACTAGGTTCCATATTGTCCAAAATGTTTGAACTTTTGTGTAACAGTGTTGTTGATAATCATACCGTAATGCATTTTTCATTGGCTCATGTTTTCGCAGTCTGCCGTATTTCGTTCGCCTCCCTCTCCAAAGAATTAGTACAGCTACCTTTCACATTTCCCAGAGTCCGATACGATTTGTATTGCAAAAGTATTGTGTTTTGATAAGGAATGCTTTAAACCAGTTATTAATGATGGAAAATATGGCCGTGCACAAGCCCTCTAATGTTTTTTTGTTTTTTTTACATGAATCAATTATTGATACTGACACCAGCCCCAGCTGTCAGAGTAGGCTTTATTTATTTATGTTTCTATCTGGTTTAAATCACCAATCGCAACATGTGGCATAATAACCTATGTATGACATAAGTTTTAGTAAATGTTTTTGCAATATTTTGAAACAAGACCTGTTGTTTCACTGCTTTGAGTCCTGGTCAGTAAAATAACAAGAGACTGATATAGTGTAGCCTTTATTAGCCAATGTATAATTTTTCTGGTGTAATTTCCATTTAACTGCTTTTATAAACCGCCGCTCCCTGTGTCCCTGCCCACCTCTCCATATCTCTCTGTTTTGATAATGATCTAATTAAGGGGAAGCTTTTGTTACTTGCCCACTGGGTTGCGTCGCCAGCAGTGTCAGCCCGCACTCAGCAATAACTATCACCATCCTGCTGCTCCGGAACCGACAAATTAGGCCTTAAAGGACAGTGGACCGGATTTTGTGTGCGTGTGCATGTGTTTGTGTGTGTGTGTGTGTGTGTGTGTGTGGCCTCCTGAGATGCTCTGGCGGAGCGGTTGTCAAGGCATCAATCACACGCTGTCAAACACGTTCTAGCGTTGTACGGTTTGTCTCTATCTGTTTAGATGTGACGACAAGGCTCCTCCGGGTCACTAGCCAGGTTCTTTATTAACGCTCCATCTATGGGGACCGAAATGGGGAACAAATAGGGCTTGTCATGGCTCGGGTCCGGAGGTGGATCGGCTGTCATGCTGATTGATTACTGTACCCGGCCGCGAAATGCTCATCTTGCAAAATGTCAACTCTCACAGGACGCCAAACGCAGCCTGTTATTCACGCCAAAGTATCCGCAGAAATAGAAAGTCAAAGTCCCCACCCAGGAAGTGTTATTGAAGTGTTTAAAATTGAGTCAATAGACATTACTACTTTGACTACAACTGTGATTTGTAAGATTTATGCATAACAAAACACCAGTAACTTCTGTTTGTTCAGTGAGTATGTCACCACCTGGCCGCTAGCATGTACTCAGATCAAGTCATTTCCTTGAGTAACCCAATCTGCTGTATACCACCTTACTCAGCACAAACACTTATGCTTTAATGAATACCCAAATGAAATGTTAACATCATCAATTACAGCCCCCCTCCTCTGTCAAATGCGATTGTGTGTGGCATTTGGAAATATCATTAGGTAGAGGATCGAATGGGAATTGGATTAGGGACTTCAGAGTGCCCGTCTGTGTGGTCGGGAGACTCTGCGTGAGCTGCTTTCTGAAGGTATTTCTGAAGATAGTCTTTTGAAGTGACGTGTGCGAAGCCCTAAGTTCCCATTCTGTTTCTTGACATCAAAGTGTAGTCATTTCAAAAGCAGAGAACAGCCCGCTGAATAGAATTTGTGTCTAGATTCCCATGAGCTTTTTATTTCTATTATTTTGGAAAGAGCAAGGTAAAGATTTAAATGCCAAGTGACGAAAGGCAGTTCTCTGACAAACACATTTCTATTGAAGAATCTTGTTTCAGGTTTGATATTTACTGAATGGATGCGCAATATTGAGTTCTATAAAAAAAAAGTCTCTAATCATATAATAATATGAATCACATAATGAACCACCTTCAGTATGAATGCAGAGCGACGGTGTTAATTTGCACCTTCTCATGTTTGAACTCCAACACTTTTAAACTGCCACCTCGGGCACGCATCGCAGGCTGTGTCTTTTATATATTGGATATTTTCAATTGTGAAGCAAATGCGCATGGAAATAGCGTGAATAATGTGGGCCTATTTGCTACACAGCCTCGGAGCTCCCATTTGGCCATAAGGGCTTCATTTATTACGGATTCAAACAGTGAGGCTCATTCAAGGGTGGGTGGACTCTCATTGTTTTATTATGGCTATTGGATATTTCATTACATTGTTTTATGTAACAGTTTCAAGTTTTGATTACTACGCTGACTGCCTCTGCTCTGATAAAGCTCATGAATATGGAAAATCAAGCTTCAAGTTTTGTGGCTTCATCTTGAAAATGATCTTAGGTTTTTTTGAACACATTCTATTCTGTATTTAGTGTTGTCTTTACAAAGCTACTCAGTCTACATAGGTGAAGCAGGTTGTTGACACTGATGGATTCTTTCATGACAAGAACAAAGTTTTATTTCATTTTGTACATTGGAGAGAATCTTATTGCTTCTGCAGCTTAAAGTAATTTGCTTTTACCATCTGGCGTTCATTGCGATCAAAGTCTAATTGTTTCATGTTTAAAAATAGAAAGTCGAAGAAGAGTCATTAACCTTTGAATTCCACCGAAGCTGTGTGCCATTGTCGCATACTTTGTAATTGATTATATTTTTCTGCAATTATCTCAGTTGATTTCTCAAAAGAGGATTTCAATTTCTTATACAGTTTGTATCTCTCTCTTTTTCTTTCCAGGCTGCCTGCTCCAACTGTGGTAAACACAAATCAATGACTGAACACTCTCCCACCCATTATGGACAAGAAAAGTGGTAGGTATCTTTGTTGTCTGAGTATGTGTCTATGCAGTGTGTGTCAAAGTTTATCCAGTTGTTCTAATTTTAAACATCAAAGTTAAGTATATAGAGTGGAGCACTTGACTCACTAACAGTTACATGCAGCAGGGCTTTATCACCTCTAGGTGATCACCGCCCACTGTCTCACAGTGTGCGTAGCATTTTGCATGCAGATTAGTTTGCTTTGTCGCAATCACTGCATGATAATTGCTTCCCAGTAGATGATTTGGTTTTACATAATGAAGCACCGAGTATGTACATGGAGCAACCTGTCTGCAAGTGCAAGTGGTGAATGCGAATAATATGATTGTCACTATCTGTCATTTTGTAATGTGAATTTTGACACCAAGCTCCAAAGTGTGATGTAAAGTCATACGTTTTGTATTTTTCATTTCTGCTGTGGTTATTTGTAATAGAAAAAGTGTTGGAAGGACATATATAGATTTTTCTATTGATTGCTCTTTTTCTCCACAGCCAATGGTGTCCAGGCCAAGAGCAGTGAGGCGGGTGTTCAGAGAAACAGCTGCCCTACTCCGTGGAGACTCCTTATGGCTTTCACCTCGACCTGGACTTTCTCAAATATGTAGACGATATCGAAAAAGGCAACACCATTAAAAGAGTCCACATCCAACGCAGAATAAAAGGTCCACCTAAATTTAGCACATTGCCCCGGAACTTCAGCCTTCCAGGACATGGAGTCAGACCTATTCCAAAGGAGACCACCGCATGGTCCGGAACATCCACCTTGGGACCCAAACCGAAATCCCGGGTGACAGAAGTCCAGCAGATATTTGACTTTAGAAGTGATTTGGGGTCCACCAGCCAGAGTAGCAGGGGCATGACCAATCAGGGCTATGTCTCGCCAAAATCAAGAGAAGAGACTAGCGCTGGGACTCGTATTGAGTCAACTGCCGAATTGCAAAACCGACCAAACTTACTCAGAGCATCCAGCATGCCCATCAGTTTACCTCAAAGAAAAGGTTCCGATTCAAGTAGCCCAGTTTTGGTCACTCCGGAGAATGGCTCATCAGAAAACATGTTTCGAGCTTCACCTGATGTCACAGAAAGACGCATTCCCCAAGATCGGACGGGGCTTCACCAACAGATCACCGTGGCTCTGAAACGAGTCAGAGAGTTAGAGGAACAAGTCAAAACTATCCCAGAATTGAAGGCGCAGATATCCTCACTGAGGGAAGAAAGGGAAAAACTAGTTCTACAGCTCCAAGCGCAGATAAAAGCCCAAGTTTCAGCTGAAAGTAAGGACAAACAACAAGGACACCGGCCATCACAAGAGCTCAAGTTACCTTTGATGCCTCAGCCCCAAGAGACTAAACCTGCGAAGTCTGAGACACAGAGACAGGCAGGGGAGGAAAACATCAGCAAAGCAGTACCAAACGTTTCTGGAAAGACAGAAAAAGGGCTGTCGGAACAATCAGACAAACAAAAAGACATATTAGGGAGTTCGTTGGAGCAATCCACTCGAAAGCCATCACAGGAAATTGCAGGACAAGAGTTAATATCACTTAGGGGGCAGTAAAAGACATTGGAAGTTTTCAACATGACAGCCAGGAAAAGGAGAAAGCTGACGTTGTAGAAAGTGTGGAGGAGCTGCAAGAGAAGTTAAGACTGCTTGAACTGAAACTTGCTCAAGCTACAGAAAATTTAGAACAAACAAATTCGCTTTTGAAAAGACAGTTGGAAGAAAACAAGGTGAAAGAGGAGAAGATTTTGCAACTGAGTGAAGGAATGAGGGTTGAAGTGTGTAGTCCAGAACTGACTGACAGGCCTAGAAGAGAAAGCATCGACACCGGGACGATAACCGAAAGAGTGGACATGTCCCATCAGGAGACGGAAACAGAATCGCACAGTACAGTGGACCAGGGGACAGACACGGACAAAATCTACATTGAAGTGTGCGTTCCCCAACCGGAAGCTGAACCCACAGATCAGGGTGTAGAGGCAAAAAAAGACGACACTCAGGTGATAGAGGCGGGGGCAGAAGCAGCACCTGCCAGCCCGCCCAGACCCAGGGCAAACAGCATGGAACGAAGCACAGAGACAGAAAGGGTGATCACTTTAGACCAGACCACAGAGACACCAGTGGCGGAAAGGGTCAACCAGGTGACGGAAACGGAAACCGGTAATAATCATCCAAGGAGACCAAGGACCAGGAGTGTGGACAAGGGGACCGTGACAGAGAGGGTTGGGACAGTAGATAGGGTGATAGAGACGGAGGCAGCGCAAAGGGCAGACCAGCAAACTGAAACGGAAGTTGATAGAAGACCGGATAACAACCCAGCAAGACACGTTGAACAAGTAGAGATCCAAGAAAGAGAACCCGCAATTAGCGAAAGAGCGGTCAAGGTAGAAACTGTAGTCAGTCAGAAAGAGGAAGTCATGGATGTCAGTCAAGCAATAAAGGAAGCAAGCAAAGTTGTTGAAAGTGTGGTGACTGAGAGTTTAGCTGAGATTGCAGAAGTGAAAATTGAACCTGTTGTGGTTTCGGAAAATAAAGTTGAACAGACGATAGTTGAGGATACTAGGAAAGATGTTGCAACGGTAGATGCGGAACCAAAAGTTGAGGAAAACATAGCAGAAAATAAAGAAGAAATGAAAGAATCTGCTCCTCAACAAGATAAAGTAAGAGAGGTAATTGAGACTAAAGTGGTTGTAGCTGATAAACAGACAAAAAACAAGATACTCAAGTTGTTCGCGCTAAAGTCAAAGAACCAGTATCGATTGAGAAAGTGGCTGAAGCTCCAAAAACTACAGCCCCTGTGAGGCCTCAAAGAGGTCGAAGGCCTTCATCAGAGCAGCCCCAACCTGCACCTCTGCAACCTCAAACTGCACCTGTCCGACCTCGTAGGGCGTCCACAGAAACCCAAGCAACCCAGCCAACTCCACCCCAAAAACCTACAGCGTCCCAAGAACAAGTATCTACTACTTCTCAACCTACAGTTCCAACCACCACACAAGTCCAAGAACCCCCAAAAGTCACACCTGTGCCTCAAGCTAAAGAAAAAGTGGCTCCTGTAGCGTCAACTCAAGAACAAGCTCCATCAAAACCTCAAACGAAAAGTGAAGTATCAACACGTCCAAAGTCTATTCAGTCGCAAACCTCAACGACTCAACGGCGAAACTCTAAAGACGTGAAAGCTCCACAAAGAGGATCTAGTGTAACGCAGTCTGCTGTGCGACCAACTCGCCAGGGATCTCAAGACACCCCATCTCAGGGTTCTAGAAGAAGTTCAGGCGGAGACAGTCAAGCGCCGAAAGAAGTCAGCGAAACCCAACCAGTTCGGAGAGGATCCAGCGAGGCAGCACAGCGCCGTGGTTCTGGAGAGGGCCAACGCCGTGGTTCGGGAGAGGGCCAGCGTCGTGGTTCAGGAGAGGGCCAAGGCACACGTCGGGACAGTGGGGAGACACCACGCAAAGGGTCTAGCGATTCCCCAACTTCGCCTGCTGCCTTGGGACAGGTGGTAACGCGCCTCACAGGACTGTTGGGCGAGCAGTGGGCGCAGCTAGGCAGTGGTTCTGGAGCTCAGCAACAACAGACAGCCAGTCAGCAGGAGGCCCCTAGCGCTCCAAAACAGGCGACGGGGAAGAAAGCCGAACCAGGAAAGGGCACAGGAGCCAAACCGGCGGGAAAGACAACCCCTGCCGCTGCAGCAGGTAAACCAGCGGGGAAGACTGCTCCATCCAAGATGAGTTCCATCCAGAGCCAGCTGGTCAGCTCCCTCAGCGTCCTGTCAGCTTTCTACTCCCCAGGACAGAAAGCTGCAGCTGCCAGCAAACAGCAAGAGCAAGGTGGGTCTTCCTCTTAAAAGTTAACCCCTTCCACTGCATCAGGCATAACTACTAATAATCTACTTTGGCAATTTCCTTTTAGTTGAAATGTAGTAAAAGACTAACATGTGTACTCGCAAAGGCTCACACCAAAACTGGATTAAATACAAAGTGTTTGGCTCAATGACAAATGAGCACTTTGGTCTTTCATTTAAAATAATGGAATTTTAAAATGTTGTTGAATATATTCACACTATTTGCTCGATGAAAAGTGAGCTTGATATTGCTTGTGGTGTTATCTCCATTATCATCAAATTGCTATTTTAAGATATAAATGAGAACGTATAAATTTTAAAATTCATTGCCAAATGTCCTCTCTGCCTTCCCTCTGGAGCTGAACCGCTTTTAGATGCTTGATTATCTGTTTCTCATTGCTAGACATCCCGTAAGTGTTATGAACCATATAATTTAGTGTCCCTTCAACCCACTTCTTCTCCCACACATTATTTATTGACAGAACGCATGGTAAGGAAGCACTTCTAATGCTCAGCCTCCAACAAATTATTGCCTTGGCCTTGTACACCAGGCACAATTGCTTACCTAAACATAAATGCAGTGAATTGGCCTGTGAGTATGTAAGCACCATATAGTTAATGGCCATGCTTCAGTTATTCTTGATATGTGTCCATTCTTTTTACAGCTTTGGGAGCTCTAGCTATGCTAACACACACACATATGTTTACAGTTCATTTGAAGTTCAGCATGGGAGTTATATAGCCAGGAGACCGCTTTTAAAGTGCAAAACATACTGTACTTAACGTGTCTAGGCTAGACAGTAAAAATTTTAAACGGACATAGGCTATGTAGTTATGGATATAAATCTTTATCATGGATCAATGGTGAAATATCTATTTTAGACCAAGATCTGTCTAGTCAGTCTAGTTGGAGTGTTTTTTTCTTATTTAAACAGCTTCACTTGGCTCTATGCATTGCCATTTACTGGGTACATTAGGGTAGAATTACTTAACTTGTTTTCCATATCACTTGATTTGTTTAGTTTATGAATTTATTTGTATTTAGATATGACAACACTGTTTACTTTACAGCAAATTTTCCCAAACAGAAACTAATTTAAATTCTGCCTAGTTCCCTTTTCCCCTTTTTCCCCCGAGAGACAGTGTTTCTAAAAGCATTATTCCTGTGGGATGGTGGTTGCATGGATCTTTTTAGCTCGTGTTTTTTGGGTCAATGCCATATCTCTATGTGTCTTTGCATAAAACATCACTCAGCCTTTGCACCTTATCTGCTTCAAGTCACATCTAAGCAGAAATACTGGGATAGAGAAGCCAAACATGAGTCAGCAAAAACACATGTTCAATCAATTGCATCGCTCTTTTACATCGGTATAGGCCTGACAGTGTCAAGGTTGTATCTTGTCACTGAGGCTTATGTTATGACCTGTGGATACTGTAGATTACCCCTGAAGTACAAGTTGGAAAGTGCTTCCATTTGACCCCGAAAAGAAAAGCTCTGTGAACAGGGCCCCTTGCACATTACATATATATGTTGACTCCGGCACATTTTATGAAATCTAATTAATTTCTCTTACCCTTCGTCCATTTTTTTCCCTCCCTCTTTCTTTTCCTGTAGCGGGACTCAAGTCAATTATGAAGAAAAATGGAGTCGCAGACAAGCAGGGGAGCAAGGGAGCCAAGAAAAACCTGAAGTTTGTGGGGTGAACGGAGGGTAAGATCGCCTTTTTAATCACCCTCCTAATCCGTTTGATTAACACTCGTGTGCCGCAGTGCCTGTGAGCATTTTAACTTTGCGGTGAAAATGATAAACACCTACAGGCTAATGGGGGCTCTCGCTCTGTTTGTTGATGCGGGTGAGTAATCAAATGCAAACTGTTTTGGTCCACATTTATTATAACACAAGGATTACGTACCGTCAGGTTTGTGCTCGATGGGGCTTTGGTGCAATTATCCGTTTAGTCAGAAGAGTGTAAAATGACTACAGGTATTAGATGAATAATTGGTGGCAATAAGGTTGAGAAATATTTAGGGACGGGACTTTTTTCGATTAATTGCAATTAATTAATTACATGAGGTTTAGTGCGATTAAAAATATTAATCGAAATTAATCACACTTTGCTTCCCACACTTCAATTTCCTTTTTTCCTGCAGACGCACAATTAATGGCAATATTGCACTGGTCTGTTGGACTTGGTTGAACAAAAATAAACAATATTTTGTTGCTTAAGCTTATGTATTCAGTCATTATTCAATGGTATACTAAAAATCCTTATGAAAAAACTTACTTCTCACTGTTCTCAGGTCAAATATTTATATGCGATTAATTTCGATTAATTAATTACAAAGCCTCTAATTAATTAGATTAATCGAGTCCCGGCCCTAGAAATATTGTTGCTCTGTGTTTTGAATGATACACTCATTTTGGTACTTAATTACATGGTCTGTCTCTACAACATACGCCAGGGGTCTCCAAGTGAATTTTACTGGGGGCCAAAATATATCGTGTATAAGTATTTTATTGGTGTTTATGAAAGAGCAAATATTGACTTAACTGTGAAAAACAACATTCACCAACTATAAAAGTGCTCTCTTAGAACAATGAGATACCAGTAAATCAGGCTTGAACCAAAATGAAGTACCTCCAAACTCTGCAGTTATTCGAGGGAAATTAACTCGCTGCCCCTCAGTGGCCTAGGATGGTACATATTATATTTGTGACACACAATCTGATCATTTACTGCAATTTTATACTACTGCATTGTAAAACTAAGAACTAAAATTACTGTGGTGAATGACATGAACAATGATAGCCTAATAGTTTTTTTATTTTTTATAAACTGACCCAAACTCATTTTGGGTCGCGGAACACATATAATGTAAACAGGAACATTTTATTGAGGAAATGTTTAAATAAATTAATAATAATGAACTGTGATTATAAAGTACTGCTGATTCGGACAAATGTTTCCACAATATTGTAGTCATTATTCATTCACTCCACTGTCCATTTACCATGTGGCTATAATGTGTTGTTTATATCCAGATCTCCTATTATGTCAGTACCCTCTGCTGGACACATGTGGAATCTTTGCTTTTTTTTAAATTTAAGTTGCCCCCTAGTGGCTGGAGTGAGCATTCTGGTTATTTCTTTAGAAATTCATAACTCCGCACAGGAATGGGCTAGAGACTAAAGAAGTGTTCAAAAATAAGGATGAAAAAGAATACGGATGCTCGTTCTATTAAAACCAAAATCATTGTTTTATTCCCTGAATTTACAATCTAAAACAGAAGTTATGCAGCTGTCCCCAGGGACACATGTTGATCGACCAGCAGCGAGGAGAGAGAGACAGAGTCCTCCCCCAAACCACAAACAAAAGTACATGATGAAGTAGGCGTGTCCTTGTCGAACCAATCAATGTCCTTGGAATGCTTCTGCGCGATCTGACTCCACATTATAACACACTGCCCCACAGTGGATTCCAAGAGTAAGGACAACAATTCAATTCAATTCACTACAAAAGCACAGATTACAATCAACACAGTTTCATATAGTCATTAAAGCCTATTATAACAAAAACACATATAGAAATAGCCAACAAGACTTACTTTTTTTTACAAACTCAAGACTTTGTGCTCTAAAAGTTGCGCGCTGGATTGAATTATCTCGCGGGCCAGAAGTGGCCCACGGGCCGCCTGTTAGAGACCCCTGCCATACGCCTATACTGTCGCAACCAAGCCCACTTTATAAATGGGCAAAACTGCTGGTGTGTCTTGCCCTGGACAGAATGACGGTATGCTCTCTGGCAAAGTATACATAACCGACATACACATTTTGCACATGAAATATTTATTGAAAAGTTATATCTATAGGCTTCTTATTTGCGAAATGAATTCAGAATTACTGTAACATTTTAGTCCTTCACACCATAGAAATCACAGAAATGCCTTAAGCTTTATATGAGCCTGTTCTTACAAATGCGCACATTTTGTTAGTCATGCAAAAAGACCAAAGATGTTGTTAGCATTTAGCCTCTCCCAGCATATTCCTATTGACCCAAACGGGGGTGATGTTGGAAGTGACCAAGCTCTTCCACATTTCTCCTATTTAAATACGGTTACATGAGTAGTTACACGATCCAAGTATAGTTACACAAAATTAAACATGTGGATTTTCTAAGCGTATAAAAAGGGGTACTGTATTGTAAGGCGTAATAACACCTTAGGAGCACTTTGACGTCCGGGCAGTAATATCTCACTCCTAAAGATTTCTGTAGATATTACTTGACTACTTGGTCTGTTCCTTTAAGCTGTATATGCAATGACAATTCTAACCACTCTGCCACCCTGCTTTGGTTGTGATAAATATGCAGCCTTGTTAAACCTTTTCTTAAAGTAGACTTCTAACTGCCTGTAGCAGGTTTTTATTCTGACCAACCAAACCTTCAAAGGGCTCCAACAGGCTATGAATGAATAGTAATAATCATCACGGTACATTGCCATTTAGTATGTGCACACATTTATGTCAGTCTTAATAATGCCTCCCTGCTTTCAGCCTTGTCTCAGTAGGACCCAAAATCAGTGTGTGTTCATGCATCCATAAATGCAAATGAATTCAGAGAACACAGACTTCCACCCAGAGTCAGACATGACCCAAATGATTAGCCCGGCTGGAGACGTAAATAGCTCATCAGAATTTTCTTATACTGTACAAAACGAACATACATGTGATCATTTTCTAAATTTTACCCACGGAATAGCTTCGAAATACTGTACCAGTCTTCCATTTTGGACGATGCTTGTTGTTTAAGGAAGCTGCGTCTATTGTTTTATCCAACCTAAATTGAGGAAATCAACAGCACAGCCCATTCATTCTAGCCGTCAGTTAAATTCCTGTTTTATGACCTGCTCCCCTCGGCCATGTTTTGACAGAGTCGCTGTGAGGTCTGTTCCTTTCTCCCTTCTTTAAAATGATGTGTAAACATAACCCAATGGACCCTTCTCCTGAACAAATAATGATGTATCCGTGCACCGTTAAGGCCGTGTTTGCTTGCATGCACAAGCTTCAAGTAAAAAGTTGAACCTGCTAGGAGCTACTTGTTCAGAGCATATTTACTTTACTTGAAAATGCTGTCTCTTCAAACAGACTTGAAACATTTAGTATCTGTCATGGGTCCAATTTTGTTTATTTATTATACAGTGCCTATGTTTTTACTTAATGATCACAAAGAATTAAGTAAACTCCGAGCTACTTTGAGCAGGATGCATTGTACAGTAAAACAAAATTAGTTTTTTTTTCTTCTTTTTTTTGGAATGGACATTCATATTGTTATTTTTTAATTAGTATTGGAACATGTCATAAAATTTCACAAAACTAAGCTAATTTAAAACCA
The DNA here is from genome assembly GCA_007210695.1 of Neogobius melanostomus. Lineage (NCBI taxonomy): Eukaryota > Metazoa > Chordata > Actinopteri > Gobiiformes > Gobiidae > Neogobius > Neogobius melanostomus. The sequence goes on along the minus strand of VHKM01000265.1, from coordinate 417,208 downwards.
AATTAACAATAGGTTCTCCTCTGGGGCCAAGACTAAAAGAGATTTTTAATCTCAGTGGGACCATCCTGGTTAAATAAAGGTCAAATAAGCAATAAGGAGATCTCACTGAGCCAGTATATGGCCCATTTGCAGATCTTTTTTTTCTCTGTCTCTCAATTTTTGTTTGGTTATGCAATGAAGAAGTTACGTATTACTTAAAGTCATACTTTACAATGATTCACATTGATATTTTTTCCTTTCAAAAGTAATTATCTCAGTGGCTTTTACTTTGCATCCCTTATTCTTTCTCTCTTAAAAAAGAAAAAATCAACAACAAATACACTGAAAATCCTTTTTATACAATCTGGCCTTTTACCTAGCATAGCATAGTCTCAACATTTAAAGGAGTTTGTATTCCTAAGACTTGGTCAACATTTGAACCTCTTCGTGCTGGTGTTCTAAAAACGACGTTTCCATCAATTTTCTTGAATTTTAGTCCATTCATCCATAATGCAACTCAAAATTAGCCTCTTTTTTCCCCACTTTTCTTTATTTTTGTATTTTCACCCACAACATCTGCAGATCTTGAACTCGGTTTGGTCTCACTCTGGGCGATTGCTGGAGGATTAGCCTTTGGAGCCTGTTTTAGGAAGGAAACTAGCACATGTGGAGGAAACCCACCAAGGCATGGTGAGAATATGCAAACCCCGAAGAGAAATGCCTCACCTAGTCAGGGATTTTTATTTTTATTTTAGGCGAAAGGGCTTGTGTTTGGTTATTTATTCTGTACATATTCTTGTACAGAATGTAGCTCTCTATATTCCTATAACCTCACCTCATGATCAGTAGATCTGGGTAATACTGTGCTGCCCATTGAAAAGCACTAGAAATCTGTGTTATTCATACTCATACATTTATTTGTGCTCATATTTTATCATCTACTGTGTGCGGTAAATGAATTCCAATGTTATCTTCTGGACCTTCCAAATAAGCTCCCACGTATTATTTCAAACTAAGCAGAGGCGCTTTTTAATGAGGCAGATACATCAAAAGAACAATATATTTTTGACATTTTCATGCGTCTATCCCGCACTGGAAAGTTAGCGTTTCACCTTTTTGGACCATCAACCTTTATCTCCCGCCTCCCATGAGTTTCCCTGAGGAATCCAGGGAATGTTGCGGCCCCAAAACACCTCATATGTGTGTGTGTGTGTAACCATAAATAATCACGAATAACCGCTGTTCAAGATATGACTTATCTGATTCATCATAGCAATCCCTTAATGAGCAAACGCCCCCATTTTAAAGATCATCTTAACCTATTACTGGACAAGGCTGCGTTTTGTCCAATTGGGGATATTTGACATTAGCAAACACACATGGATTTTGTACATGTTTAACTACATGGAGGTGTTTTGGATGTCTAAAGCCAAGGTTGTATTGCGGCACACATCTTTTCATGTCATGGTTCAGCACCAAGACGGAATGAGCAGTTAGTATTTGCTTTCCTTTGCCCGATGTTGACTTTAAATCATCTGGCTGTAAGGTAAATATGTTCCTAGTGTGCGGGTGCTTAAGTTCACTGCATGGGCTTTCCTTTTAGCAAGACTTCAAAGTTGTTCTAAGTTAGGAAAGTGGACATGTTTATTTTGCTATGTCATAGGAAGACATATAGGCATCATCAACCATTGCTGCTGCTGCTGGTTTCTACATAGTAATTTTAGTCATTAAAGACCACTTTATTTGTTCTAACCTAGTAAAATATATTTTTGACTTGAGGCGTGAAACTGCAGATTTATAGGTGGGAAAAGATATACAGTTGTGCTCAAAGGTTTACATACCCTGGTAGACTTTTTTCTTTTTTGACTATTTTGACCATTTTTCAAAGAATATGAAAGATATCATAACACAAAAAGGTTTTTTCAGATTCTTTTTACTCATAGTTAGTGGTTTTGTGAAGCCATTTATTGTGAAACAACTGAGTTTGCTATTTTTAAATCATAATGAAACAAGAAAGTACCAACATGACCCTGATCAAAAGTTTCCAAAGTTAACCCCAGTTTTTATTACTGTGTATTGCTCCCTTTAACGTCAATGACAGCTTGGAGTCTTTTATGGTAGTGGTGGATGAGGTTCTTTATTTTTTTCTGATGGTAAAGCGGCCCATTCTTCTTGGTAAAAAGCCTCCCGTTCCTGTAAGTTCCTGGGCTGTTTTGCATGAACTGCACGTTTGAGCTCTCCCCACAGTGGTTCAATGACATTGATGTCAGGAGACTGAGATGGTCACTAGTGGCATCAGCGAACCAGCTCCATTTATCACAGTAGATATGGTGCACTTTTTTGTTGTCAACAAGGCCAATGATGACCTATGATGAAAATCTGCCAGGGTATGTAAACTTTTGAGCACAACTGTATACTCCTTAGAACCTTTGACCGTAGACTACTGACATCAATGTAAGGAAAAATGTTTTTGTGAGTTTTGTGTTTATATTTATTATAAATGACATAATTGATACAACATTCATTACAGAAATGATTTAATATTTCCTACTTAGCCTTTGGGGGGAAACATGGTTATCACTGAATAGAATTAGAAAATTGAATAAATAAAATGTGTCTATCATTTTCATAATTATGTTTACAAGACTGAATATTTTGGAATTTTTGTAGGTGTTACAGATGTTGTCCCCAGAGAAACCAGCCTTTGAAGTTACAATTACCCATCTAAATATTTTATTCTGTTAATGTAAATATGCAACTGTGAAGCACTTTGAATTGCCTTGTGTATGAATTGTGCTCTACAAATAAACTTGCTAATTTCTCTTTTGAAATTGGACAAATTTAGAGACGAGAAACCCATTAAACATGTGGGAGAAAAAAAATAGTTTCACCAATTTTTTGGTTAGTCTCTAGAGCAGTAGTTCAAGGGTAAATGGTGAATTGACTATTCCATAACTACAATGTCACAATGCAGAACCATTTCCCTGTGTTAGCAGGTTCTGCAGATCAATTAGACCCAACATAAAGCTTTATGTTTACATGGCTATTCCAACAATACAAACTTTATTCTGATTCCTCTAGATCAGGTGTTAATCATGTGCTCACATTACATTTAGTACTTAAAGAGATGTCTGTACGTTTAAATGTTTTACAAATTAAAAGATTACATGTAATTTACCCTCTGGGCCTGCTATTTGATGTAACGTAAGTAATATTAAATGGAACAGATTGATTATTATTTATTTTCAAGTTTCTCTTTCTCTCTCTCCTCATTTTTAATTCTTACAATCACTTTAAGCCGCATTTTGACCTTACTTTTCTACCCTATGTCCTATGTGATCTTTTTTTCGTCCTCTTACAGCTCCACTATCCACAGCAGGCTTCACGCCGTTAACTATCCTGTACGTCATTGTGTGTGTTTCTCCAGCTACGAAACCACGTCCAGCGAGGAGTCGAGTGGAGACGAGAAGTCAAAGGTGGAGGCTGAGGAGGAGGACAGTTCTGAACCTGAGGTGGAGAAAGAGAAGGAGCCAGAGCCCGCAGAGAAGAAGCCGGAGACCGCAGAAGAAGCGCCGCAGAAAGAAGCAGAGCCGGCAGCGGAGGCAGAGGCGGAGGCGGAAGCAGAGAAGGCGCCCAGAGCAGAGGCCAGTGCGCAGGGAGTGAAGGAGGAGAGTGAGCGAGGGCTACTGGACATTACGCCTGAGCATGAGGTCCTGGAGGAAGACGGGTAAGATATACTACAGAAAAACAGGGTAGGTTTTAATGTAACTGGAGCCAATGTTAAAGTTGCAAAGTCCTCCTGTTGTGTATTTGCCTCTAGTGATAATAAATGTCTTAATTTGTGAATTGGTAGCTTCTGATTTATGTATGACAATCAAGCTAGACGATATTTAACTAAAAGATTATCCTCCAGAGGTTGCATATCCCTCCTCGAATGATTACTCAAGTGTGTCAAGTTTGTAGACAGGACGGATGGCTGATGGGTCAGTCCCAGCAGGGCCCCTCAGACAGCAGCGGGGCCAAAATGAATCCATCACTCCACACCTATCTTATCACAACACCTGTGTGACCGTGCTGCTTTGTGTTAGCCGTTAGCTCAGTGACAACACATAGTAGCCTGTCCACAATGACTGGATGATAGATGAGCCACAGTGATCTTATTTTATCACATTTTTTATTGCAGTATCTGAAAAGGTTGTTCAACATTTAATTTGAAGACATCCAGCTTCGACAGCTTCTCCTGAGGTTTTTCTACAGTCCTTCATAGCGCAGGCACATCAATATTTAGTGGATATAAATAAATTCAACCTCTCCATTATCCAACATTCCCATGTTTTTTACATATATTGTCCACTATCCAATATGATAAACGTTTGCATTTTGTATCAAGATATTACTTAAAGCAGTAGTAACTAACTTGTTTACCTTAATAAATCCTTTCATTACAAGTGTTAATGGGATGATTGGGTGGTCTTACCCCTGGTGTCTCTGGCCAGAAAACCACACTTGCACCTTTCCTGCTCCGACCCGGAGACCCAATACACATCATGAAGAAGAAGCTAACAGGCTAATGGGCAAAGCTAACTGACGGCTAGAGCCACTTAAACAGTATTTACAGCCAAGTTTGACTGAAAAAAAAAGATCTCCATTGTGTAATTGGATGTACAATATCCCTCTCTTCCTTTGTCTTTTCTGTCAGCGTAGTATTTACTCTCACGGACAATTAATGAGTAAAAAAAACGCAACATGTTACCTGCAGTGGCGCTTATGGCCTCTAGGGGCATGAGTTACTTAGTACTGCTTTAAGAACTGATAGTCTGATCTTTTTTTCTTTTTCTTTGCTGTGGTTTTAGGGAGAAAGTGGACAGAGGATTTGTTGACGCTTGTCTCTATGTGAAGGATCGGATGGAGGAGGTGTCGTCCCCTGATAAAGAAATGGTAAGAACTTGTTATTTGGTGTGCGTAGTAACTCAAATCTGTAACCACTAACACTTGCAGATTTGTGTATCCATTATTATTTGCACCTTCATGTGTACTTTTTACCATTTAATACTACAAAACATGGGCCGGTTTGTTTATTTAGGTAAGTACAAGAATCCTGACAGTAACAGATGTTTTGCTTATGTAGCAAAACCCTTCAGGTCCATTGTGTTCCTTCCTCTCCTTTGTGACTTACTAGCACAATAATGTGAGCGGTTATTTGCAGCCCTGGCACTTCAGGCTGAGGCAAGCTGTGCAGCCCTAACAGTAAAAATTATGTTATTCAGGGACACCATAAAACCACTGGGTAGGTTTTCATTTATAACACTCTAGGGCAGTGGTACTTGGCTGATGTGGCTTTGGGACTTACCTTCTACCTATCACGGCAGGCAATGACCCAAATATCAACAATATATGTCCTTGGTTGAGAATATAATGTCAAAATATAGTGCATCCTCACAGAGTTCAGTTTTAGTTTTACTTTTAACCAGTTAAATTTTTTTAAGGGTGAGTGGTATTTAAATCATGTACACCACATCACTATAACCCTCCTGTGTTGTTTCCCCCTCAGCGGCAGGTCCTGGTGGTGCTCTACCAGGAGTGGTTCCGGGTGTCCAGTCAGAAGGAGTCCAGGGTGGACACGGTGCGACTGTACCTGAGACAAGTGGGCCTGACTACGCCCACCCTGCTGCCGTACGTGATCAACCTGACGGACGGAAACGGCAACATGGCGCTCCACTACAGCGTCTCGCACTCCAACTTCTCTGTGGTCAAACTACTGCTGGATACGGGTGAGATATGAGCCGTTCATGTCAAGTGAAGAAAAACATTAGTATGGAGTGAATGAATAATGAGCTGTGAAGCGCTTTGGGTATCTTGAAAAAGCGCTATACAAATCCAAGAGATTATTTTATTATTATTATTAGGGATCTGAAGGCATTACTGTATATGGTGGTGCTAAAACTCATTGGAACCTCTTCTTATTTCTTCATCTTTGGTTAGTTTTTTATGTTTTTTGTTGAGTAATAATCATTTAGATTCAGTTAGCTTTTAAAAGCTCTAATAATTCCTAATTTACAATAAACACAAAGGCGGAAGTTGTTGTAAACCTGGTTTAGTTCAAGTTGAGTCCTGGTTCAGTCCAGTATTGGCCTTGGTGACTTGCAAAAGTGAAGTGGCGTATCGAGGTTTGAGCGTCACTGCATTTCAGTGTACCATATAGGCATTTCTAAAGTGGGTTCATTGTGATGTGGTAGTTGAGCATGTGTCTTGATTTAAATTTGGCATTATGTCGGCCTTACTGTTGCAGGTTATGTCACAATAACAACCAGGATAACTGCGTCATCGACCTTTATCGACCTGCCTGGCATTTTAAAGTATGATAATAAACCCCGGAGTCATTTGTAAAAAGGTTATTCTATGCCACGGAGAGTCATTCATTTCATTTTTTTTTTTCATTTATTAATTTATTTCAGGCAATGGCACAGAAAGTACAAGGTAGAGAAAATATAGTTAAGTCATTTGTGCAAAAAAGGATATACAGTATGTAAACATGACGATCCATTTCTACCTGAAAGGGAGTGGGCAGAAGATAATTTATTTAATCCCACCCCCAGTTCCCCATTCAGAGATTAATACATTCAGCTTCACTGTTACTTCGTTCAAGGATTATTATACAAATGTTATATCGTGGTGGCGTTACCACAGGTAACAATAATTATTACATTGTAACAAAAATGTATACCAACAATGTAAGGAGAATGAACAATACCAACAATGGACAATATACCAACAATGGTAAGGAAACATTGAGCACTTGTTAACACTATGAGACAACAGCAATTTAAATTAAAGACCCTCATCTCTATATTTTGACCAGACCCAATGTTTATATAACAGTTTGAATTGATGGACAGTTTGGCATTGCCAGTTTGTTCCAGAGTTTCACTCCACATACAGACACACAGAAACATTTACGAGTGTTTTTAGCTCTCGGCAATGAAAAATATCCAAAACCTCTCAAGTTATAAGCTCGCACTGGAGTTATAAAAAAATGTTGTAGGTTAGGCGGTAGAGCTGGGCGATTTTTTCCCCCCCCAAAAAATCTGCGATTGTTTTTTAAATAAAAAACTTGATTTACGATTCGATTCGATTTTTTTTCTTCCCCATTTTAAACAAAATAATGGCGAACTGTAAATATATTTTAAATATATATTTATTGTATTTAATGAAAGTGCATCAACATAAACAAAATTTCAAAGGCAACCCTTTCTCTAACTGAAAGGTCTTGCACTTGTAATGGGCTTTACAAGCCTGTATTACCAAGTTTCTCAAAGCGCTACACTGTCACTGTCGTACGCTACTGTTGTAGCCACAGCTGCCCTGGGGTAGATTGACGGAAGTGAGGCAACCAGTCAGTGCCATCGGCCCCTCCGACCACCACCAACCACTCACTCACTCACTACATTCGTCAGGCATCCTAGTGTTACCAAACGGTCTCCCATCCAAGTACCGGCCAGGCCCTTCCCTGCTTGGCTTCCAAGGTCTGACGGGATTGGGCAGAGCAAAGGCGGTATGGCTATTGCTGTATTTTGATATTTTGATTGAGCTAATAAAACAAAAAATCCTGAGGTGGGCTCTGTTCTTCTTGGCACGTGTATACAGCAGGACCTTCTTCAGAGAGGGGGGCAGAGAGCAAAAATAAATAAATAAATAAATAATTTATTTTTTGAAAATATGAATCGATTTTACCTACCACCTCGATTTTTAAATCAAATCGATTTTTCTCCCAGCCCTAATAGGCGGTAATAATTTGTTGAATGCTTTGTATAAGACTATTGCTGTACTATATTTTACAAGATCATCAAATGTTAACAACTTTGACTGCGTAAACAGATGATGAGTATGGTCTAGAAAACCAACCTTGTGAATGATCCGCACTGCTCTTTCCTGTAATATGATCAGAGGATTAATTGTGTTCTTGTAAGTATTCCCCCACACTTCAACACAATACGTAAGGTATGGGAGTACCAAGGTGCAGTATAGAGTATGGAGTGCATTTTCATCAAGGTATAATTTTGCTTTATTTATAATTGACAGGCTTTTGGAGATTTTTGTTTTGATGTGTCTTCCATGACAATTTACTATCAATTATTACGCCCAAAAATTTAGCCTCACGATTTCAACCTGTTCAGACACTGTATTGCGATTACCAAACATCATTATCTTAGTTTTGTTTATATTCAAGGTTAATTTATTTGTGTCCATCCACTTTTTTTTATTATATTTAGTTCCCTCTTTACCATATTTACGAGGTCATTATAATCATCACTACAGTAGAATATATTAGTGTCGTCTGCAAATAGTATGAGTTTCAGATCTTTGGACGTGTTAAAAATATCATTTATACACATTAAACAGGTTTGGCCCCAACACTGACCCCTGGGGGACACCACAAGCAACACCAAGAGTATCTGATAAATACTGACCCATTTTAACAAACTGTACGCTCCCTGTTAAATAACTTTTTAACCAATCTCCAGCCAGCCCCCTAATTCCATATCTTTCTATCTTATTTAGTAGGATTGAGTGATTAATCGTATGGAAGGCTTTTTTTTAGATCAATAAAGATACCAACTGCATACTTTTTTGCTCCAGTGCATTAGTAATTTCTTCAATAGCTTCAGTTATTGCCATTGAGGTAATTCTTTTGGACCTAAAACCATACTGACCTTCATTAATTAAATGATGTTTTTCAAGAAACTTTTCAAGTCGAGAACATTTTTGAGAACTGAGGCAAAAGAGAGATTGGTCTGTAGTTTGTAAAAGCGTGTTTGTTTTCATTTTTAAAGAGCGGAATTACTTTAGCGATTTTTATTTTACTTGGAAAGAAGCTAGTCTGGAATGACAAGTTACAGATATAAATTAGGGGTTTTACAATATTCAGTATGACTTTTTTAACCAATGTCATGTTGATATCATGACAATCAGTGGAGAACTTACTTTTACACATCCGCACAATGTTTGTCACTTCCTGTTCATTTGTAGCTGAGAGGAAGAAAGACAAGGGATTCTGTTCAATAGTTGATTTTGCAACTCCATTGTCTGGAATATCAGCAGCCAACTCTGGGCCAACATTAACAAAAAAATTGTTGAACGTATTTACTATATTATTCATATTATAATCTTCATCATTTTCATCAATATTAAAGTATATGGGATATGTTAACTTTGAAGAGCCTTTTTTGTTTAGGCTATTCAAAGTTCCTTTTATATATTTTTTATTTTCATATATATATATTTTTTATAATATAACCGTTTGCTTGTTCTTATAATATCTGTTAATTTATTTTTGTACTTCTTATATCTTTGCTCCACTTCTTTTGTTTTTATTTTGATAAACAATTTGTAGAGATTGTTTTTCTTTTTACAGGCATTAATTATTCCTTTCGTAATCCAAGGGCTTTTTTTAGGTTTTTCCTTTATAAAATATTCTTTCACAGGGCAGTGTTTATTATGCAGGGAAGTGAAGACATCTAAAAAGTTACAATAAGCACTGTCCACATTTGGTTCTCTGTAAACTGAAGTCCAATCCTGGAGCCCCAAACTATTGTTTAGGGCACGGATCGTTTCCTCAGTTATTATTCGTTTAGAGATTTTTACCATAGTGTCTTTTGTTTTCTTGAGATTACAGTCATACAAACTAAAAAGTGATCAGTGATATCACATACTGTATAAGTAGGCCACTTGTGATTAGATTCCCCATGATGTTAGTAAAAATGTTGTCAATGATTGTGGCACTGTGTGACGTTATTCTGCTCGGTTTTGTTATAGTTGGATGCAGACACAAGCTGTACATTGTGTCATTGAAGTCATCAACGGTTTTAACGAGATTCAAAACAAGCCAGAAACCAAGCCAATGCCAAAGGACACAGTGTTGTATCGACGCAGTAAATGCTAATCCCATTACACCGTGTAACTATATCTTTTGTCACTGTTTAGGACTATGTGAGACTGACAATGTGAACAAGGCGGGCTACACTCCAGTGATGCTGGCTGCACTCACAGCTGCAGACAGCCCCGACGATCTGGAGGTGGCTGAACAACTGCTGAAGATGGGTGACGTCAATGCGCGCTCACGTCAGGTACTTAGCCCTGTAGGTCCTGTTCCAGAGCAGAAAGAACAAGGGGGAGAGAGAGGAGAGGAACAAAGCAGTGTTGTGTTTGCAGATTTTTTGAATGCCACTTTGTTTTCAAACTTAGGAGTCAGCATGTTTTGACTTCCAAACAGCAAAGTCATCTCTTGTGGATGCCAATATTGACGAGCAATTTTATTTAGAGACATCCAAGCTTTAGGTCACAGGAACTGGGAGATGATATTGTGGCAAATTTTTCTTTAAAAAGGAAAAAAAAATGCATGGTAGGTATTACTAGCAACTAATCAGCTTCCCTGCAATAACTTCCTACAAAAACCCGTGTATGAAAGTTATAAATTAATGACAAAATTAATGATTCTTTGTTGCATAATGTTGAGCTTATATTGTTCCTTTAAAAAATAAATAAATAAATAAATGTCAAGGTTTTTTTGTTTTGTTTTTGTTACTTCACAGATGAAAATGCTTCACAAATAAGTATTTGGGTCATTTGTCAGAGATTACTAGAACCTACAGCTTAAATATAATATTAGAGCAAATTCTTCATGTTAAAGCAGAGAGTAATTTTCCACAGAAATCTCACCAGTTTTACCCACACTTTGCTGTCGTTTGAATACTTTCTATTGATTGATTTTCCCGGAAAAATGGTAGAAAGTCAGTGCATCTTTAATCATTGGTTCAGTTATTAATCTAAAGCATTGCCATGGGTGACAATTATGAATACTTGAGTAATTATTGGGACTTTGTTTCTACTTCTGTTGATGTCCTAATAAAGTTATTTTTCCAAGTTAGGCAGTGCACAGGAATCTCTCACTGATGAACACTGGGTTGCTCTCTTGTCTCCTACACACCTTGTGATGTCTTTCTTCTCATTTGGAGCATTCTATCTAAAAGAGAGAATGTTTGTATATTTATCAATATATTTTCACTTCAAAGCTCTGCTGACAATGGGATTGTTGACTTTACAAAAAAGTAGTTTATGCACCCTTTTTGGATTATTTAGCAATCAAAGATTGCACTGTATTTTTTCTTTTTGTTTTTCCTCAGCATCGTTGGCAGATTTTGGTTGGTTTCTGGTCATTGACCTTAATTATGTATCATTTGTAGATAGGCCACTTATACTGATGACTTACCCAAATTTCCGAAGTTAGAAAATTGTTTTCCTCACTTCACTCTCTCCCAATCTTCTCACTGTTTAATTCAGCTCCCCACACCCCTCCTTGTACTTGTCGCTCCCCGCAGGCTGGCCAGACGGCGCTGATGCTCGCAGTGAGCCATGGGCGTGTTGCCATGGTGAAGTTGCTGCTGAGCAGCGGAGCGGATGTGAACGCCCAGGACCGGGAGGGCTCCACTGCCCTGATGTGTGCCTGCGAACACGGACACATGCACATCACACGCCTGCTGCTGGAGACCCAACAGTGTGACATGAGCCTCACTGATAAGGTACAGGGACGGGAGTGTCCAGGAAGACAGCCAATTTAAGTGAGAGACAAGATAGTCGTGCAGTTAATCCAAGGGGTAGTTCTTAGGGTGGATTATTTTCAATGCCAAACTACTCATTTTCCACCTGTCCTGTCCGGTGACAGTGGTTAGCAAAAAACAGGGTAGTTGAACACTGATTTTGGAACATTCTATCCAAAAGAAAGAATGTTCCAAAATTAAAGTTCGGCTGCTTGGTAGCGCAGTGGTTAGCACAGGTACTTCACATCTAGAAGGTCCCGGGTTTGATCCCTGGGCCAGACGGGGGCTTTCTGTGTGGGGTTTGCACACAGGTTTGCATGCGTGTCTGCGTTGGTTTCCTCTACCTCTAAAAATAAACACAATAGGTTATTCCTCCAGCCCGGTGATTCTGACCATTAGCTTCAGTGTCCAACCAAAACAGTGCAGTACATTGACGTCATGCCTGTGTGCGCATTAACAATATTTTTAACGATACAGTATATTTATGTCTACGGACTCTGTGGCTTTGTGCTGCTCCGTTCCGTCAAAGTGGATCATGAAATTCTCCTGTGTCGCCTCGAAAATTAGGTTGGCATTCGGGGATATGCACTGGAGTGGTTCAGAGCCTACTTAACAGAGAGGAGTTTGGTGACTTTGTTTCCTCAGCAGCCCCCCTGTTTTCTGGTGTGCCACAAGGGTCCATTCTTGAGCCACTCCTTTTCTTGTACCTGCATCCCCCTAGGGTCTATCCTCCAAAGATTTGGGGTGTCTTTTCAACTCTAAGCTGATGACAGCCAAATCTATGTGCCCCTTAAGGGTGTGAATATATTCTGTGCTGGTAGTGCTGGTTCTGTAAACCTGGGATCCTTGGCCCAGTTTTTTAAACCCACTGGTTATAACCTTAGTGTGCAAGTGGATCAAGACTTCAAATTTAACAGATTAGCGCTGTGGTGAAGGCTATTTTGCTATTTGAGGCAACTAGCAAAGATAAAGTCCTCACTCAAGGTATCATTTTGAGATATTGTATTGCTCTGTGTACCTGCATCGGTCAGCCCTCACTTGCATGCATGCAGCTGGTTCAGAACTCTGCAGCATGTTTTTTGAACTGGCTCACGAAAGCATGACTATATCTCTCCATTCTGTCTTCCCTTTTCTGTCTTCCAGTGCTTTACCAAATTGATTTTAAAATTATTGGATTTGTTTTTAAATGCCTCAATGACCTTGCCCCGGGTTATCAGTCCGACCTCCTGGTGTCATACAAACTGTAGCATGCTGTGCAAAGGCAGATTAAAAATTCACTGACATTCATTACCCAGAGCAGGAGCTGAAACTAGTGTTAATTCTGCCAACTAAAATATTTCTCTTGCCTCGAGAGTAACGATCGAACTGCAGACCTTTTGGTTAGTGTGTGGATATTGTGTAGGTTCTCAGGTCACCATGAATATTGTTGTTGGAAATTGACAGAAATAATAAATAAATAATCTTGGTTATCAATCTCATAGGTTTAAGGTTTGAGCAATGAAGACATTTTAATTGACTTAATACTTTTTGATCAAATGTTCTAAAACCTACTGTGGCTTTACTACTAGGTACATTTACTACTGGTATTTTAAAGATGAACTGTCATGAGTTCAAGTTTGTTCTTGGTCTGTTGAACTTGTAACAGATGTCTATAAGAGACAATAAAGTCCTCAGGCACATACTGTATAAACCTAAACCTTAGAATACCACTGATTCTGACAGATGCTGTCCTCTCTTATCAGACTATAGTTCCCCCAGAAAAAAAACAGTCTTTTGTGTGTGGATTCTTGAAAGTTAGCTTCTAGGGATGACATCGACTTAGGAAAGAGAACTTCGCCAAGTCTCCAGAGACATACACAGTCCTGACAACGCTCACAAAAACTCCATTGTTTTGGGACTGTTGTCTAATCTACAGGAAACCATAGTGTCTTATCTTTACAACCTATAGATCCTTGTATCTACAGTGGGTCATTTACGTTGCTGCTCCTCGACGACGCACTAGTTTAGTTGCATTGTGACTAGTAGCAGATCGCAAAGGCTGCAGCATTATTCTATCTCTATTGGCACTTTTTTATCTATAAAACTGGTCAACCCTGTAGTTTAGACCTTTGGAAACACGTTCTGAAATGCATGCGAATTTTAGCAATGATATCTTTCAGTCCTGGACGTATTCCAATTGTGCACTGAAAAAAAATTATGTTAATGATAGAAATGTTACGTCCTAATGAAGACATAGTGGAAATTAATTAAAATAAGCAACGAAAAAAGGCAAACTATATCCTACATCCAGGCTGTTGCGAGGCACACCTGCGCGCCAAGGACACTCGGTTCAGCTTGCTCGATGTTGTGTCTGCCTGTTGTAACGTGCATTGTTGTAAGATCTAATGTATGGTGTTTGATAAATGAAACAAATGGGAAACAGCAGGGCGCTCGGTGGGAAGGAGGCAGGAAGTTACAAACACACTCATCGCATGTTGCGTGTGAAGTCAGCTGGGGAAATTATTTACAGCCGCGTGCCTGCCTTAACCAACGTTTAGTGCATACGGCGTCCCGGACCATAGCGTTAGCCGTATGGTAATTATTACGTACAGGAGAGGTCTGGATTTTAAAGACAGAATGGAAAACAGCCCTGCGGTTTCCCTACAGTGATGCGGTGCATAAACATTAGATTAGGTTTTTAGAACTAATAGGATTTTGCAGTTGATTAAATGTTTGGATCGTGGAACACAGTTATAACATCATTTATTGGCTCAGGACGCAGCGTTTCATGGAGATAAATGTATGTAGACACACGGGACTGCAGCCAAGAGCTATTTTCCATCCACTGTTTTATTCCACAAGTAACATTTACAAACACATCTCTTGTACACGGTTTTTATTTTTACTACTTTATTTACCAGTGTTAAAGACACGCTGCGTAACATTTTGGATTACACTGTTGTCAGCAAAACAAAACATGCTGCTAATGACCATCTAGACACGATAAATGCTATTTTTTGCAGTGGGCAGTGGATGAGAATTTAAATCTCATATATGGCTTTAGTAACAGGGTTTCTGCGGAGGGTTTCAAAAGCATTAAAAGTCATTGATTAAATTTAACTAAAATCAAAGCCTTAAATATATTTTAAAACGCATTCTATTAGAGTCAAACTGGCATTAAATAAAAAATATAAAAAAATCTAACAATTTTTATTGTTTAAGTTAATCGAAAATACCAAAATGATGGTCTAACATATTCAGTTGCAGTTTTGCCTGAAATTGACCATAGATTTTGCTCTGAAGTTGCCCATTTTGTTCAATTCTCTTTCCTCTGTTTGATGAAATGTTTGGAAAGGATTAGAATATGCACTCTGCATTTGTGGCATTAAAATATAGTATTTGGGCATAAGAAATTGCATTAAAAAGCATTCAGTTTGACTTGCTTCTGCCTGTATAAACCCTGAGTAAATAAACAGCTCCATGTAGGCGAGCTGGAGAGTTCCCCGCTCCCTGTAAAGTTACAAGATAGGTCTTTGGAGAGGTGAGACAGTGGGAAGAAAAGTAAGTACACTGTTTGGAAACTCTCACCTTTCTGCCTAAATTGGTCATAAAATGTGGTCTGATCTTCATCAAAATCATAAGAATGAATAAACAGTGTCTGCTTAAACTAATACCACCCAAACATTTACATTTTTAGCACATTTTTATTGGCCATAACATGTAAACATTCACAGGGCAGGGAGGAATAAGTAAGTACACCCCCTGAATCTCACTGAACTGCAGCAGTTTTGTAAAGAGGAATGGTCCAAGATTCAGCCTGATCGTTGTGAGCGCCTAATCTGCAACTACAGGAAAGCAGTTATTGCTACAAAAGAAGGGTCAGCCAGCTATTTAATACGGGGGTGTACTCGCTTATTCACATGCTGTTGTGAATGTTTCAGGTTTTTCTGCAAAATATCTTGATAAACTTGTGAATTAATTTTTCCTATTGATGATAGCACGTTGCCCAGGCCCTGAGGCAACAAAACAGCCCTACACCATACCTCACAGTGAGGATAGGGTTTTGATTATGGTGTGCTGATCCATTTTTCCTCCACACATGACGTTGCGTGTTCCTCCCAAACTATTCAACTTTGGTTTGCGAAAGAGCTCTTGGACGCTCCACTGCATTACTGGAAAAATATACTGTGGATCGATTAACCCAAAGTTCATATTCACTGCTTCATGAAGATTCTCCCGTGTGGAGCAAGCACAGACCTGTTCTTTGGCAGTGGATTCAAATGATATGAGACTCTTTTAAACAGTAGTTCAGATGTTTTAGTTTATTGTTTCCATTTTTATTTTGTTTTTATTAGTCCGCAAACATATCGGGAGATTTTAGTCATAGTTTTATTCTCATGAACTACCTTTAATTTAGTTTTACTCATATTTTTTGTCAGAATGCATTTCCCCTCATGTCAGTAAACTACAGTAAAAGATAGATATTTTTACCCCCTTTTCACCTTGTGTATACTGTATAACTGCTTAACACCATTCAGATCAGAAAAGCGTCTAATCGAGCACCTTGTGCAATTTGTCACCACTCATTCAAGCTCTGAGCATAAGGTGAAGGATCAAGGTTTGCTCTGAAAGTGTGGTGAGAAAATGGTTGAATACTGCTCGCAGCAAAGGTCTGGGGGAGAGAAAAAAAACTGCAGAGAAATGAGTTTACTTTTGATATAAGTGATCGGGGACCCAAACAAAGCTGCAGACTGCCTCCACAGAGTCAATTTGAGCTGGAGCCAGTGTGGCACAAAGACTTCACACAACATGTATTGATTCTAAACGCAGCGCGGTGGGACTGCGAGGTGGCTGCATTTCAGTCATTTTCGGAAAGGCTGAGGAATGTTCGGTTTGCTCCTGTGTTTTGCTAGTTTTGGATAATTCAAATAGAGAAACTATAGGAGAACTTATTTATTGATTTTTTTTAATACATGTTTTAGTCAGGGGTCAAGAATACTGCAGTCCTGTATGATCTAGGAGTAAAATTCCCCTTCAAAATCCCCATTGAGAGCTTTTACCACTGGAGCTACTTGCTTCTTCAGGTGGTACTCAAGGTCTCTTATTTCCATTCATTGTAATTAGAGATGATTCCATTAAAGTAATGCATTTCAGTTAGTCTTTTCTTGGTTTTACACTCAGTTTAGTCATAGTGTGGTACAATTTAGAGTTTTTTTTAGTCCTGGTTTCGTCCTGATTTGATCTTGATCTAGGCCTAGTGGTACCATAGAGGCTAATCACCTACTCATGGACATGAAATAATCCATTTTATTTTAAAGATTTAAACAAACATTTTACAACTTTTACAATACAACTTTTTGTTTTTCAAGTACACTAACTGCACATAATACTAACTGTATTATGATTTTATTTTTCTGAAAAATGCTTAGTTTTCACCTAACCCATAGTTATATCGTATCGTATTGATATCGAGATATCTGGCATGAATATTGAGATATGAAATTGTGTCCATATCGTTCAGCCCTAGCTGTCAGTTAGGAAGGAGGCAGGGAATGGAGCCTGTATGCTAACTGTCATACCTCCTTTAGCATAGGGACCTGTGGTGGTTCCTCACCGGCGATTAGGAGCCATCCCATAAGCCACCGCGCCGCATTCTTGTGATGAAGCTGTTAGCTGTGTAAGGTATATCTGAAACAGCTTTTTATCGTCATCTGTTTACTGTGTGGCTTCATATCATTATTGTCGTTCATGTTGGAGTCATTAAAGTCAGTGGCCAGAAGTAGGAATGTTTTTGTAGTCCAATACTATGGGAGATGTAGTTTTTTCATGAAACAGCTGTTGGTGATGTCACTTCCCCTGTGTTTTCCGCCCTGGGTGAGGACGGTCGGATTGAGCAAATGCTGCTGAAGCTCTAGTTCCTAACTGCATAGAGATCTAACAGTTGACCCTATGAAAGGTTAAGGATCAGGAGCTAGGATTAGGACATAGATGCTATTATTTGAGGAATTCGGATGGACCCTTGGTATTTTCTTCTATCTATAGGAATTTTGAATAAGGGTTTTTATTTTTTGGTTATTTTAAATAACGGCAAAATACAGATTTGCTGTTTCAAAACCACTGTTTCGGCAGCATCAATAAATGACATTCATTTTCTGTGTATAGGTGGATTACACGGCGTGTGGATAGACGCTGTTTTTATTATTCATTTGTTTTTTTTAAATGGCTGCTAAACTCCATAGCACAAGAGAATTATTTCAATGTAAAATTGTATTTTTTTCCATTGTTCATAGGGATGGGCACCGTTAAACGGTTAAACTACTTGGTACCGACCGAAAAGCTCGGGTCGGGGGTGGTATCGAAAAACTAAAATTATTTCGGTGCCAACTTTCGGTTCTTTTTCGCTCTAGACGTCAATATTATGACCCGCAGCGAGTCTAAAGAAGCAACATAAACATGTGTGCAGATAATGAGCCGCTTCAGCGCAAATGGAGCAAAGCAAAGCTGTAACTTAAAGCTATAACTTAAAGAGAAGCAAAGCTATAACGCACTAAACTTTTGTAATAGAGATGGCCCAGCCGCGGTCTGCGGCAGGACTGAGCCAGGACTAAACCAAGACATACACCGGTTGTAAAACCCAGAGCAAAACTAAACCAGTTATTATAAACCAGGACTAAACCAGGACTGAATAAGAAACTTGAGTGTTTAGGCAAATTGAAAAGCAAAACAGAGCAGTGACAACAAGAAAGACGTCTTTACCTTTAGCGACAGACCCACAGAGGCTGAGTTTACGTGCTGTTGTTTACAACTCTACAAGCAGCTGCAGCGAGGGGAATCCTACTGTACATAAATTATTGCTCTGAGGTCTGGAGAAATACCTTCAACAGTCATTTACAGGTTTTATATAGACTACAAAGAAGGCTATTAGAATTGTTCACAATGTCGGATATACAGGTAGGGACCATACAAATATATTGTTCTTAAAATCTAACACCATGAAACTTGATGCCCTTATAAAATATAATACTTTGTTACAGATCTATAAAGCTGTAAACAACCAGCTCCCTAGTAATATACAACAAATGTTTGGTAAAAGAGTGGGAAGTTACGATTTCAGGGGCACTCATAATCTGAAAGTACAATGTATTCATTCTACCCTGTGTACGGCCGTGTACGGCCCGCCACACCCCTCTGACCGGCCCCTCCCCCCACCACTTGAACCGGCCCGATGAGGCAATTCCCAAAAGTGGTCATGGCTGTGGTCCCCGTGGGCTGCCCGAGGATCGGGTCATGAAATTCTCCTTTGATTGCGGGTTGGAGCGGGTCATAAATGCCTGTCGCGGCCGCTATTTGCCGCCGTACGCGCGTTCATTGAATTCAGTCACAACTTATTTCATCATCTTTAGAGCAGGCTTATGACGTAAATATGCGGCGGATTTTCATAAAACAAGCAGCGTTTTGCAGAGAACGCTTTTATGGAGCTCGATTATTTCCCCTTGTGCGTCTGTGAGTGTGTTCGCTTTACCTCCGCTGTCTGTCCCTCTCCTGATCCCAGAGCGCTCGCTGGAGGGGGAGAGAGATGACACGCCAGTACTTCATTTCAAGCACATTTTGGACGGAATTAAAGCCGTGGTCAATTCAGACGGATCATATTTGTATCGCGTAATTTTTAATGATTGCGGGGACGGGGCGGGTTATATTTATTTGCTGAGTTTTCATCCCCTGACATGCGGCGGGGCAAGGCAGGTGCAGAGAACTGTGTGTTAAGGAAAGCAAAATGGCAAACGAAAAGTTGACAGAGAATGCAGGGTGTTCAAAGAACAGTGGACAGTGGATTATTGTTTTATTCAGTGCGAGGACCGTCCCATTTGTCTCATCTGTAAAGAAAGCGTGGCGGTTTTTAAAGAGTAGGCTATAAATTACGTCGTCACTATGAGGAGGGACGCCACAGCCGAGGCCAGAGGGAAACTTGCAAACGGACAATTGGGACAGTCAAGCCGTGGATGCATGTACAAATAAAAAGACAGTCGTCCAGCCTTCTCTGTGCGTAAAACTGCAGAAGCTGCAGCTGCGCACTCGTCTCCTCCTGGATGCGGGGCGCGCTCTGCCTTCTTGGCCCTGATCCAGCACACATAGCCGCACTTTGTATGAAAAGCGCATTATAAACAAAGATGAAATAAATAAATAATAAATAATTTCGTTCCATTTTTGTTGCAATTCACATGAGTTAATGCTCCATTTGCACAAATTCATCCCAGAGTCCACAATATGTTTTGCGCGCAAAGAAAAGTTTCTGTGGCATAGGCTAAACTCAGGACGCTACAGATCATATCGTGCACGTACTCACAACATTGATTCAAAAGAGTTGCTACTTCAGGATATGTTTGATTGTAATTTTTGTGACGTGATAGTGACGTATTGTAGCTGCCAACAGAAACCGCCTAGGCTAGGGGATGTGCCAAAGGGAACTCTGGTCACATTACGCAATGATGTTTTATTTGAAAATAAAAATAAATGCAATACCTGTGGTATTTCAAATTAAAACAAAGTGTGAAGACATGATTACTGCAAACCACTACAGATAAACAGATATGTGCCTGGACTCAAGTGTTGATCTTGTGGATATAGTAGTGGGGATGACTGTGCCAGGCTAATCTCTACTTAACAATGAGTCCTGCTGCATTTTGGTCAGGGTCATATAATTCTATGTTATAGCCGGCCCGGCCCGGCCCGGCCCGGCCCCCATCACAGTCAAGAACGATAATGTTCTATGACCTGTTGGGTTCATAAATCTTGTCTTTTACCCCCGGCTCACATTAACTACGGTCCGGGTTTCCGTAGCCAGACCCGGACTTCGCGGAGCAGTGTGCAACATTGGTTTTAATGACTTTCTAAGTCTGCGGACGTCGTACCGGACTGGATTTAATGTGAGCCGGGGGTTAATGCACCACCCAGTATAGGGCTCAGTACTACCTCACAACAACAACTAGTTAGGGCTAGGGCAGCAGGGTGTGGGCTTGCTGGTGGGGGGCTACTGCCCTCTACCAACTGGCCATATTACACCCTGGCTTTTTAAGGCACCTCACTAAACAAGGCAAACAACAAAAATAATAAAACAATCACAACCAATATTTTACAGTGGAAATGGGAATTACAATAATAATGGGTCGTGTGACTATGTTCTATTTATTATAACTAAATTACTAGTCAATTAATAGAATGGTGACTGGTGCTCATAGTAATGATTGGTAATGGTTATTATGTGAACTGGAATGAGGAATAAGAAAAAGAAAAAGTACAAATTGTAAATAAAAATAAGTAATTCAGGAATTTGTATGTAAAGTGTAACATTAGATGTTGTATTACTGTATCCGGAATGTAAATTTAATCTTGAATATGGGGGTAGGCACGTATAAGCTTTCTTGCTTCGGCCTACTCCTTTTTTCTTTGCTTTGTTTGCTTTGCTTTGTTTTCTGCACTGTAATAATTGTTGTTGTAAAAATCACGCAAATAAATCCAATCAATCAATCACAAACCACCCCTAACTACAACACAGGCACACACTGTCCCATTTATGACATTACGCACACACACAACCTGCTAACCAAAGAGGATGCGTCTGCCCTTTACTTTGTTTTATTCTCACTTTTTCCGCACGATTAGATTTTTAGAAAACCCGCTCTTTATTGTGAGAACAAAATGCAGAGCAACATTGAAAACAGATAATCCGAATCAACATTTTTATCTCATTTTGACAAATTAGCTAAACTGTAATAAAGGAGCGACGTCGCGAGATGGACACAAAACTACTTTATTTTAGTAATCGTATGATTATTCATAACACCAGCACAAACCCAGTAAAAAAGACTATAGAGTCTTGTAAAGTCTTTCTGGCAAATATCTTTGTCGTCACTAGGAGAATCTATATAACAAACATAATAAAAACTGTTACAAAGTTCACTCTATCAGCACACATAACTAGGTCCAATTATTTAGGTGTCCGAAAGTAATGACAAAATGTCAAAAACAAAATGTGAGTGTTATGCTGGACTCTCCATGATAAAATAGTACGCTGTGTTTGTGAATCCAATCACTTTCTCTTTCTCTTTCTACCATAGAGTTGTATTGGCCCCTGCTCCATCTGAGATAATGACATCACATTCTAGAACGTGATCGCGACCCATGGTTACTCTTCCAAAATCGGTAACAGTTGCATCTGACATTCCATTGATGACATCATAGATTGCTTAGATCAGAGTTTGTCAGTGTTGGTTCTGCCACTCACTTTGTCATTCGGTAGCTACACGTCGAGCTGATCGCACGCACAATGAGACAGAGCAAATCTTTCAGAATGAAACCCTGGGACGAGTATTCGGAGGAGGACGATGTCCGCACGTATGACCCGTCCTTTGACCTGGAGGCAATACTCTACCCCCCAACACCAACAGGGGGCGTAGAGGAGGAGGAGGCCCGGCTGGTGCCTCCAAATCCTGCCTCGGTCCAGACAACACCAACGTCTGAGGCCCACACTACACCAGAGGGCGCTGGGGAGGAGGAGGAGGCCCGGCTGGTGCCTCCAATCCTGCCCCGGTCCAGACTACACCATCGTCTGAGGCCCACACTACACCAGAGGGCGCTGGGGAGGAGGAGGAGGCCCGGCTGGTGCCTCCAAATCCTGCCCCGGTCCAGACTACACCATCGTCTGAGGCCCACACTACACCAGAGGGCGCTGGGGAGGAGGAGGAGGCCCGGCTGGTGCCTCCAAATCCTGCCCCGGTCCAGACTACACCATCGTCTGAGGCCCCACTACACCAGAGGGCGCTGGGGAGGAGGAGGAGACCCGGCTGGCGTCTCCAAATCCTGCCCCGGTCCAGACTACACCATCGTCTGAGGCCCCCACTACACCAGAGGGTGCTGGGGAGGAGGAGGAGACCCGGCTGGCGTCTCCAAATCCTGCCCCGGTCCAGACTACACCATCGTCTGAGGCCCACACTACACCAGGGACTGAGAGAGAACTTACGGTTTGTCGCCCTATCCAGACTGCAACGCCGTCTGTAGACATCACACCTACAGGTGGGTGTAAAGAACCTGTTTTGTCAGAGGAAGGGCGACAGGTACAAGAGATTCAGGAGGAGCTTCGGCGGGTGAGGGCAGAACTGAACAAAGAAGTTCTGAAAAATAAAACACTGGAAAAAACTCTCAACAACCAGAAAAGACTGACAGAGAACAAGTCCCTCCAGCTAGAACAGGCTACTGCCCTGCTCCAAAAGAAAGAGAACTATATTTACAAGCAGGTAATGTCCACAAAGGAGCTAACAGACCAACTCCAAATTGAGATTCAGAAGAACGGGAGTCTGGAGAAAAGTCTGAAAGCTCAGGAAAAACGTATCAAGGACATGTCCGATCAGCTAGAGCAGACGAACGTATTGCTCCACACAAAAGAAAAGTACATAGAGAAGAAAGTTTGGGAAAATGAGGACCTTAGAGCTGAGGTTAAAAACCAAGAGCAGAAACAACAGGCCGCCCAGAAGGAGCTCGACCAAGCCAACACTCTCATCGTTAAATTGAGAGCATGGATAAAGAGCCAGATTTCAGGCGACAAAGGAACGCCAGGACTCAACGGACAGGACTCAAAGACTGTTAACAAAGAAACATGTCTCTCTAAAGTTAAACCACCAGCAAACATCGCCACCACCAGAAAGAACATTGGGAGAGTTCAGGCAGAAGAAACCAGCTATAAAATCAATAAACCAGACGCAGCGCAAGTATCAACGGCTGCCCTGGACACAACTATGAACTTGAACAAAAACTCAAACAGAAAAGTTGAGGTGACGAGGTCCAAGCCATTCAACAGATGGCACCGACGCTAAAACCACCTCCAGCCAACACATTTTCAGAAACAAAACTGTAGCATTTTATGAAAAAAGGAAAAAATCTAATTGTCACATGTTTAAATGTATTGTTATATTTTGTTGCTATGTAAGTTACCAAAACATTCAGAGGGGATTTTTGATCGTGTTTTACAGCAAGAAAGTCCAGGGTTTGATCCCAGGTGGGACCTTTCTCTGTGGAGTTTGCACGTTCTCCCTGTGTCTGAATAGCTTTAGCTGAGAGTGCAAATGTTTAACAATGGATGGAAATTATGCCACGCCCATGGCGTGGCATGTTTACATGAATGAGTCCCATATATGCTCATTAACATGCACTGTCCAGGCCAAAATAAACAGATCAATAAATTAGGGATAAAATAAAAACTTTGACTTTTTTTGGGGGATTTAAAATTCAGTAAATCTGGCGAGGAATTAGATATTAACATATCCCTAATCCCTCAGAAGTTAATGACTGGAGAGTTTGGAGTCTGTAGGTGTTACTAAAGTAGCAATGTTGTAAGGGTGTAGGGCTGGGCGATATGGCAAAAAGTAATCACAATTCTTTTCTTCCATGAACAATTTAGATTTTTGATTAAATTGTATTTACTCATAATACAATAAAGCTGATTCATGAACTTAGACAGACATTTTTACAAACATCAGCGCAAACAAAAACAAATTTGCTTGTATCATTTAACGTAAAAAAAAAGTAGGTGCTGTTTCTGCCAAAGAAATGGCTGTAAACCTGATAGTTATAAAGTCGGTCGCCTTACATAAGACACGATATAAACATGTCAATATTTGTGAATGGATAGGTGAGGGAAAGACCAACAGGCTGGTGTAGCCGCTAGCCGACAAATTGCCATAAAAGAATCATCGTAAAGGGAGAGTTTGGTCTATTTTGTTAACCTGTTACCTGTCAGCTTAGGGTTAGGGTTAGGGTTAGTATTTATGCATATCCAAATCTCAAAGCGTATTGACAGGAGAGTTTACAACCTATTATGCCAGTGTGATACTAAAACTATGTGTAAGATCTGCTTGAGTAAAACACAACTTACATGACATTTGCTGTTCCTTTCCCTAATCATAACCCTAACCCCTGACGCTAAACCTAACCCTAACCCCCTGATCAGGAGGGAACAGAAAGTAACAGGTAACAGGAAGAAAAGAAGGAAACATGTCAATGAAGAAACATGGTCTAATCTGTAAAGCACTTTGCACAACAACCTTGTATGAAAAGCGCTCTATAAATAAAGTTTTGAACACATGGTCATAGAATCGAGGCTGACACTCGTCTTAATCAAATAACGTTAATGCATTTAATGCTATTTTAGAACGGCGGCATTCAAAAGTTTTAGCAGTAATACATTGGTACTTTATTCATCCATCCATACATTATTCTTCCACTTGTCCGTTGCCGGGTTAATCACATTGCACCAGCCCTTCCATTATTCATACCAATAACAATTTTGTAGTGGAACTCGTCTCTACGAGACACATTGCAGTAGATTCTTTACCAGAGTACTTTTTGCTGTTGTTGTTTAACCTCTTAACCCCCACCTGAATCGAGCACATATTCTCCAGTTTGGTGTCAAATCTAAAAGCTTCTTGAAAGAAGTGTCAAAATAGCGACAAAAATGAGACGACAAAATAGCCAAAAAGAGCAACAGAGAAGAGACGAAAACAAGGATGAAAATGCAACAAAAAATCTATGAAAAAGTGACAAAAATGTGAGACAAAAACACAACAAAAGAGCAACAACTCTTTGTGACAAAAAAGTGACAAAAAGCGATGATAATGTGACAATAACGTGATGACAACATGAGGAAAAAGCTCAATTTAGATGAGTTTTGTAGGCCTTAGCTTTCAAATGAGGTGTAACACTGGCCTATGAGCTGTGATCTTGGATTTGGGTAAAGCTGAACAGGAGAACATGCACTCGGTTAAGATGGGGGTTAAGAGGTTAATTTATTTGCTCCGAAAATCAGTATCACAAATCAATATACTACATACTACGGACATTTTATAACTTCATATTTTCTTTAACCCTCCTAACCCCCGCCTTAACCGAGCACATTTTCTCCAGTTCGACTTTACCCAAATCTAAAAGCTCAAAATGGCGACAAAAACGAGACAGGAAAGAGGATTGGAAACACAGCGAAAATAAACATCAGAAGAGCGACAAAAACAACAACAAAACGGGGAACACAAAAGTGATGAAAAAGCAACGAAACGGAAAACAAAAATGCAGCAAAAAGGTGGAAAAAAGTGATGAAAAAGCAACAAAAAAGTGATAAAAACGCACCAAAAATATGACAAAAGTTTTTAGGTAATTTAATTTAATTTAATCATGTTTGTAGGTCTGGAGAAAATGTGCTCGGTTAAGGCGGGGTTAAGTTGTTAAAAAGTGCAAGCCCTATCTCTAACGTTGTCATGACTGTTTTTGGCATTGCATTTGTCCAACACCACGCTGCCACCATCTGGCACTTTCTAGTCACTGCAATGCCTCATTGAGCATGAATACTTTGTGGGTACAAGTTCATCTACCACATTTAAAGCCTATCTTAGTGGGCTGTGTATATAGACCTCCTAGTGCCAATATCCAATATCTGTGAAACGTTTGACGCTGTCTGTGATCACAACAAAATATATTTATCTTAGGTGATTTTAATCTAGAATGGCTTTCACCAAACTGCCCAATGCATAAGAAACTTAAATCCACAGCCACTACATGTGGCCTAAAGCAAATTATGACTCAACCAACAAGAGTTGTGACTAGTGCACTGGGGACTTCGGCTACATGTATAGACCATATTTTTACAAATGCCTTTGAACAATGCTCAAAATCTGTCTCGGTGCCTACTGGCTGTAGTGACCATAATATCATAGGGGTCACAAGGAAAACCAAATTATCTAAAAATGGCAGTAAAATAATTCATAAAAGAACATATAGATATTTCAATCAAGAACAGTATACAGATTAAATTCAAGCAGTAGACTGGTCAGAAGTGTGTGAAGATCTTAATCCTGATTCAGCTCTTAATAGGTGTATGGACATATTAATTAAAATTATTGACAAGCATGCTCCTTTGAGGAAAATAACTAAGAAATAGAGGTGCCCCATGGCTGGATAACATTTTTAAAGAACTTATGCTGTCTAGAGACAATGCTAAAATAAAAGCAAATATTTCTGGAGAATCAGGCAAGGCAAGTTTATTTGTAGAGCACAATTCATACACAAGGCAATTCAAAGTGCTTCACACTTGCAGAAAATTACAAGAAAACAGGTAAAATCAATCAATAAAACATCAACAGAAAATTAATCACTCACAGTAAAAGGCAAGAGTGCAGATAAAATACTTTCAGTTTTCATATGCACGGGTAAAATGAACTGTTTTCAGCCTGGATTTGAACATTGTCAGAGTTGAGGCCTGTCTCACATCCTCATGAAGACTGTTCCAGGTTTTAGCTGCATGAAACTGAAACGCAGCCTCACCGTGTTTATTATTGACTCTGGGAACCACCAGGAGACCCCTCCCTGAAGTTCTCAGGGTTCATACGGTAGAGGATGACAATTTGTCGGAATCCCGTGACCCGCGGGATTCCCACGGGATGGGAGTGAATTTCACTATTGATCCCGTGATTGGGACGGGACGGGAAAAAAACACCGGGAGTGGGCGGGAGTATATCGCGTCAAAACGGCAGAAAGTGGCAGATAATGCAGTGACATGCTGCTGTTATTTCATGAGGCACAAAACACGGAGAGAAATGATTAAATATACAAATAAGCGCTAACTTTCTTCTCTTCATCCTGCCTTCTGTCCATGCGCCGCAACAATGCACCCTCCTCTTGTCGGCCCAAACACGGCGCTCTCTCTCCCCCTCTCTCCCCCTCGTGCGCGGCTGCGTGTGTGGCTGGAGCCGCTGTCAGCGCGGACAGAGGGAGATGTGTTGGTGCTGAATACAGTGGCATTAGGCGAACGTTAAAGTAAAAAAGTAAACTTCACAGCCACTAGTTTTCGTGTGTGATAAAAGCTGTGTGCGATACGAGGACAGGGCCTTTGGCTGGGGATCTTAAAGGGACAGCGATCTTAAAGGGGAGGTGTCATGTTCCAATGCCCCTGTGAAATAAAACTGAAACTTCCTAAACTACTTTATTTAAATAGTGCTGGTGGTTAGACTAATAATGTAGCCCTGGTTATTTCAGTCACAACATGTGGCTTTTATCGGCCTGATGTGCATCTAAAAAAACTTTGTAAAACATGCGGGATTGGGACGGGAGTGGGATTGATTCTGTCGGGAACAGGACGGGACAAGATTTTTTTTTGCACATCACACCGGGATTGGGATGGGACAGGATTTTTTTTATGGGAGTGGGACGGGACAGGGTGAGAAATCACTCCCGTGTCATTCTCTATCATACGGCTCTAACATGTCAGAGATGTACTTTGGTGCTAAACCATGAAAAGACTTGTACACAAGCAGAGCTGTTTTAAATTCTATTCTCTGAGTGACAGGAAGCCAGTGCAGAGACCGGAGCACTGGACTAATGTGGTCGTATTTCCTAGTTCTTGTCAGGACTCGAGCAGCAGCGTTCTGGATGTTCTGCAGCTCTAACAGCTCGTTTAGAAAGGCCAGTGAGCAGGCCGTTACAGTAGTCTAACCTCCCTGAGACAAATGCATGGATGAGTCTCTCTAAGTCTGGTTTTGACACTATTCCTCTGATCTTAGCAATGTTTTTCAGATGGTAAAAAGCTGATGTTATTGCTTTGATGTGGCTGTTTAAGTTCAGGTCTGAGTCCATGATTACTCCTAGATTTCTAACCTGATTTTTTTTGGTTTCAGAGCGAGAGACTCAAGGTGACTGATAACACTTTGTCTTTGTCAGATGATAAAGAACGGTAGAGCTTTCAGAAATAATGTAGGTAAAATTAACAAAAAGAAGAAGAAAAGTAGTACTTCCAGGAAAAGATCAGTAAAGCAAAACATGACAGTAGAAAACTGTGGAACACATTAATTGAATTACAGTGCCTCTCGAAAGTACTAATACACCTTGAACTTTTGCACATTTTGTCATGTTTACAACCATAAACATAAAGATTTTATTTTGAATTTTTTACTGAAACACACAACAGAGCAACAGAGCTTCTGTTGAAAAGATTCTTGTAGCTCTTCCAGACGGAAAGGCGTCAGGAATGGATCATTTAGACTCGAGACTCATCAGTGTGGTAGCTACATTTCTGTCCGTTCCCATCACTCATTTGGTCAACTTGAGTTTATCACAGTGCACATTTCCAGAGAAATGGAAGGAGTCCAAGATAATACCTCTACCAAAAAACAAAAGAGCCGCATTTACAGGACAGAATAGCCGACCTGTCAGTCTACTGCGTCTAATAAGCAAAGAAGGTTGTTTTTCAACAGATTCATGAATTTTTTTTTTCCAACAGGTTAATCACTAAGTATCAGCATGCTTATCGTGAGGGTCACTCCACGTGCACTGCTTTAACTCACATGACAGATAAGTGGTTAGAGGAAATGGATGCGAGCAAATTGGTTGGTGCAGTGATGTTGGACTTCAGCGTTGTATTCGATCTGATAGACCACAAAATACTGCTTCGAAAATTAGAATGTTATGGCTTTTTACCTTCAGCCTTTTCATGGATGAGCAGCTACTTATCTGACAGGAAGCAGTGTGTGTTCTTTAATGGTCAATACTCCTCTACCAAAGCAGTCCACTGTGGAGTTCCCCAGGGCAGCTGCCTTGGCCCTTTGCTGTACTCTGTATTTACTAATGATTTACCTTTTATTTGGGAAAACTCAACTGTGGTCATGTATGCAGATGACTCCACTCTGTACTGTTCAGCAAAAACACCTGATGACGTTTCAAATCTGTTAAATCATGATTTACAAAATATTAACAATTGCGTGAAGGATAACAAACTGGCTTTAAACATAACAAAATCAACATCCATATTTTTTGGCACAAGATCAAAACTGTCAAATGAAACCTCACTGAAATTGTTAGTTGATGGGCTTGAACTGAAACAGGTGAAGCAAACCAAGTTATTGGGTGTCACCTTGGATTGTCACCTTTCTTGGTCTGCTCATATCAATGAAATCATAGCCAAGATGGCAAAAGGTATTGCAATATCCAGGAAATGTATGGCATACATACCCATGTCTATTGCTAAACAGGTTGTTCTGTGTCATTTGGAATACTGTCCAGTCATTTGGTCATCTGCTTCACAAAAAGATCTTCATAAATTTCAAGTGGCACAAAACAGGGCAGCCAGGACTGTCCTTCAGTGTTCCTACAGGACCAATGTGACACTAATGCATTCACGCCTGACATGGTTTACAGTTAACGACAAAATTAAACTAAGACTAATTTTACTAATGTGGAATTCAATATTTAAAAAACAGCCACAGTTCAAGCAGCCACAATATTCCACTAAACGGGCACTTGGTGGTGACTTAAAACTTCCTCATCCCAAAACAAATTCTCTGAAGTCCACAGTGCTTCACAGAGCAATATTTACCTGGAATCAGCTCTCAGTCGGCACACGCAGAGTACAAAATAAATACACATTTAGAAACATGTCTTCACAAGAACTACTGCAGATGACCATGTGAAAATTAGACTTTTCCTGCAATGTTATTTATTTACTGACACTGTGTTTCTGTTGACACTTTAAAGCATGTTGTGCAAATGAATTTTTTGTAAAGTATGTAATAGTCTTTTGAAGGACCCCAGGAAGACTAGCTGCCATTAAACGGGCAGCTAATGGGGATCCTAATAAAACAATAAAACAACACAGAGTAACGTTTTCTCTTCTGTCCCTGTTTTCTCACAGAATGGACAGACGGCCCTGACGGTGGCTGAGGGGGCCTCCCACCAAGACATCATTGACCTTTTGAAGTCCAACGAAAAGTCCAGCCCCCCAGACCTCCCCTGAAACCGGGACAGTTCAACACAGAAGCTAAAAGACACACAGCTATTGTGGGTATGGAATGACACAATCGATGATGATGACGACGACGACGGCGTTTCGTAAAAAAAGGATATGCTGCATTGAGTTGGATGATATTAACATCGCTTTGTGGAACACTGTATACGAAGGAGCCACGGACAGTGATTTTTTTTTTTTTTAACGAAACAAATGAAATAAACCGCTGCTTCTTCATCAAGTTCTTCAAGCTAAGCACATGATCTACCTTTTGAAATGAAATATAAAAAATCGTTTCTATTTTTCTTTAACAAACGTCAGCATCAACTATTTGTATCGAACATAAGCCATCATGAAGTAGTAGTGGTAGTGCGTCAGAGTTTTGTTTTAACAGCGTAATGTCAAACACAAACACACAGATGTATTTTCTACTGCACTTTTTTTAATTGTGTTTGTACAAAGAGTCCTATAATAATGTGTGGAGGCGCATATATCAGATATCAATAAGAAAATATAGAAAAGAGTATTATCATATCTGGCCAATCATCAATGAAATACTACACGTTACGCCACGGTCAAAGGTATTATAAGTCACGCGTGTGCTCTGCAATGCCATAGAGAGGTTCAATTTGGGGAGGAAGGGAAGAATAATTAAAATAGTCATTGAAGAATACTGATACAATGATATGTTTTCATTGATCGGACCTAGTTTCATACTTTTACTTGTAGCAAAGTGGAATTCCTTTTGCTCCCTTGCAGTGTGTCATGTTTGCAGGCAGGTGTGGGGGAAAAGATTAGAAAAAAGATAGGTACAGAGCCTTTATTAGGGTGGGAAAACTGGGAACTGCATTGCTACATATACACAACCATTTTCTCCACTCCTCTCTTTGGCTTTGCAGAGCTGCATATCATTCTATTATCATATAAATATATGAAAAAAGATATCATTATGGATGTGTAAAGTGTAAAGAAAGAATGGATTTTTATACTTAATACAACAATAGCACAATGAAACTAGTCTTTTGAAGGCAGTCGAGTCTTCTAAAGACTGATATATACCTGTAGTATGGACGTTGAATGGACGGTGCTGCATGCCAACCCCTGGTTATTCCCCCCTGCTGGCCACCCTGTAGTACTAACACAGTATGTTCTAATACTGTCTGGCCTCATGACTACTGCGTTACCGTACTCCAGTTCAGACCTACTGTATGTCTTGTCTCCTGCCTGTTCACCCCAATCATGTATGCAACTGCTACAAATGCACAATGAATGTCAGGCTGCCTGTGATACATTCCAATATAATGTAGCAAGATAAAGGCATGGGACTAACACAGAGATATTTTGTTTAAAAGATACATGAGATCACACTATCAGATGTCTATAAATATCATATAGTCTATTATACATTTGTCTTGAGGTAATCATATAATAAGTTGTCAGGGTGGTAAAACTGAAAGCAATGAACTGATTGTTGTTGATATGGCAGTCGAAGAAAAAAGCAATATGAGTCGAATACTACCTGGTCAGCTCTGGTCGAGGCAGGTTGAGTTATGTTCTCACTTTACTTTAAGCCTTAATCTGATACCTATCATGCCTAACAACACATACAAGCGATAAGGGTGTTTTGGGACTTTGGCCTGACTTCCTGTTTACTACAAACCATTAAAGTATACATGTTTACACTACAACCTAATGTACTTATGTGACAAACAAGTACAGGAACCATGGGCTATTGAGAGCAGATTTATACAACGATGCAGAATATCAAGGAAAAGGCCAACTCTACGAGTTATTTACTACCATAGGGGATTTTTTTTCTGGTTTCAGACATAATCAACATATTGGATCAAAGCATAAGGAAGACATTCACAGTGACAGACGCGCTTCCATATGTATAAGTCCCTGTAAAATCTACTTTTTACAGGTTGTCAGTCGAGCTACATGGGCTCTTGTTGCTAGGTTTTCAAAAATAGTCATGTTGACTGGTTTGTTTAGAGTTGAGGACATTTCGCCTCTCATTCGAGAAGCTTATTCAGTTCAGTGCAAACTGCTTCTGTCATAGACCCACCCAATGTCACAGCTGAGTCACTGAATCTACTGTTTATGAAAGCTGTGCTTAGATCCGATATTTTATATTGTCGACCTGTGCTTAAAAAGAATTCCGTAATAGAATTCAATTGATAATTTGGAATAAATAACTGACAGTAAATTGGGTCTCAAATAACTGTCACTGATCCTTACTCGATAAACAAGAAGGCAGCAGACTGTCAGTAGGCTCCAAGCAATAGTCCACTACAACCTTCAAAAAAGTCTCAAGCAAAACAATTTTAAATCAAGCCAGAACTTTTCCAACTGAATCTCCTCAAAAACAGTTAGGGCGACACTGCTCTGTTAGAGCCTGTGTCGTATTTTTAGCCAAGCTCTGCGGATGTGACTTGGCGCCGCTCTCACTCCTCACTTATTAATATGGTGCTAATATTAACACATTTATATGGACTGACTGCGCCTCAGCAGCTACAAAAAATGTCCACCACAGACAATTCTCTTTATCAACGTGGCCATACACTGCACAGCTGAAAAGTCTCAAAACAGGTGCACACACTCGTGACCATCTTGTGGTTGTCTCTCAACAAAACCAGGGGACAAAATAGCAGTTAGCTTAGCTTTCCCGACTGCCATACGATGTTTACACGTGTGCTGCAGGGTGCGTGGGTCTTCCGTGCCTGTATAATAAGGTCTTATATACATAAAAACAAAAAACAATTTGTTTAATCCTATGTGACGCAGATGTTACAAAGGTTTTGGCTCCGGACCAAAAGGACTGAACCCGGTCTGTTTCACATAAGGGTTAAAGATACCCTCCTAACTGTTGTAAATGCAGCCAAATACTTGTACATACCGTATTGTGAAAATATATATGAGTATTGTCTTGCTCAAAAATAATTATATGAAGTATTTATTCTTTAAATGCTATATTTTTTACCATATATATACACACACAGACAGTATACTAATCCTATGTATGCATGGACTAGTGTTTTGTGGTCGTGGAGGATGACTGCGGAAAACGGCTGAGCGTCCCCCCTAAACATGTGATATTCAGCTTCACTGGGTGGTGTCTCGTGGAGTGTCGTCGTGCTCTTAATAAGATGTAAATGAGGAGAGTGGGTGACCCAGCACTGGCTTAAGCTACAGGGTGAGGTGTCCCTCCTATAAACTGTTTCTTCTTCTGAGTCTATAGTGTACCACAGAGTACGTGTGCAAACTGTACCTCTCTGTAATATCCCTGTGCAACGGGTGTGTGTATGTGCAAGGCAGACCAACTTCTGAATAAAGAAATGTATGAGATTCAAAGTTCAGTTGTGTTTTCTTTTTCCCCTTCTTCCCCCTATAGTGACTTTGACGATGCAAGGGTCACAAAGGCTAGTTTTGTGCAGTTTTTTGTGTGTGATGGGCACAATATTATAAGTCATTCCAAAACAGAGCAGGAAAAATACAAAGAACATGATGCCTTCATACATAGGCTACAGACAGACTGGAGACAGGATGCACGCCAGTGTTGGTTTATGGGTAATTTTCAAGGAGCCCCTTTTTAGTCTAATAGAAAAGCAATATACCTCAATAACATATACAAAGGACAAATCCCAGAATAATTGTTGTATTTATTTTTTCATTTGTTGCTTAGAATTTTTTTCCCCCTCGGATTTTGTATTTTATGCATTTGTTTTTTTTGTATTGTATAGTAGCTATTTATGTATTTGCTTAGTTCTGATGCCTCATGTATGTTGAAAGGAAATGTCTTTGCTTGTACATACTGTGAGTAATGTACATGCTTATGAAGAAAAAAAAAAGATAAACTATAATGTAATAATAGCAGTGGCCAGCAGATGGCAGTGTTGTCAAGCAAAAGAAACACAACGCTCTATGACTCCGCTACACGCCTGCAAGTTTTCCCAACGTAGTAATCGTCCACAATAACAAGGTTGCAGCCCACATGCAGTGTTGGGGGTAAAGTACTAACGTAACGAACATACTACTTTCACAAAATACGGTAATATATTAGTCATTACAATTCAAGTAACTCAAATGACTACTATTTTCAGTTTATATTTTGCCATAAGTAACTCAGAAGTAACTCGGCTACATTTTTGAAACAGTAATACGTAATACAAACATATTACATTTTTAAAGATGTAACTACTAATAGAATATATTACTA
This sequence comes from Neogobius melanostomus, assembly GCA_007210695.1. Classification (NCBI taxonomy): domain Eukaryota; kingdom Metazoa; phylum Chordata; class Actinopteri; order Gobiiformes; family Gobiidae; genus Neogobius; species Neogobius melanostomus. The sequence goes on along the minus strand of VHKM01000265.1, from coordinate 382,623 downwards.
TTTTAAAGTAAGATAGTTATTATAGTAAACTCTACAGATATTCCATCCATCCATCCATCCATTTTCTTCCGCTTTATCCGGGGCCGGGTCGCGGAGGCAGCAGTCTCAGCAGAGATGCCCAGACTTCCCGATCCACGCACACCTCCTCCAGCTGTTCTGGGGGGACCCCGAGGCGACACCAGGCCAGCTCGGAGACATAGTCCCACCAGCGTGTCCTGGGCCTTCCACGAGGCCTCCTCCCAATAGGACATGCCTGGAACACCTCCCGAGGGAGGCGACCAGGAGGCATCCGGAACAGATGCCCTAGCCACCTCAGCTGGCTCCTTTCGACGTGAAGGAGCAGCGACTCTACCCCGAGCTCCTCCCGGGTAACTGAGCTCCTCACCCGATCTCGGAGGGTGCGCCCAGCCACCCTGCGAAGGAAACTCATTTCGGCCGCTTGTATCCGCGATCTTGTCCTTTCGGTCATTACCCAGATCTCATGACCATAGGTGAGGGTGGGAACGTAGATCGATCGGTAAATCGAGAGCTTTGCCCCCTGACTCAGCTCCCTCTTCACCACAACAGTCCGATACAGCGACCGCATCACTGCTGACGCTGCACCGATCCGTCTATCGATCTCACGCTCCATCCGTCCCTCACTCGTGAACAAGACCCCGAGATACTTGAACTCCTCCACTTGAGGTAAGGACTCCCCACCGACCTGAAGCGGGGAAGCCACCTTTTTCCGGTGGAGAACCATGGCCTCAGATTTGGAGGTGCTGATCCTCATCCCGGCCGCTTCACACTCGGCTGCAAACCGCCCCAGTGCGCGCTGGAGGTCCTGATTTGTTGAAGCCAACAGAACAACATCATCTGCAAACAGCAGAGATGAGATCCTGAGGTTCCCAAACCGGACACCCTCCGGCCCCTGGCTGCGCCTAGAAATTCTGTCCATAAAGGTAATGAACAGAACCGGTGACATAGGGCAGCCCTGGCGGAGACCAACACGCACCGGAAACAAGTCTGACTTACTGCCGGCAATGCGAACCAAGCTCCTGCTGCGGTCATACAGGGAACGGACAGCCCTTAGCAGAGGGCCCCGGACCCCATACTCCCGGAGCACCCCCCACAGGGCACCACGAGGGACACGGTCGAACGCTTTCTCCAAATCCACAAAGCACATGTGGACTGGTTGGGCGAACTCCCACGAACCCTCGAACACCCGATGTAGGGTATAGAGCTGGTCCAGTGTGCCACGACCAGGACGAAAACCGCATTGTTCCTCCTGAATCCGAGGTTCGACTATCGGCCGGATCCTCCTCTCCAGCACCCTGGAGTAGACCTTACCCGGGAGGCTGAGAAGTGTGATCCCTCTGTAATTGGAGCACACCCTCCGATCCCCCTTCTTAAAGAGAGGGACCACCACCCCGGTCTGCCAATCCAGAGGCACTGTCCCCAACCGCCACGCGATGTTGCAGAGACGTGTCAACCAAGACAGCCCTACAACATCCAGAGACTTAAGGTACTCGGGACGAATCTCATCCACCCCCGGGGCCTTGCCACCGAGGAGCTTTCTAACCACCTCAGTGACTTCAGCCTGGGTGATGGACGAACCCCCCTCCGAGTCCCCAGCCTCTGCCTCCTCATCGGAAGACGTGACAGTGGGATTGAGGAGATCCTCGAAGTACTCCTTCCACCGCCCGACCACATCCCCAGTCGAGGTCAACAGCTCCCCGCCCGCACTGTAAACAGTGTTGGTGAAGCACTGCTTCCCCCTCCTGAGGCGCCGGATGGTTTGCCAGAATCTCTTCGAGGCCGACCGATAGTCCTCCTCCATGGCTTCTCCGAACTCCTCCCAGACCCGAGTTTTTGCCTCTGTGACTGCACGAGCTGCAGCACGCTTGGCCTGCCGGTACCTCTCAGCTGCCTCCGGAGTCCCACAAGCCAACAAGGCCAGGTAGGACTCCTTCTTCAGCTTGACGGCATCCTTTACTTCCGGGCGCCACCACCGGGTTCGGGGATTGCCGCCGCGACAGGCACCAGAGACCTTACGGCCACAACTACGAGCAGCCGCATCGACAATGGAGGAGGAGAACATGGTCCACTCGGACTCCATGTCTCCAACCTCCCTCGGAATCTGGTTGAAGCTCTTCCGGAGGTGGGAGTTGAAGACCCTACTGACAGAGGGATCCACCAAACGTTCCCAACAGACCCTCACAACACGTTTGGGCCTGCCAGGTCTGACCGGCTTCCTCCCACCCTGCCAGCGGATCCAGCTCACCACCAGGTGGTGATCGGTTGACAGCTCAGCCCCTCTCTTCACCCGAGTGTCCGAGACACGCGGCCGGAGATCAGATGACACAACTACAAAGTCGATCATCGACCTCCTGCCCAGGGTGTCCTGGTGCCACGTGCACTTATGGACACCCTTGTGCTCGAACATGGTGTTCGTTATGGACAAACTGTAACTAGCACAGAAGTCCAATAACAGAACACCACTCGGGTTCAGATCGGGGAGGCCGTTCTTCCCCATCACCCCCGTCCAGGTCTCACTGTCGTTACCCACGTGGGCGTTGAAGTCCCCCAGTAGAACAATGGAGTCCCCAGTCGGAGCACTATCTAGTACCCCTCCCAGGGACTCCAAGAAGGCCGGGTACTCTGCACCGATGTTGGGCCCGTAGGCCGAGACAACGGTGAGAGACCTGTCCCCAACCCGAAGGCGTAGGGACGCGACCCTCTCGTTCACCGGGGTAAACTCCAACACGTGGCGGCTGAGCTGGGGGGCTATAAGCAAACCCACCCCAGCCCGCCGTCTCTCCCCGCGGGCAACTCCAGAAAAATGGAGAGTCCAGCCTCTCTCCAGGAGTTGGGATCCGGAACCCAGGCTATGCGTGGAGGTGAGCCCGACTATATCTAGCCGGTATCTCTCGACCTCCCGCACAAGCTCAGGCTCCTTCCCCCCCAGCGAAGTGACGTTCCATGTCCCGAACGCCAGAAGCTGCGTACGCGGACCAGGTCGTCTAGGCACCCGCCTTTGACTGCCACCTAGTCCTCTCTGCACCCGACCCCTACGGATCCCTCTGCGGGTGGTGGGTCCACAGGAGGGCGGGCCCACGTCGTCCCTTCGGGCTGTGCCCGGCCGGGCCCCGTGGGCAGAGGCCCGACCACCAGACGCTCGCATTCGAGCCCCAACCCCAGGCCTGGCTCCAGGGTGGGGCCCCGGCTGCGCCATACCGGGCGACGTCACGGTCCTTGATATTATACAGATATTCACAATTCATTTTGCCCAAATGAATTACATACAAACACTGTGCTTAAACCTTGAAAGTGGCAGTTTTGGTACACCCATTTCCCCCTTGACACAGTACCTTAAAAAATTAAAAAATAAAATAAACTACTGCTATTATGCTTTGAAGGATGCATAAAGATGGACGAGAGGCAGGAAGTCAGTTTGAGTGGTTTATTGTTGGGGAAAGGCACATCAACCCATCAGTGCACAGTTCTCTCTCTGTAACACAAGATATATGTCTCTTTAACACAATATACAAGCAAATTAATATTTCAGGATAGGATCCAGATATAAAGATAAGCTGGTAAAAAATGATGTTATGTAACACATCATACGCCATACACTCTCAGGACAGACGTATAAGAAACTCCCGAACATCGCATTACGTTCGGGAGCATGGAGTTTGTGAAGAAAACGGCTAATGAAGTATTTGAAGGTCTCAGAATCCCTTCACTTAACTGAACATTATAGAATAGAATAGAATACTAAAAGACTAGTAAAAGACTTTAATGTCCCCTAAGGGAAATTTCAGCTTCAACCTGTTTAGCCATTCCCGTCCAGACTGTGTTTTGTACATAATAATAAAAGATGTGCTCATAGACATTGTATTTTCCTGTTGCAGGCTGACTTTAGGAGCGTTGAGTGCATGTGTGTTTTGTGTGCACGTGTGACGTGCGTGTGAGTGGTTACCAAACATGTGGGGGATTTGGAGGTAAACACACATAAAGTGTCCCTAATCTGAATTGCAGATGTTTGGTCTCTCCGTGAGCCATAAGGATGAGCCGAACTCGTTAGCGGGCGCACTTTTAGCCGTAATTATCTGGTAATGGCACTTAGCCCATCATCCCCTCCTCGGCTGTGTTCCCCTGCACACAAGTGCTGACAACTTGGCAGATGACAACGGGCAAAGAGAGACAAGAGCGAGAGAAGATTTACAATTCAGTGCGTAAGCATAAAGAACATGGGTACAATGATGCACAAGGAAATGGAGCAAATATATGAAGAAGAAACATGTCTTTCAACAGAAACCTCAACAAAATGTCCGGCCAATACACTATATATTTTTGCTGAACTCTTGTTTTCATCCATGCTAATAAATTACTTATAAGCTTATAAGCTTTCTTGCTTCGGCCTACTCCTTTTGAGTTTTTTGTTGCTTTGTTTGTTTTCTGCACTGCAATAATGTTGTTGTAAATAATCACTCAAATAAATCCAATCAATCAATATACCATTTTATGACTGGTATATCTGAGCTTATATTAAAGACTATTTACTTTTTTTTTTTTTTAAATTACAAACAAACAAAATGATACAAATGCTTTATAATGAGATGCACAGTGTCCTCCCCCTTCCAAATGTCTGAGTTTACAATACTCAAGGAGTATTGTAAACTCAATACAATACTCCTACCAGTTTATCTAAACTGTTAGGTAATAAATAAAACAAGTATAGTGCCTTTAAGCTAAAGGAGCGTCAATCTGTGTTACCAGATAAACTTAAAAACCTTGTCTGGTGACATGTTATATTGTTAAAAGGGCTATCAAAATGTGTCAACAACAAAAAAAAGATTTCTGCAAACTTAATTTCATTGATGTGAAACAAATACAAAGCTTTCCGTGTCGAACAGTCATTGCCAATTAATGACAGAAATTACAAAGAGGGGTGACAATTAAATTATGCACACAGTACAATGTGAATGGAGAAGAGAGAGAGAGAGAGAGAGAGAGGAGAGAGAGAGAGAGAGAGAGAGAGAGAGAGAGAGAGAGAGAGAGAGAGAGAGAGAGAGAGAGAGAGAGAGAGAAACAAAGAAAACCCTGGATATGAGTCTTTCCTGGACTAGTCGTGGAGTGTATGGCACAAATATGCCACTAGGGGCAGCAGTGTATCACATTTGTGAATTAGTTCATCATCAGATGCAGACATCGATACCGAGGTGGAGAAATATACCAATGAAGTGAGTAACTAAAGTAAGGCAGTCAGTTTTGTCATTTATAAACCAATTAGTTAGCTATAAAATAAAAATGGTGTGACTCGAACAAATAAACAGACCAAAAATATAAAAGCTAAGGGGAAAGGGGAATTAGTGCCTACTTAGTCTTGCTGTGATTCTGTATACATATAGACCTACTGAGATAGATGATTTGACCAGTTTAGGGGCGCAACTCAGAAATCATTAATGACACCCATCACTGTCAAGCTGCACCTCTTTTTGAGGGGAAACCGATGGCCGCTGGTTGCTCTGCTTCATGACCACGATGGCACTGGGCCGCCATTGCCCTCCATTACTGTAATACCTCCATATAGGGGCGTCAGAACAAGCTAGTTTTCCATTAGAAAGCATTGCACTTTAGACGCGTTTTAGACAACTGTAAAGCCTGGTGTGTAATTCTTTAAAACTGTCTACAGCTAGATATTCCTCCTGTGATAGCGCTGGGTTCGGTACAATTAAAGGGACCAGGTTTATTCCGTATATCTCGTATACTAATGAGGGCCGGACTTTGATTGACAGGCCGTTAGCATGAGAGCTAATGGCGCGAGCTTATGGTAAACGGGGAGGAGTGAGCAAACACTGTCTATTATTTTTTTACAGACCTGTCAGGGTTTTTCCTTCGTTCTTACCACCATTCTTTTGGGGTCCACGCTACATCTATGGCTGCTTGCTCACTTTTAGCACCACTGCCCAATGCCCATGCCCCCTCTTTCGCTAACGTAGACAAAAGAAGTCCAGCATATTAACTTCCCCTCACCTTTCCGCTGGAGTCAACTCATGAGACCCTTTCCTATTTATATTCTGCTAGATTTTAAAGCAAGGTCTCTCTGGGGAGGAAACAGTTTGCACATTGAGGTCAGTGCGCTCGGCTACTGCGCGACTGCTGCTGTAAAAATATGCTACAACTTATTTTCATAAGTAGAGCTGTCACATATTTTATTCATGTTTTCAGTGACAGGGCATGCAGACAATGGGCTGTTCTCCTCCACATGGATACCCACCAACTGTTACCTAATAGAATTGGGCATCTTAGGCACTTAGCATGAAAAAGAGAGGGGAAATAGATATGCAGCAGTAGTTTTTTTAAATGCCATCAACATATAGCTACTTTTCTTACTATAAGGCCTAGTGTGTTTACGGATGCAGTTTTGTTTCCTGTGAAGAATGACCATTTCCGCCTACACATTTCACTGTGAGAGTACCAGTCTCTTACCTCATGTCCATATTGAGAAATAGCAGGAACCAGGAAGTCTTCTCCAGTCAGAAAACATCTCCAGTTTTCCCCCGATCCTTCTTCTTTCGATGCCAGCGTGCTGATAAAATCAGTCTCTTGTTTCCTGTTTGTAAGCGGTACTGACCCAGACTGACAATAAAATGCTTGAACACAAATGAGTGGTGGGCTTTTGAAGAGGACAGTCTAAATCAATGGAGCGGCACTTATAATGGAGAGGGCAAACTGTGAAATCCTAAACTGCTTGGATGAAGATGCATGAAAAGTTATTTATTCTTAAACTTTCAAGCAATCAAGGTGACTTTTTTATTTCTTTTTTTTTTTTTGACTGCTCAGCCACTTTTATCAAACTAGCACTTGTTGTTCCCGAGTTCCCACTCTCTGGGCCGAGTGCAGTATTTCTGTGTGGAGTCTTTAATTATACAATTACAAGTACCACTAATGCAGTAACAGAGAGAGTCAATGACATTTTTTTCATGCTTTTTGAATAATTGTTTTTAATCATACTGATATTGAGCACTTCTTGTTATTGTCACCCCAACAACCTTTTTGATTTTACAACTGTCTGGCTCTTGCAAAAAACAGCCATAAAATGTTATGTGGATAATATGCGGTTGATGTCTGCAAAACAAATTGTAACAACTGTGTGACCTTCTTTAAAGACCACAGAGGACAGCTTTGAAAAAGCTAATTCAACAGTTGTCAGTAAACATGTGTAATAACCAACGTCAGTGACCTTGTAAACAGGATGCTTTGGTTGTGCAAAAAAAAGTTGCTTTGATAAAACTGCAAAAAAAAGAGACAAGAGGAGGGAAAAAATAAATGAAATTGAAAGTCAAACAAGGAGCAAACAGGCTCACTCTAGAAGAGACAGTGACCCTGACACACACAGTAGGCAACAAAGAATCTTGGTGAGCCTTCGCATCTCAAGATAATAGGGCAGACGGTCATAAAGTCTCTCGTGGCACTGTAAGCTCTGCTATTGGTAGTTGTGCACTACTACTACTGGTAGCCTGAGTCACAAAAACACTTAAATCAGTTATTTATACAAGTTTGAAGAGTAAGAGTAACATCGAGCGCTTTCACTAAAGCCAATGTGATCATATGCGGCCATGTGGCTTTATGGCAGAACTGAAAAAGACCTGTGCTTGATTTCTTTGTTTATAAACAATGGAAAAGGGGCAAGTTTATGAGCACATTTCACAATGTTCTGGGAGCTTTACGCGAACAACAATAGCCTGCTAGTCCATTATCAATAAAGAGGTTTTAAATGAGATGCACAGCGCATAAGGCACCTTTTTCACAAACGGCTGCTTTTACAATATTTTGAAGGACAGAACACATTTTACTCTACGACTAGACAAAACAAACAAGAAAAGAGTGCCCAGATCTACAGGGGTGCAAAAAGGTGCATTGCAACCTCATTTTGACATTTTTCCACCCTCAGTTTTAGTGGCATCACAATGTATTTCAATGGCAAGAATCTCTATTTGCAGCCTTTTGAAACTCTGATGCACCCTTATTTCTCATTTTAGGATGTGTAAATAGGGGCGACAGTGGCGCAGATGGTAGAGCGGGTCGTCTCATGATCGGAAGGTCAGGGGTTCGAATCCCGCCTCCTGAAGGTGCACATTGTCGTTGTGTCCTTGGGCAAGACACTTCACCCACATTGCCTCCAGTGTCTGCGTACACTGGTAGCCCCCTAGGAGAGACCAACAGGCCCGGTTTGAACCGTGAGGCCGTCCTTCTGTGGACCCACCACCTGCAGAAGGAGCCATGGGGGCTGGTGCTATGTGACCTGGGCAGCTCCAACGGCTGCCCCCACGACCCGGCAACGGACAAGTGGAAGAAAATGGATGGATGGAGGATGTGTAAATATAAACAGGAAAAAAAAGCACTTTCATTGAAAATGAATAAAATGAATTGATTTGAACATTATGATATGTAAGGGACAAGAAACTATACAAGTAATTCAATTGTGGTACTTTTGGCTACTTTCACATCGACACGAAACTCCATCCATCCATTTTCATCTGCTTTATTCCCCCCCCCCCACACACTTTATTATAGTAAACAACATCATTTCAAACTCTTTGGACCAAGAGAGAAAAAGGACAACAACTACATTTGGGACAGTTTTTATAAATTTAATATATCAATATATAGAGATATTTATCAACAGCTGATTTCATAGAAACGTGAGTGAGACCATTTTGGCATACAGTACAGATAATCCATGTCAGTACACAAGTGGCTAAATTTTTAACAACCCTCCCCCTTCGCCGTGCCCTGTCCCCATCCCACCAGTACACTTAACACAGACAAACTAAAGTATACAGGAGCACAAACAAGGCACAAATAAATTAAAACCGAACAAAACAAATAAATGTTTAAAACACCGCAATGAAATCTATCAAACATAATTTAATAACATTATAATCTGCTGTTAAGAAGCGAAAAACAAAGACGATGAAGAGAAATAAGACTTTGGCAGATTATTCATTTTAGTTTACAATCAAGTAGTAAAGAAATCCAGTGCTCTTGTGTACAAATAAATTCATATATAGTCTACACTCCCGAGGTTTATGTACAAGTTTTACATTGAAAACATTATCAAAAAGGTTTTCCGCAGTATGAAAAGGTATTTACAAGTTCAATGCTTCAAAACTACCGGACTTGTACCGTTGGACAACACCCCCCGACCCCCCTACCACACAACCCTCATCATTTTTTTATTTCTTTTTTTACACAGTGCAGAAGGCTTCTCGATACGTTATTGTGCAACAAACAGCGTACAAAAATGGCTGCCCTGTGGCCGTGGGATGGACAGAACCTCGGGTGAGAGTTCCTTGAAGGCAATGACAAACAGATTCAGCTCAAGAGGGTAGAGAATTGTGGGAAAGTTAATTTATTATAGTAGTTTAATCGAAAAGGAAACCTCCATATCGTATGAAATAGTTAAGGGGTGTACACTGTAAATTGTTAAGGCAGATAAAGGCTGTTTTTTGTTAGTTGACTGAACTAAACACTGCAAAAAGTAATCAAGAAATAGGCATAATCTTCTTGAAATAAGTACATTTGTTTCATGGGCAATTTTTCAACAACAATCTTATTCCAAGTAAATTATATATATATATATATATATATATATATATATATATATTTTATAAGTGTAAGTGTGAAAAAACTTGCCTCAGACAGATTCCTTGAAATGTGTTACTCAAAATGAAAAGCTAACTTACTTATTTTCAAGAAACTTTTACACATTTCTGGATTACCTTTTGCAGTTAAGGGTTTGTAAGTGCCAAAACGTACACATTAAATTACATTTTAACATAAACGCCTAATGTTAGTTGAGTCAACTCAAAAAATGCTACTAGAAGTATGTACTTGAAATTGATCATGATAATTCCTAAAGAGCTAATTACAGCTAATTTACATTCATTTATCATCATTATCTTTTTTTGTCTGTTGAAAAATGCTGACAATTTAACTTATTTTTTAGTTTTTTCCTTTAAAAAAGACTAAAGACAAACATTTTTAATGTTTAATGTTTGGGCACTACATCTTTGCCATTGCGATATAAGACCAATGCCTTGGCTGAGGTCTACCTGATTTTTTTGGAAGTGGTGGCAGATTTTTCCTGCAATTCACCCCATTTGTTTGCAAGTCAATAAAACTACTAAGATATTTTGGTTCCCCACAATACCCTCATCCATGAAACACTGGCGTATGCTATAACCCACACATTGCATTGAATAAAACTATACCGCGAGATGTACATAATTCCCCATTAGCCTTTCCTTTTACATTGACGGGTATAAAAACCTCCTCCCCCCCCAACAACATTTTAGCCTTTCAAGTAATGTACATCATCAAGTAAGGAATGGTTTGGCAAGGGGCTGAAAACGACCACTTACAAATCACAGTCCCAAAAATGTCACATGATAAAAAACAGCCGGAGAAGGGAAGTCACCAAGAAAATAAAAAATATATTAAAATGCCACTTCAGTAGTTCCAAGACGGCTCCTTCTCCACGCACGTCGCCAAGTTCGGGTCTGCTCCCGGACCATGGTTGCTGCACTGTCCATTTCGAAGAGTCCATGTTACAAGTTAGAGTTCGTGAGCCTATTTACCCAAAGAGTGATAGCCCTTGCCAGAGAAAAGTGACAGTAATGGAGATGTTAATGGATGAGACGATAAAATGAATAAACGGTTGAAGTCCAATAAGGTACACTTCTATTATGAGAATGTTCGTTTGACAGACCTGAGCAACAAACTCTGGTCTGTCAGAAGGACAGTCTCATAAATAGGCGGAATGATTTGTAGAAGTCTATTACAGTACAGTGGCTAATACAGTGGATACAGTAAGTAAGTAGCAGGGAAATGAGTTAAGTTGATTTTATTAATAGTTTTGTGGTTAAAGGAGGCTTAAGGAAAGGATGCAAAGAAGAAGCACTTGAATTACAAATTATAGTGGGTTGTTGTTAATAAGGGCTGTTATTCCAAGTCAGTGCAATCAAATATTCAGCAGTACTAGAAGTCCAACCTTCATTCAAATACGAATTCTCCAAAAAAGTTGGGAGAATGTGGGTAAAGTGAAACTTGTATAATAACTATAGCATGAAAGCAATAGCTTAACGGTGAGTGAGCATGTCTGAAACGTGTATTCTACAAAGCATGGCAAAAATCTATTCCTAGATTCCTTGCCTCTGACATTTAAGACATGATGCCACAATAAATCAAGTTATTACTTTTCCAAGTTTAGTATATCTTAGCATTCTCTCAACATTTTTGTAGGTGTTGCAATCGAAAGCAACCATCTCTGCATTTCTTGCTCTTGAAAGCCATTAGTAAGTTATTAACAAAGAGTGGTGGCCTTGGATTCCACGTCCATGGATACTACAGTAAAAACGTCAAGTGTTACAACAACTAACAAACTTCAAAACCACACAAAATTCAGAAACGTACAAATCCTCCACCTTGGAATGCTTCAAATGTCCGTCCTAGCAGCGACCTGGTTACGAAATACAGTACAACGCAGCATATATGACCTCCGCTGACCTGCTATAAATATGTAACAACAACGCGCCATCACTCCAAATGGTCTTCTTGGATTATTCATGTATAGAGACTGTGAGATGTACGGACTTTCCCTGCGTCCTTCAGTAGAGACTGGCCCACAGCTATCAAGGTGGCCCCCAAATAATCATTTTTCACCAATACTGCGCTCGGTCACCTCAATAAATAAGCAATTTATTCTGCAAACGGCGAACACTATTGGACTCCATTACGGCCGAAACAAAGACAGGACGTGTAGTATAGAGAGTGAATATGATTTATTCTATCAAGGGAGGTATATGTGACCTATGCGATCTTCCCTGTCAGGCTTCATCATTGTGAGCCTTGAACATGGAAGTGGGAAACAAAGACTGCGATACCACTGTGCTTTGAAAAGGGGGCATACAGACATCTATTTTATATGTCAATTTCAAGAGTTTTGGGGAGTTTGGGTCAAGAAATCATACAGTATAGTTAGATGACAGGGGTAGCTTTTATAATATTTTGACCCCTCAACTTGGACTTTGTTGAAGCTAAAAGAACAGATCCTAAGAAATCTAAAAACCTAAAACGTAAATAAAAATAACATAGGATTAGCCAATGCCAGAGGAAGACATGATGCTTTTGTTAACTGTACAAATATGTCATGTAGGATTCCATTTTTGTAAGCTAGAAAACGGAAGATCTCAAATCTTTTGCCATAGAAAAGCTCCTGAACATGTAAAAAAAAAAAGTTTGTAAAACGGTCCCCTAAAAGTGGAACAGCTACCGAGTTGACAAGTCAGCGCTTCTCAACGTAACTCACCATTATATCACATTATGAGAGATTATTGCAAAAAGAAAAAAAAATCCGCTGAGCGTAAATTCTGATTCAGTGGGCTGGAAGGCATAGGCGAGCCCCATGGAAGCGCTTCTCTTTATGCTGGTTTACACACTTTCCTTTCAAATCAAATCAGCGGCGCGCTCGCTCAGCCTTGGCGCATTACTCGTCGCATCACCAAAAAGAAGAAGGACGTCTGAATAGCCGGCGACAGCGGCATGGGGCAGTTCCAAAAAGCCGTCTCCAACTGTACTGAGCGCCTTCCAGGACGAGTGACTGCAGTACTTAATGACAAACGCAGCAGCCTCCAAATAATATAATCCTGCCAATAAAAGATCTAAATAGCGGACGGCAAGCATTTCTTTTCAGTCGTTTTTGGAACAGTTTGGAAGCAGACATTTTTAGAGCGTTTGAATAGGCAAAATTATAATACACTGGCTTCTTAATGTAACAGTCAAGTATACACAGTCGACAGGAAGCCAGGTAGCTATAGTGATTCTAACAGAGTTCATGAGTAGAGCATGTAGCCCACACTCACTGTTTGAATGGCACTACGGAAATAAAGGCATGGCTGCATTAGGTTTTTTACTAACTGGGGCTCTTTGGGCTTTCTGGTTTCGACAATTGGCGAAGTGTTGGCTGAAGAACTGAAATAAGTTAGCCTGGTGCTAACAATAAACTCCTTCCTCGCATTTAAAGACAATATCTAGCCTGAGAACAAGGTGTCTAAAACTCTCGCAATATTGACAAAATCAACTGATGTGAACCGCGCAGGCAATTCCCCAAGTCCATTATCGACAGTTAGCATACCTCTGATGCCACCAACAAGGATTTAACCCATAATCCTTTGCCTTTATGCCCCGCTGCTTCTCCTTTGCCTCGGGCCACTACCCTCTGGTGGCGCCGCTCTTTTCCCTTCGCTCCCTCTTTCACCCTAAAACAACCTCAGAACGCCATTTTTTTTTTTTTTTGGAGGCAGTTTCCCCTTGGCTATATTTAGCTTTAGACTAGCAATGTCACGGGGGAGGGGGGGGGGGGGCAAACGCAATGGCTTGGATGTTATACCCTTCGCAAAACAACTACTCCGTTTGATTTCAAGACTCCGGGAAGCTTTGTAAAGTTAAAAAAAAAAAGAAGGAAGAAGTCCTTATTCAGTGCTGCGTAACCTTGAAAACTTCAGGAATATTTACAACAAAAATAAATAAAAACAACGGATTAGAACTTTTCTTACAAAGACACCTATTTACAAAGTGCATTCACAGCCCAATGAGGTTAGTCTGAACATGTTTTTAGAGCAGCCTTTGAGAACTACAGCACCAAGAGGCAAGAAAGAAGAGGGAAAATGCAGTAGTAGTAGTAGTAGTAGCTATTAATCCCTAGTGATCGTATCTATGTTAGCCGAGAGGAGACAGAGGGAAAGTATTGGAAGATGTCATCCCTGCTCCTTAAATTGGAGAATTGGGTACTTCCAGTTCTCACTGCTTGTGTGCGATACCGGCCTCATGATGCAGGTGTGGTAAGGGGATGGGGGGCCAGGACCAGAGAAAAAGGAGGGGGGCATGGGGCGGCCCCTAGGGATAGCCATCATCCTCCAGACTGAGAGCCACGCGCTGCAAACACCAGATAAAGACATGGTTACACAGCAGGCAACCGTAACAGAGAGAAGTGAGAGAGGAGGGAAGTAATGTGGGTTCGTATTTAGATTGACATAGTGTTCTGCGCTACGTAATATGTAAGCTATATATGTAAATAGCGAACGCAGAATAGATAGGCCCAGCATCTGAACTACATGGGAACTACACCTTTGCATTTTTAAAGGTTTTGTACTGGTCTGTATTTGGATTGAAGACCTTTTATTTTATACTGGTTTGATGACTTGTTTTGCTGTCTTTCTCTGTACATTGTACCAAAATCAAAATATTATGGCTACAAGGAAAAGCATTAAATATAAAACATGTATGTTTGCCTCCCTATTGCAACCATTTCTGAATGTGTTGCTCTCTTAGATATTCAACTAATAGTAAAATCTAGAGTAAATGTAACCCAAACATTTTTGACATGTGTTGACTGCATTCAATTTGAACCAGGCTATTGTCAAAAAGTCAATGTTTGAATATTAACCTCGACATTTCAAATGTTTTAGACATCCTATATTGACTTTTGAATTTGCAATTTATAGCCTTCTTATTGTAAGCCACTTTATGCAGCTTTTTTTTCTCCTTCCTGCTTGTGACCTTCCTCCTGTCCTATTTCCTTGTTGTTTCTCCCTACCTTTGCGAGGAACGCACACTTGCCTTGGGCTTAAAAAAAGAAAAGAAAAATGCCTGGCCTGCCTTATGCCATCCTGATTTTCCTTGGCTGTCTGAGTTACCGCCGTGCACCGGGATTTGCGTATGGGGAAATGACAGGAGAAAGAGGCTGCGTAAACCACAATTAAAGGGATGGCAAAAAACGATCACAGACGACAGCGTTGGGGTGCTCTACGAGTGGGGTCCACCGGGGGGCTTACGACTTCGACCTTGAATCTCGATATCAAACGTGCACCTGTTTTTATGTGTGCGTGGGTGAGTGTGTCTCTTCTGTCATGGTGCCAGTGATACCAGGAATCCTTGCAGTATTTTTTTTTTCCCTCTCCCTCTGGAGCTACACAAAGAAATCTGTGTTACTATGCCAACCGATCAAAGCGCCAGGCTTCCTATCCTACTCCCCCCCCCCCCACTCAAACCCTCTCTTTTCTTACCATCTTTTTGGCTATTACCTATCCACCACTTGCTCTTCTGCAAAAAAATTTTAATAAAATCCACAGAAACAAATGCCGTAAGTATCCCGATGATAACTCAATTTGGTGCATTGAATTTAAATCATTACCGCCACTGTTGTCTTGGCTCCAAAGTCGCATCCGCGCTGCCAAATTCTCCAAGCACCTCCTCATCATTCAAGCTAATCCTCCCCACAAGTGTACTTAAAGGCAGGGAGCGGGAGCGCATTGTACTCTTGACTGTCCTTGGTTACAATCAGCGCTGCAATTTCATATATCATGTCGAATCTTCCCCCCGCCCCGCCTAAAAAAATAAAACTCATACGGCACACTTGGGCAATGTTATCACGTTACCACCCACTCCAGAAATCCAATTTTGCGCCGTATTGCAATACTCTGCATGGCTTTCAATATGAGAGAATATAAAGGTAATGCTCTCAACGCTATGAGGATTGGGGATAGGCTTTGGAAAGCACGGGGCATTAGATGAGGGCTGGGAATTTTGAGGATTTGATTTCTTTCTGAGTTGCATGGTTACATTTAACATTACTAGCCTGTGTTTCTGACAAAGCTTGTTCTTTAGTAAAGTAGAAAGTAACGCTGCTTCCTTTCACCAGCTATTGCACATTTAATATTTTTAAAAAGCGTGCCACTGCTGTTTGCTGCGGTACTTGATATAAAACTCATAACTAGGATTATTATTTAGTTTGCATAATTATGTTGCATAACTTGTATTTTGAAGTCTCCATATTATTATTTTGTTTGCCGGTATTGGTGGTGGCAGCAACACTGATATATATATATTTTTTTAAATGCAGGAAAAAAAGAGAACTACAAAATGACAAATTTAGGATTTTCTAAATTTCTAAAATGGCCTTTCTGTGTGGAGTTTACATGTTTCGGTAAAGTAAGTTCCTGATCACTATTTTGATTCTACCATTATCAGGTTTAGAAAGTACTCACACTCCTACATACTATGTTGAAATCTGATGCTAAAAATTCAAATTATTCTGTTTAAAACTTGAACATTCTGCTCTCTGGCTTATATAGAGGCTGCTCCTTACTGTAATATTGCAATGAATGTTCAAATACAGCACAGCTATGACTGACAGCCATATAGATCTGCAGATGATGTACAGGGAAGGATACTTACTAAGAGCGGAAAACCTTCTCGACCCACTGCATGATAGAAAAGAGTCAACCAACAAGCAAAAAACATGCGTAAATGGGCACCTTTCTAGTTACTTCTAATCCGGATCCTTCCGCAAGACGGGAATGGGTGAAATGCAGATACTGCCTGTTTGGAGTCTATCTGTGTGAGAGTGACTTCTTTTTCACAGCCAAAGCTTTGAAGACAACTCTAAATTGTCACTGTTTCCACTGTATTAGCACACTGCTTTGTTTTGTTTTTGTTTTTTGTAATTACCGTCTTTGCACAGCGGCTTCTGACAACTCGGCGCTTACCTCTTGGGGCTATTGTTTTTTTTACTTGTTGTTTATGAAAAATGAGACGATGCTTTTCTCAAAATAACAAATAGATAACAGATGGAAGTGGTGGAAGTGTGGGTATGCCGTCTTACTGAGTGGAGATATGTCAACATGATGTCGTGTGGTATGGCTGGTGTGTCCACTGCAGACTATGTGCACGTCTAGTATTTTTTTTCGTCCCGCACGAGTCAGAACCTCAGTCACTTCTTGGCCAGCATAGGCGCCCCTGAGTACCAGTGAGAGTTGTTGTCTGTGACGCCGCCCCTAGCGGCAGGGCTATGAAGGGCTGACTGTGGCCGCCACTCACAGGGGGGTAGACGTGCCCGATGGACTCGCTCTGCCGCCCGATGTGGATCTCGTCGTCGTCGTCCTCGGTGGTCTTGCGGTACACCGGGTTGTCGAAGTTCATGCTCTTGGTGTTCTTGCGCCGCCAGTTCCGCCACACCAGGTAGCCGCCCGAGCAGAGGAGTCCGATGACCACTGTGGCAAGGATAGGCACTGCATGTGGTTCACGCACACACAAACACACACAGGAGAGAACAACAGCACACGGCGGGAGCGTTAACACAGCCCAGGGGACACGGAGCGGCCATTTAAAAGCACTTGTACACGGTCTTTCACTCCTACAGCCAAAGCGCATGAAGGCTCAATATTTTCACGGCACAAAAGATCAATATATAAATACTAAATGACTCAAATTCAGAATATTAATCCAAATTTAAAGAAGAACTAAGTAACTTGTTTACCTTAATAAATCCCTTTTCGTAGTCCCTCTGGGGGTAATACAAGTGTTAATGGGATGATTGGGGGTCTTTCCTGCCGCCGGGTCGGAGCACCAATACACACTAATGAAATCACGAAGAAGTAGCTAACAGGCTAACTGTGGGCTAGCGCCACTTAAACAGTATTTACAGCCAAGTTTGAGTGAAAAAAAAATCTCCATTGTGTCTTTGGATGTATAATATCCCTCTCTCCCTTTGTCTTTTCTGTCAGCGTAGTATTTACTCTCACGGACAATTAATGGATAAAACCAACCTACAACATGCTACAATACCTATACCTTACTTACTTAGCTTTACCATGTTTCTGAAGCGTCATTATATTGCTTCTTATTTCAAGTTAACTTGTGTGCAAATGGAATAAAAAATGTTTTACTTATCCAGGCAGTTACGGTATATATTCTTATTTAAAGATTACCTTAGAGCCAATCAGAAATGTCATGAAACAAGCTCAATAAAGCAGCTCAAATGAATAAAAACATCTAAACTAGACTCGAAACAAGATTAATATTCTGAATTCAAGTCATTCAAACCCGTTCTTGATAGGTTTGTTCTTTTTTTCTTTTACAATTAGCCTCACAGTTAGGGTGTCGTAGTGTGACTTACTAAAACAAAAGCTGAACGCCCACGCAAAACATTGGAGGGAACATTAGGCGGATAAGAGAAGTTTTCAAGCACAAGAGTATGCAAATAAGAGGTGCTTGTACTGTGTTGGCGGAAAATTTCCAAATGAGCAGGGGCGTTAGTATAAACAAAAAGCACGGTTTTACAAAACATAAAATGTCATAGTTTATTCATAAGACTTAGGCAAGTTAATGTTTCAAATTGGGATGTTATGTGATCGTTAATACAGCGAAACATTGGACCTTTACGTTCTCTGGGAAGTATAGCTACATTTGAGCATTCGCCGCACTCTGTTTTATCCACACTTTCAGCAAAACTATTCCAGAGGCCGACCAGCTCAGCTACTTTGAACCAAAATCCACAAAAATAATGAACCTTCATTTTGCTTTTGTAAATCTTGTTTGTCTCGTCTTCCATTCAGAAAATTACAAACAAATCAGACGCAAACACAAGAATGCACAGATTGCCAACAAACACACAATAGATACAGACTGCAGAGGGGGGAAAGAACTACTCTTTCACCAATTACTCCACCACTAACATGTGTTAAAACAGCATTTTAACAAAATGCTGAATTATGGATGTATTTTCTACCAAATGAAGGACAAAGTGGTTCAACGGCCCAAATTCCTACAGAACCATAATACATCCTAACATTTGCTTCATGCTATGCTAATGCTAGCTTTGAGCTATTTTTTCCACTTCTACTGGACAATCTGATGAGTCAAAACATCCACATGGACCGGATTTTGACTTGTTTTCCAGTCCAATCTTAATTTAGATTTGTACAAATATAACATAATCCTAACGTTAGCTTCATGTTATGCTAACGTAAGCTTTAAGAGCAGTTTTTTTCCACTTCGACTGGACAATCTGATGAGTCAAAACATCCACATGGACTGGATTTTGACTTGTTTTCTAATCCATTTTTAATTTACAGTCTATTGTTGCCGTCTGTATCTATAGAAATGTGCACTTGCAAAAAAAAAAAGTTGATACAAATGTTGGCATGCAGTAGAAGAAAGTTACAGATCAAACTTTTATATGAATAATTCATTTTGTACTTGAGACAGCGATTAAAAATTGTATTTAAATTAACATTATCCGTATGTTGTGGCTCGGGTGTCAGGGAGGGACCGGGAACGAGACAGTGAGGCGAATTGGCCTATTCCAGATAAGCTCTGCCTCGCCCCTCTCATTATCATATCACCATGGTAACCTTGATGCCCTGTAGGAAGCGCATGTCCAGATAGCGTTGGCCAGAGTCAGAGGTGTGTCAGGAAATGTAAGATCAAATTTGTGTTTGTGTGTGTCCTGCCTTCCCCCCCCGTCAATGCGGCCGGCCCTATAATTCTAATTGCCCTTTTGTTGGCGAGCCCCTCGAGATCTCTGTGAAATCGGCCTGGAAATGGAAACCCCTCAATCTCTCTTTGTTCTTGCGGCTTACAAAAAAAAAAAAAAGGAAAAGAAAGAAAAACATCCACTTTTTCTTCTCATTTAGAAATTTTCAGTGCAATTAGAGAAGGCTTGCTTTGGCTTAAACGCTGCTATTAGGAGGCCCGGGTCCCATGGTGGAAGCACGCTTGTGGGGGTGGTGCAAATTTAGGGAGGGGGAGAAACCCGTAATCCAGCCCTTGAAGACTTCCAGCAACAATGTTAACAAAGCTGCCAGAATGAATGAGATTCGAGGCAGTCATATGCAGAGAAAATAGCAGAGTGGCTAACATTCTCTTGGGGAGGTCTAATGGACGGATATCTTATTTAGCCCGCGATAAAAGACAGTAAGAGTGGCATTGCAATGAGCTCCTATAACTAATAAATGACAGCCCTCAATTAGTAACAGCATACAGTATATATATATGAAACCGCTGTCAGGTCATTCGCAAATTCAGCTCATTTCTGTGTCGGCTCCAGCAATAATGTAATGATATATATGCATTAAATTGGAATTCAGATTTTAATCTAAGCTAATGAATATATTAGCTTTGGTTGATTGAAAAAAAAAAAAAAGAGTCTGCACCATGGAATCCTACTGGCTTTGATATATTATTCACATCATTTAGGGACATGTATGTGAACTGGCAAAACGTTTTAAATCTTTTTTCCCCCCTAACTCTATGATTAAAGGCAGACACTTTACTCCACCAACCCATTCCTCCAAGTCACTCAGCCAATCGCAGTGCAGAGTGAACTTTCAGAAGAAGATAGATTGAGGTACTGCTATAATACAAACAGAAATTGTAATATAAATTTAAATTGTGATGCAAGCTCCAAGAAAACTGTGGCATAGCGCCCACCCCTACTTCAATTATCATTTGACATGATCTGACTTCTAAAGAAAGGCATTACCCCGTAGTGTATAGGAGAGGCTTTTTATTGGATTTTTTTCCTATTCTATCAACATTCACTGCGCAAATAGGTCAGACTGATTCATCCGGGGCATTAAAGTGAGTGGGGACATGAGATTAATATTCCAGCAGTTGGTCAGAAGTGATGACACATCGTGACTGGATTCCCCCATTTGTCCTAATCTCTCTCATAATGAAACATCTCATTATCCACGGCCCGGCTATTGCCTGGATTACTCATCTGACTGGCCCGATATAGACTCAGTGCTGCAGGTCAGAAAACTGTTGGCAAGTTATAACACACACAGACACAGCTCTGCAATGTTTAGTCAAAATCTCAAAGACTCACTTATTTAGTCCACAAATAGAATACTGTGGAAATGTTGAGTACTGTAGTAGATTAAAGTTTACTGGGAGGAGTGTACAAGTAGAACATTTCACCTTTTGGATACATTTTGTTAATTGTATGTAATGAGTGTTACCGTATGACTTGCTCATTAGACATGATATTAATTAACTAATTCATTTAAACTTTTATTTAATGAGGCAAGTATCACTGAGGTTTCCTTTACAGGGAAGCTCTGGTTCCATGGGGGACTTACTACTGTATATTATAATACGATTGAAATATGTTATTGACACTGACTAAAACAATATTTTACATAATTTTCAAATGTATGTTGTGTACCAATGTATCTGTAGTGGCAAGTGCCACACGGTAAGACGTTCCCGAGTTTAAAACCTGGAGCAGCTGTCAAAGCAGGAGTCAAAGTCAAAAAGTATGTAATAAAGATACAGAGTAGCTGTTGGAGCATTAAAGCCTTAAAATGTTTTAGTGTTGACAGGTAATCCAACATCAAAACCACTTAATATAAGTCCTTGTTCCACAGGCAGGCGCGTATCAGCCCAATGCCTGGTCAACCCAGTTTGGCGAGCTTTTCCATGGTGGAGGCCAGGGTCAAACCGGTCTGACCAGGTATACGTTTTGGGACCAGCCTCTGACTGTGGCCAAAGTGCGCTGAACCGTACCAACGTCACGTGAACAGACTGCTGGCCTCTGATTGGCAACGAGAGAGTGGACATCCCTCACTATTGACACGCAGGTCATATGGATTTAATATTTCACAGCATCATACCGCTGTGCTAAAAGAGGATTTTGCCGATATTAGCATTTAGCCGCTGTTAGTGCAACTTGAGCTAGTGTTAACAAAACATTTGCATGTAGCTTACCTTCATAGTTGTAATTAGTGATTTCTTTTCTGTTTTAATACAGCTTGGCTCCTTGGAATGATTCCATAACTCCCACCAGAAGGCAGCATTTGGCTTACAACACTTTTAATGACGATCAGTACAGCGTGCTCCTCTAAGGTATTCGCACTATGTGGAATAGTGGCTAAACTAATGCAACAACTGTGATAATTCCAATTATAGACAATAAATAAAAACACAAGTCTCATAAATCTTACTCACAATTCTACTAAGTAAAAAGTATGCCGTGATAATAGTCTAAAACAGTGTTTCCCAACCTTTTTTGTCTCACGTACCCCTTAAGTCGTTCAATTAAACGAGTACCCCCATACCGCGAGGATCGACTAAACTTAGATGATTCCGTATAGTAGAGTGTTTGTTCAAAATGAAGCTAACAGACTCTCAAATTAAAACATTTTACCAAAAAACATAATTAAAATGAACTTTCCTTTGAAAATACTAATCAGTTTTCTTTTTTGACTTCCGGTCCAAGTACCCCCGCTAAGTGCTCAAGTCCCCGTATCCTTGTGTCTATTAAAGTACAATTTCTTGATGAAGTTGGTCAAGAACAAGCGCCCGAATACTACCCGTCTCTACACTAAAGTGTGTCACGCAAAAAAAACAAAAACAAGCGCAAAATGGCGTTAGTAAAATTATTAGTAGGAAGCAAGAGAGACACATGAATATTATTGGTAAATTTAGTGCACCTTATACTGTATTTCCAACCACTCACTGCTACACACACACGCACACATCACAGTCAAACGCCGCATGCACAGGAGAAGCAGACACAGGATGGAGGGCACGGAGGGTAGAAGCACACAGCACCAGGCTTCAGTACTCACCGATAGGAATGACTATCCCCAGAACAGCCACGGTGATGTTGTTCCCTATGAGGTAGTGATCCCCGGCAGCTGCACCAACGCACCGAGAAAAAGAGAGAAACAAAAAGTTTACACTCCAAACACGCTCCCCATTGATCTGCCAGGGAAAAAAAAAAAGAAAAAAGTTTACTACAACAGAGAAAGCACCCTGCTGGAAAACGGAAAACATTAGCATAATATAAAGACAGCACAAACCCATCTGTCCGACCGAGTGTGAATGAAATACAGAGGCATTATTTCCCAGTGTCAGAAACAGAATGAGATGTTTTAATGCAAAAGACCCGTTTGCCGCGCAATGCATCACAAAGTGTCATCGATTGCAAAGAAAAAGGTACTGAGTGTTGTACTTGGTTGTAGTGTGGAAACAGTAAAGCTGTTCAGGAGTAAAGAAGAAATGATTTTACGCTATTACGTTATTTGGGAAGCCCTGCATTGTCAACTGAAAGCCAGTTTATCGATCAGAAGCCTTTGTTTAACTTGGCACACTGTCACTTAGCAGGTCACTACCAGATGTACTATATGTAGGTAGAGTAGCCAAAGATATTTCCTCAAGTAAGAGTAATGAATAATGAATAAGTAAAAAGTAGCAATCCAAATAGTCTGTAAGTATAAATGTTTTACAAATTGAATAGAATGCATATAATTGACCTCATTTTGATGCAACATAAGTATTATTAAATATATTTTTTCTAAAGTCCTTCCCTGTGCTGATCTCAGCGACTTATCAGAAAATCCCATGTGCTCAATTGTATTTATTTATTGATATTTTAAAACAAACAAAGCTGAACGGTGGCATGAGGTTTTAGCATTGAGCAAATTGTTTGAGATACATTAAAATAATGAGTAATATACAAAACTACAGCAACCAAGAAAAATGAAAAAATAAGTCAACAAAAAAGGACAAAATAATTTTAAAAAAAGCAAAAGAAAAACAATTCATCAAGTAAGCATATGGTTACAGTTAGTAATTCAAGTCATACTGACAAATGCACTCAGTTATAAAAATGTACCATTTACCCTGAAAATGACCACAGAATGCGCTTATAATCCAAAACAGATACCAGCAGTTTGAAAAACATGGGAAACTTATGTGAATAGTTCATTATATACCTTTAATATTATTATTATTATCCCTGTGCCATAGCTTTGAGCAATGGGATTGTTAAGTGATGATGTCATCACTCTACTTCCGGGTCTAATGGAACTTTAGTCCTATTCACTATAATGGGATTTAGCTGAATGGGATTTAGCTGATTTTAATCTGCTATAGAGCATTTTACAAGGCTCTTTTTAAACATCACACAGAAATATTACATTTTGTCTGCCTTTTTGCCTCTGACATTAATTATATATATATTATATACATATATACACACACACACATATATATATATATATATATATATATATATATATATATATATATATATATAGTATTATCCATACAATGGTGAGATATTGGTGAGAAAATGGTTTATTATTCTAATTAGGTGTAAAACAGTTGTTGGCCTTTAATCGGTTCTTTCTGTGTTTATCAATTGAACTCTTAAAGCAGAACTAAGTCACTTGTTTACCTTAATAAATCCTTTCCGTAGTCCCTCTGGGGTAATACAAGTGTTAATGGGATGATTGGGGGGGTCTCTTATCTCCCCCTGGTGTCTCTGGCCAGAAAACCATGCTTGCAACTTTCCCTGCTCCGACCCGGAGACCCAATACACACTAATAGAATCACGAAGAAGCTAACAGGCTAACGGACAGGGGCGCTGGAAGTGGGGCTGCGGCAGATGCTGCAGCACCCCTTGGTGGCGAAGCTTGAAAAATTGCAGTGACAATAAAATGATAGTTTATAAATATATATGGTAGCTGTTTCATTCTGTTCCACAACATTGTAAGCCTAAAGCCTTGTTTGGGTGAAGGATGAAGAGAGGGATTATTTTAATAGTAATAAAAAAACTTGTATTATTTTCAATGCATATTGGCCAATCAGATTTGTCTTGACAAGATCGTAATATTGGACACAGCTCGTCTCATTAATGACAAGGGAAACTGCTGCTGTGTTATCCACACACAGAGACTCTCTTTGTCCATGCACTATTGCACATATTTAATCTACAGACTGTTCACAAGTGTATTTGTGTAACGAAAAATGTGCACGCTGTAACTGCGACCCATGTGCGCTCTCCCCCTCCCGCGCTCTGCATGAACCTCGCTTGCCCACTTTTGCGTCTCAAAGTGCTCCTCTGTGAAGTCTTCGGGATGATAAAAGGTGTGTGGTATTTATGAACACTTTTGCGTTGTGTCCCATTGGTCAGTGACTGTATAAAACCTTTCTGTGGCCAGTTGTTTTTGAACAACAGAATGCAAATGCTAACTTTAGCTTGACTTATAGTGCTGATGCTCCAGACTAAACTGCTGCATTAGATGCCTGCAGAATACAGAACCTGCTCTGCCTTGTGTTACATAATATCTATAGAATTCTATAACCCCCCGCACCCCCTGCCGAAAACGTCTTCCAGTGCGCATGCTAACGGGCAAAGCTAACTGTGGGCTAGTGCCACTTCTACAGTACTAGAAAAAAAAGTGCATCATTAAGCTTTTGACACATCTAGACTTAAATATTTCTAAATTAGAAAGTGTCAAAGTGTTCACTTATAACTACCCACACTACTTTCCATCCATTGACATGCTTTCAAGCAACAGACTTATGTGCAGTCCCTATTGTAACTGAATACCTCTTTCATTGTTCTGATACTACTTCAACTACTGCTACAACAACAACCTCTACTTCTACCATCAGCCAAAACATCCATCCATCCATCCATCCATTTTCTTCCGCTTTATCCGGGGCCGGGTCGCGGAGGCAGCAGTCTCAGCAGAGATGCCCAGACTTCCCGATCCACGCACACCTCCTCCAGCTGTTCTGGGGGACCCCGAGGCGACACCAGGCCAGCTCGGAGACATAGTCCCACCAGCGTGTCCTGGGCCTTCCACGAGGCCTCCTCCCAATAGGACATGCCTGGAACACCTCCCGAGGGAGGCGACCAGGAGGCATCCGGAACAGATGCCCTAGCCACCTCAGCTGGCTCCTTTCGACGTGAAGGAGTAGCGACTCTACCCCGAGCTCCTCCCGGGTAACTGAGCTCCTCACCCGATCTCGGAGGGTGCGCCCAGCCACCCTGCGAAGGAAACTCATTTCGGCCGCTTGTATTCGCGATCTTGTCCTTTCGGTCATTACCCAGATCTCATGACCATAGGTGAGGGTGGGAACGTAGATCGATCGGTAAATCGAGAGCTTTGCCCCCTGACTCAGCTCCCTCTTCACTACAACAGTCCGATACAGCGACCGCATCACTGCTGACGCTGCACCGATCCGTCTATCGATCTCACGCTCCATCCGTCCCTCACTCGTGAACAAGACCCCGAGATACTTGAACTCCTCCACTTGAGGTAAGGACTCCCCACCGACCTGAAGCGGGGAAGCCACCTTTTTCCGGTGGAGAACCATGGCCTCAGATTTGGAGGTGCTGATCCTCATCCCGGCCGCTTCACACTCGGCTGCAAACCGCCCCAGTGCGCGCTGGAGGTCCTGATTTGATGAAGCCAACAGAACAACATCATCTGCAAACAGCAGAGATGAGATCCTGAGGTTCCCAAACCGGACACCCTCCGGCCCCTGGCTGCGCCTAGAAATTCTGTCCATAAAGGTAATGAACAGAACCGGTGACATAGGGCAGCCCTGGCGGAGACCAACACGCACCGGAAACAAGTCTGACTTACTGCCGGCAATGCGAACCAAGCTCCTGCTGCGGTCATACAGGGAACGGACAGCCCTTAGCAGAGGGCCCCGCACCCCATACTCCCGGAGCACCCCCCACAGGGCACCACGAGGGACACGGTCGAAAGCTTTCTCCAAATCCACAAAGCACATGTGGACTGGTTGGGCGAACTCCCACGAACCCTCGAACACCCGATGTAGGGTATAGAGCTGGTCCAGTGTGCCACGACCGGGACGAAAACCGCATTGTTCCTCCTGAATCCGAGGTTCGACTATCGGCCGGATCCTCCTCTCCAGCACCCTGGAGTAGACCTTACCGGGGAGGCTGAGAAGTGTGATCCCTCTGTAATTGGAGCACACCCTCCGATCCCCCTTCTTAAAGAGAGGGACCACCACCCCGGTCTGCCAATCCAGAGGCACTGTCCCCAACCGCCACGCGACGCCGCAGAGACGTGTCAGCCAAGACAGCCCTACAACATCCAGAGACTTAAGGTACTCGGGACGAATCTCATCCACCCCCGGGGCCTTGCCACCGAGGAGCTTTCTAACCACCTCAGTGACTTCAGCCTGGGTGATGGACGAACCCCCCTCCGAGTCCCCAGCCTCTGCCTCCTCATCGGAAGACGTGACAGTGGGATTGAGGAGATCCTCGAAGTACTCCTTCCACCGCCCGACCACATCCCCAGTCGAGGTCAACAGCTCCCCGCCCGCACTGTAAACAGTGTTGGTGAAGCACTGCTTCCCCCTCCTGAGGCGCCGGATGGTTTGCCAGAATCTCTTCGAGGCCGACCGATAGTCCTCCTCCATGGCTTCTCCGAACTCCTCCCAGACCCGAGTTTTTGCCTCTGTGACAGCACGAGCTGCAGCACGCTTGGCCTGCCGGTACCTCTCAGCTGCCTCCGGAGTCCCACAAGCCAACAAGGCCAGGTAGGACTCTTTCTTCAGCTTGACGGCATCTCTTACTTCCGGGCGCAGCCAAAACATGAACATCTAAACTAGTCCTTCCACTTTAAAAACAAACAAACAGATCCTGGCATTGCAGAGAGGACACATATGAAGGACTTTTCTTGTAAAGCTACTGTTGACAGCATTAGCACCGACATGGGAAGCTAGTTGACAACACTAAAAGCATCCCCGTTCACTAGCTCTGCACCAGATGTTGTTGTCTCTCAGTCTCTATGTGAGAATGACGGTCCGGGCCTCACCACTGGCATCTGTGTACAGGCTCACGCGGAACAGCTGAGGAGGCAGAGCTGACAGAGTGCACTGAGTTGAAAATGATAACACGCGCCCTGTGGCTCTGGAGATGCGTCCGTGCTCATGCCCCATTTTCAGGTTCTGCCCCCCCCCCCCCCCTCAACCAACACCACCTCTCCCACTTTCGATCCCTCCCTCTCTCTCTCTCTGCCCGCTCTCATCTGCTGGAGCACTTTGGCTGGAGAGCTGCCTGACAACCCCTCAGAGCCAGCAAACAGGCACTGGCATCAGGGTCTTAAACAGGGACGGGCTTGAAGTGAAGAAGGCAGGAAGGAGCTATTGAAATATCTTTTTCATAACTTTTAGATAAGAAATGGCTCTCTGCCTTAACTCCGAATTAGTTCCGGCGTGGAAAAGGACTACAAAAAGACCTCATTAAGATAGCAAGGCAGAGGAATTAAGTGTCTTAATACAAAAAAGAGGGTATTTTTAAAGCTCTAAACCATGTTATAATAAGTGCTGTCAATCAATAAATGTTTTTAAATCACGATTAATCGCACTTGTGAAATTCGAAATAATCGTGATTAATCGCAATTAATTTTCTCTAATCATTATTAATACTTAGCCACTCAACACTCATCTTTAAAGCATTTGCTCACATTTAATTAACTAAATATTCACAGTTTCATAATTTTAACAGCCTATAACGGGGATCTCCAACCAGCAGCTCTCCCTCAACATTAATCACATTTTAGAGACATTTTCTCTGGTGCTGAACATTTTGAACAGAATCTGCATGATGTGATTAATCACGATCAATTATTTTTCCGGGTGTTTCCTTGACACACACAGAACATATCACACGTCAAATATATCAAAGCTGAAGCCGTCCAAAAGCAAAGTGTGTGATAGGACCTTTAAGGGCCACACACTGTTACCCACGTAAATAACAGATGTAACCACTATCCTAACTTTACAGAAAATAGGTCAGACGGTTAAACCAGGGGACAGAATCAGGAGATTAAGTGATAACTGGATTTCCCCATATACATTTAAATCCTATCCATCAAACTTGAACAAATGGGAACCAGATTAGAATCAAATGTAATCTTGTAATGACGTCCTTTTGACATTGGTTACTTATATGATTTAATTTCCCGAAAAACGGATCACGTTACATTTTTAAACAAACGCATGATTAAAACCTGGAACACAATCATGTAGGAGCGTCTAGCTATAGTGAACCAGCAACATTTTCCTCTTAATTATAGCTAAATTCTCGTAAACAAGGCAACACAGACTTATAAGTAGATGCCTGAATGGCTTTACAGTACCAAACCCCAGCTATTCTCCACTCCACAATCTAACGCTGCTTTGTAAACTAAACACTCTTTTGTTGTCACGTTGTTTGTCTTGGCAAAGCTTTGTGAAATGCGTCTGTAAAGAAAAAAAAGAACAAAACAAAAAAGACAATGAATGAAGTTCATGAAGCTGTTGGATTTTAGTGAACGTCTGAAGAGAAAGCAATGTCAGAGAAATGACAGTAGAGAGAAGAGGTCCAGCCTTGACAGCTCTGTTACATGTGGCGCGCTGGGGATCGGCGGCTCGCATGCTGAGCGGCGCACTGGTGAGAGCATGAAACAATAAGAACAGAGAAGCCGACATGTGGGAGAGGAGAAGGTCGGACACAAGAAACCAAAGGAAATGTTTAAAGTCAGGGTTTGAATTTCCAGCAGAGGCAAAAGCGGGTGGTAACAACGGGGGGGGGGGGGGACATGTTGGAAAACATTGCAGAAATAAGACTTCTTGACTCCTCTCAAAGTAAGCCTGGACTTACAATAATGCTTCTGTTTTTGTTTTCCATGTTAAAACACAGTTTATCATTTACTATATGAGCAACTGTATCTGTATCGGGTGTAATGTTTTTCCACTTTGCCTGACCCCTTCACAAACCTGGCTCGTCAGTTTACGAAGCAAAAAGGGTATGCTTTTTCCTGTCAGATTTTGACCCAAATTTTTTTTATATCTATATATTTTGGTACAGGGCTTTTGACTAATCCCTCAAAATCACAAGTATGTTGATCTCGTCTCCAGCACGCAGGTGATGGTTGAGTTAATGTGGAGTCACAACATAATAAATGCTCTACAGCAGTGATTCTCAAACTTTGCACACAAAATGGATGTCTATGATATTGAGGTGGAGGACATGTCAGAATTTATAGCGGAATTTCCTTTTTTAAATTTTTTTTAAAATCAAAATGCAGTTGAGTGCGGAAGAAGTATGTAGAAGTGTGTAGATGCATGTACTGTAGTAAATATTAGGCTGAACGATTTTGGAAAATAATCTAATTGCGATTTTTTTTCTGAAATATTGCGATTGCAATTAAATATGCGATTATTGTTGCAAGGTCCTCTTCTCATGTATTTTTCACCTAACACAAGCACAAGCACCTAACACAATTAGATTAATTTGAAGTGAAAATTGCAACAAAATTGTTGCTTGACCTATTCAAAATTTGTGAAAATGTGGACTGCACTTCTTAAAAACTGTCTGAACTTAACAGTACAGTCTATAAATAAAAATAAATTATATATATATATAAAAAAGATAAACTCACTGATCCAGTCAGTAACATCACCCATACTAAGGTGCAGGAAAAGTAAGAACAAACGCCTACTTTAACTAGTTGGAAAGGTTTTAGGAAATCAAACTCCCAATTAATACAATATAAACTATTTATTATTTCGGCCAATCAAATCCCGGTCTCAGCTGCGACTCGTAGTTGCTTCAGATGCGCGTTATTGGTGGACACGGAGAGGCCAGATGGAGCACACGCCAAAACACACTGGAATTAGGAGCAGGATTTTGGTTTTGGGATGTAACTTTGGACAATATGAAGAAAGAAACACAGTGACGCAAGGAGACGGCGACATGAGGTGCCAAACACAGACACGTCTCTTTGACTCGCAGCCATTTAGTGACATTTCAGCACTAAACAGCACATTTCCTCAGCAAAATAAGACATGACACGAACTCCTGCCTCGGATCGTAGTTTCCAAAACTTTTCATACAGCAGTTTAGTGTTTATATCTAGCGTCTGTACTTCCTACGGAGCGCATATGCGGTAGATGCAAAGGTAAATAAAGGCACATGGCCTCCGCGGATACTTTATGGTCATGAACCGTCATTATGCTTTTGAGATAAGTTCTTTATCCACAACATTCCCAAACATAAGCCTCCTAAACTGAGCCACAAACAACTCTTTACAAGCAACACAGGCGCACCTGGCTATATCTCTGCGGAGGCAGAGACGTGTGAATCCGGAGGTGAGGGAGTTTCTGTGATCATCAGAGCGTGTAGCAGCAGCGAGAGAATGGCGTGATTAGCGCTGCGGCTAACGCAATGCTAACGGAGAAGAAAGCAATAGTCCTTCGCGGTGGCTGCATAAACGCTGATATTTTCACTGTACATCCACAATCTACCGCGCACCTTAACTAGACTTGAGACGTAAACAAAAGCACGCGGCGGAGCGGACTTTGATGTCATATCTCGCTGCTCCATTCACTTCCAAAATCGCGTGCCCTGCGATTACGAAATCGCGTTGTGTCACATCGCGATAAAATTGCAAATGCAATTAATCGTTCAGCCCTAGTAAATATGCAGGATTACAGGAACGTGAGCAAAAGAAACCACACCCAGCTTTGCTTCTGATGCTTATAATATCGATTAAAGCAACAAAAACAAAAAACAAAAAAAAGATAAAGGCCCTTTAAAAACTGCAAAAGTAAATTGAGCATAATGCAGTTTATGTATTGTGAACAACTTCCTTCCAGCAGTTCCTAAGCGTCATACCAAGACATGCACAGTTAGCGTTCAGCAACAACACGTCGCATAGACTCGGCTCCTTACCCCTATGAGAAAGATTCCCGTTGCTCTCCCTCTGCCCCCCGTCCGGAGCGGGTGGCCCCAGGAGAGGCGTGTGTGAGGAGGTGGGTGTCTGCCTGGTGCTGCCCTCGGTGCTCCTCTGGGTGCTCCTCTCCGTGGTGCTCGGCTGCTCCGTGGAGGTGCTCCTGGGACTGTGAGGCGTGGTCTGTGGGGCGGAGCGCGTCGTTGTCGTGGAGAATGTCCTCGCAGTCGCTGCAGTTGAAGTCGTTGTAGGGGTAGTAGTAGTAGTAGTAGTAGTGGTGGTAGTGCTGGTGGTAGTGGGTGCTGGTGTAGTAGTGGTTGTAGTAGGCGCGGTCGCCGTCGTAGTCGTGGTAGTTGTTGGAATCGTGGTGGTGGTTGGAGCGGCGGTTGTGGTTGTTCTCGGTCGAACTGTAAAGAACAATGACGGGAAAGTTAACGTTACGTTGTTCTGATTTTTCTTTTCGATTGATTGATGTCCACATATGTTAAGATTCATATTTTTCCTTGCGTTTGTGTCCTCAACATGCAGGTTAAACCTGTAAAAGCCTTTAAACAGCACAGCCCAAATACAGTGTACATGTGCGCATTTGCGACCCCCAGCACATGCTACAGCCGCTCTCTATGTACTGTTGTGTCCTACATACATCATCGTTTGTTTTGGCTCCTTTCTCTGTGTCAGCCTCTTTCTGCTCACCTGCTGCAGGGTGGGGGAAGCAGCAGAGCATCCTGTAGGAGCCAAAATGTACCTTTCTCCCAGCCGGTAGGGGGCGCTGGTGAATCTTGTTTTGAATGTTAGATTTCCCTACAAAAGGGGCCTAATCAGTAACCCAGGTGCGGCTGGTTTGGAGGTATATTGTTTCTTACCGTGTCATGTAGCTATCTTATATTGTGTACGAAATAAAGGAATTGGTTATAGGGGCCAATAAGCACAATATTGGACTGGTTTTGTGGAGACACGCGTTGGGGAAAACCTTAAAAACCTAGCAGCCAGGAGGCGACCAGCACAGGGCCGTTTCGCCTCTACATTAGTAAGAAACACCCTCAGTTAACCCAACAACTTTGGAGTGGACCCTCGGCTGTATTGGGCAGTGTGACACGGGGGTACTAACGATTGACACCACCGTGGATGAAAAGTGTGGACGCTAATTGTGGAGTGTCCCAGCTGCCACGCGTTGGTGATTGCTTGCCAGTGGAAGCCGGCGTGGAGAGAAGCCTCCGCGGGGCTGTGTGGGTGCGCTGCAGTGAGTGGAGGCGCGCACGCGGCTTTCACGAGTGGACAGGTCCGAGGCGATTGGAGACCACGTATCGCCGCTGGATACTGCATGAACCGGGAGCAGCAAGACTACGCTGGAGACTGTGGGCCGAGTCGTCAGCGCAGGAAACCGTGGAGCCGAAAACCTGCAGCAAAGGCGAGAAGCGTGCGCGCAGGAGACGACGCTTACCGCGGGATTAGCGCGGCGCGCATCAGTAGAGGTGCAGAACAACTGTGGCTTTGGAGTCACATTTTCACTACCTCTGTGTAGGCAATGAGTGACTCTTTAATGGAATAAAATGGATGTACAATTTTTTGAGCTGAACATCGAAAAGACCTTGCCTGGTGATAATGGTGGCCTGAGAAGGCGCACCGTAAAATCATCGGAGTACATACGAGCTGAAGCGGAGAGAGCAGCGCTTTTGGTGAAGGCTGCTTTTCTTCAACAAAAACATGCTATTGAAGAACAACAACGACTTGTCAGGCAGCAGCTTGAATTACATGAACTTGAAACACAGATCGCTGTGGCTAAAGCCAAGTTTAATGTGTTAAAATCATCCAAGAGGTACAAATCATCTCACAAATCTACAGCTTTAGCTACACCAACATGTACACAAACTGTGCCTCAGACAAAGTCAGAGTCCCTGCCACTGGTTGACCAAACAGGGGCCAGTGAGATTGAGTGGGCTCTTCCTAGTGTTGAGAGTGAACAACGTACGGTTAAAAATCATATAGTCCGAACCACTGACATTATTGACTCTTTGGAACAGACATTTCAGTGCCACGAAACTGAGGTTGACTATATAGAGCCTCCATGTCCTGTTGTCACTGGTTCTCCCTTTATAGCACGCAAACTCAGTAACTCTGAAATTAGTGAGCAGCTGGGTGGTGTGGCAGAAAGGTCACCACCAGTAAGCCCATCAGATGCCCCTCCAAGGATTGACTGCATTATACCGAACATGGGCATGCCAGTCAGAGTTGGGCAGAAGTTGGCAGTGGCTGTGAATCCTGGATGCAGGGAGAGGGATCAGTGGGACACGTTCAGGCCTAACATGCAGAGAGAGGACTGGAGCTCAAAGCCCAAATTTGAGATGGACATTCAATGGTTTGCGGCAAACACTGACCTTGTGAAAACCAGTTTTGCAGAAAATAATGTGGAAAAATGTTTTGTTGAAAATGTGGATGCTGAAAAAGCCATTTCTCTAGTTTATGTGAAGCCATGGAAAATGTTCAAAAGAAAAAAGTGGAAGATTGTGATTCATAAATGAGCAATTTAGACTGGTTTAACGGTTATGTACTGGTTTATGGTATTTGACTTTAGGTTTTGGATTATGGAACATGTATTGACAGTTTTTCATTGTGATATGTTATTATGAATTACTCGTACTCGTAATTTTAGATTTGGCTCCTTGTCCATTGTTGTAATTGTTTGTTGCTCCTGCACACCCAATTAAGGGGCCGGTGTGTAGGAGCCAAAATGTACCTTTCTCCCAGCCGGTAGGGGGCGCTGGTGAATCTTGTTTTGAATGTTAGATTTCCCTACAAAAGGGGCCTAATCAGTAACCCAGGTGCGGCTGGTTTGGAGGTATATTGTTTCTTACCGTGTCATGTAGCTATCTTATATTGTGTACGAAAATAAAGGAATTGGTTATAGGGGCCAATAAGCACAATATTGGACTGGTTTTGTGGAGACACGCGTTGGGGAAAACCTTAAAAACCTAGCAGCCAGGAGGCGACCAGCACAGGGCCGTTTCGCCTCTACACATCCTATTAAGGACAACATCTTAACAAGTGCATGTGTGACTGAGGTGGTTGGGGAGAGGGAAAACGGAGTGCGAATTAGGACAGTGGAAACATATGGGTGTCCTGAGACTGAGAGATTCCAAATCGTTGGTAGATTCGCCCTGAAGATAGAATAATGCATTGTATATTGAGTGAGCAAAAGATAATTAATTTTATAAGTAGGCACTGGGGATCCACAAGGATGGTTTAAATATATTGTCTGTTTTGTGTTGAAAGTTCCAAGAAAAAACGCTAATTTTTACATACAGTGCCTTGCGAAAGTACTAATTCACCTTGAACTTTTGGACATTTTGTCATGTTTAGAACCCTAAACGTAAAGATTTTATTTGGAATTTTTTACTGAAAGTTCACACACAAGTAACAGACAACTGTGAAGTGAAAGCAAAATGATACATGATTCTGTTATTTTACAAAAAATAGAAAAGTGAAAAGTGGGGCGTGCATAAGTATTCATACAGCATTTTCTGAGTGCATTAAATTGCCTTTATAACATTCCTAATGACTGCAGAAAGTTCACACCTTGCCCTAACCATTAAATATGGGCGACGGTGGCGCAGGTGGTAGAGCGGGTCGTCTCGTGATCGGAAGGTCATGGGTTCGAATCCCAACTCCCGCAAAATGCACACTGCCGTTGTGTCCTTGGGCAAGACACTTCACCCTACTTGCCTCCAGTGTCTGCGTACACTGGTGTATGAATGAGAGTGTGAATGGGTGAGTGGATCCTTGCTGTAAAGCGCTTTGAGTGCCTAATGTAGGTGGAAAAGCGCTATATAAGTTGAGTCCATTTACCATTTACCATTTAAATAGAGGCCACCTGTGTGTAATCTACTCTCAGTATAATTCCAGCTGTTCTGTGAGGGCCTCAGAGCTATGGTCAGAGTGTATTGGTCACTAAACAACATCATGAAGGCCAAGGAGCACACCAGAGAGGTCAGGGATAAAGCTGTGGAGAAGTTTAAAGCAGCGTTAAGTTATACAAAGATTTCCCAAGATTTGAACATCTCACGGAGCACTGTTCAATCCATCATTCGGAAATGGAAAGAGTATAGCACCACTGTGAACTTACCAAGACACGGCCGTCCACCTAAACTAACAGACCGGACAAGGAGAGCACTGGTCAGAAATGCAACCAAGTTCCCCAAGATAACTCTGGAGGAGCTGCGACGTACTGCCACTGAGCTGGGGGAATCTGTACATGGGACAACTATAAGTCGTACTCTACACAAATCTGGCCTTCATGGACGAGTGGCAAGAAGAAAGCCATTATTGAAAGGAGGCCATAAGAAATCCCGTTTGAAGTTTGCTAGAAGTGATATGGAGGACACAGCTACCATGTGGAAGAAGGTGCTTTGGTCAGATGAGACAAAAATTGAACTTTTTGGCCCAAATGCAAAACGTTATGTATGGCGCAATCATCTCATCATCCTGAGTGCACCATCCCCAGTGTCAAATATGGTGGGGGAGCATCATGCTATGGGGCTGCTTTTCCTCAGCGGGGACTGGGAAGATTGTAAGAATAGTTGGGAAGATGGATGGAGCCAAATACAGGCACATTTTGGAGGAAAACCTGCTGGAGTCAGCAAGAGAATTGAGGCTGGGGCGGAGATTCACCTTCCAGCAGGACAATGACCCTAAACACAAAGCTAAATCTACAATGGAATGGTTTAAAAACAAACATATTAATGTGTTAGAATGGCCCAGTCAAAGTCCTGACCTAAATCCTATTGAAAATCTGTGGAAAGACCTGAAAACTGCTGTTCACAAACGCTCTCCTTCTAATTTGACAGAGCTTGAGTTGTTTTGTAAAGAGGAATGGGCTAAAATGTCAGTCTCTAGATGTGCAAATCCTGTAGAGTCATACCCCAGAATACTTGCTGCTGTTATTGCAGCAAAAGGTGGTTCCACAAAGTATTACGTCATGCTGTATGAATACTTATGCACGCCCCACTTTTCACTTTTCTATTTTTTGAAAAATAACAGAATCATGTATCATTTTGCTTTCACTTCACAGTTGTCTGTTACTTGTGTGTGAACTTTCAGTAAAACAAATCTAAATAAAATCTTTACGTTTATGGTTGTAAACATGACAAAATGTGCAAAAGTTCAAGGTGTATTAGTACTTTCGGAATGCACTGTACATACCACTTAATGTGTTATAGCTATTTTATCACTCG
The DNA here is from genome assembly GCA_007210695.1 of Neogobius melanostomus. Classification (NCBI taxonomy): domain Eukaryota; kingdom Metazoa; phylum Chordata; class Actinopteri; order Gobiiformes; family Gobiidae; genus Neogobius; species Neogobius melanostomus. The sequence goes on along the minus strand of VHKM01000265.1, from coordinate 346,013 downwards.
GTTTATACAGGTTGTAGAAAGCCAGTTTAATTGCTTTTTAATGCCATTATAATGCCAAAATACTACACTGCCTGATGAAATTCTGGATTGAACTAACTGTTATGATCTGGGGTTGCAGCAGTTGGTCACGACTTGAACATACTGAATGACCAGGGGCCTCATTTATCAAGCTTGCTGTGCACAAAATGAGGCCAGAACTTTGCGCAGCCGCTCCTCTGCGCCAAAGGTGTTATTTATAGAAAACAAACTGAACTTGAAACATTGCGCTCCTCCACGCAAACTATATAGCTGCCATACGAGGTACGCACTTTGCAGAAACACTGCTGAGACACGGGGAGAGGCGAGGAAAGAGGGTTTGAGGAAGTCATGTTTGGTCACTTTATAGAACTAGATCATTTTAACTTTATTTTCTTCAGAAATGACAAAGATTAGAATGAAACGAGCAATATAATATAATAAATGCGCATATACGTGCACTCTCGTGAACACTCATACCCGTGCACATATGCGCACTAGCGCTCGCTGAAGCCTTTTAAACAGAAAGCAGGAATAATGAATGAATGAATGAAATGCCCCACAGTTTACCGTGTGGTTATAGGCAAACCCAAACCTTCCTATTGGCAAATACAACTGACAGTTAAGGCTCTTCTTCATGTTCTAAACATGTGTTTTGAAAAGTTTTATTTATGGAATATACAGAACGATGCCAATACGTGTCATTAGAGAAGCAGAGTTCACTCTTCAGTAAAAAATCCTCGGCCCCTCCCTCTGTGTCCCTCGCCTTCGGTAAAGCCCACTCATTACCGCCTCATGTTTAGGGAAGTCTCATTCATAAGTCACTTTGCATTGCCTTTTATGGTCAAATGGAGGCGGGCAGAGGGTGTCGTGATGTCCACAGCTTTCTGCTCCATGTGGAATCAGCCAAGGAAAGATTGCAGTCAGGTGTGCGTACGCAGGGATTTATAAATCGGAAAACAACTTTGTGTACAGAATTTTTCGTTACTTTGCTACACACTTTCAAAGTCAGAGTTTCACGCACAGAATGAGGCCTCTGGTTATTCCATCAATGGATTTTTGCTTCCCTGATGGCACCGGCATATTCCAAGATGACAATGCCAGGATTTATGACATTGTGAAAGAGTGGCCCCTCCTGGAACCACCACCTTAACGTGGTGGAAGGGTTTGAGAACCCGAATGTTGTCGGGGCCTTCGTGCCCCTGGTAGGGTCTCCCATGGCAAACAGGTCCTAGGTGACGGGTCAGACAAAGAGCGGTTCAGAAGCCCCTCATGAGAGACCAACAGGCCCGGTTAGAACCGCGAGGCCGTCCTTCTGTGGACCCACCACCTGCAGGAGGAGCCATAGGGGGCTGGTGCAATGTGATTTGGGCAGCTCCAACAGCTGCCCCCCCGGCAACGGACAAGTGGAAGCAGATGGATGGATGGATGAAAGAGTGGTTCTTGGAGCATCAGACGTCACTTTCACACATGGATTGGCCACCACAGAGTCCAGACCCCAACCCCAGTTCAAAATCTTTGGGATGTGGTGGAGAAGGCTTTGCGCAGTGGTCACACTCTCCCATCATCAATATACTGTAAGATCTTGGTGAAACATGAATGCAACATTGGCTCTCTTGACATTGCCACAGCGAATGCCAGCTAAAGCACAGCTAAAGACGGTCCAATCAAATATTTTTAATACTAAGAGAGCAAAAATAATCTGTGCATATTTAATTTCTTGATATTAGCAAACAACATTTCAACATTCATATGCAAATTGTATACAGCAGAATGTGTTTTAAACAATATTATTGTAGCTTATGCAGTAAACATAGTTAAGCGAGGTCATTATTTTAGTTTATATGTACTGTATGTTCTACCAATTTAGGTAAAATAATTGAAATAATAAATAAAAAGCACTGCAGTATATAGTACAGTAATAGTGACTTACCGACAGCGCAGCGCCTCATGTCGGGCCCCAGCTCCATGCCATCGGGACAGGCGCAGGTATACTTTGGAGAGTGCTCTGTGATCTGAGGGGCCCGCAGGCACAGGTACTCACAGCCCCCGTTAGGAAGGCTGCCCAGGTTACACGTGTCCGGGGCTGCAGAATACGCAACAAGCAAAAGGTTATGTCCAGTCCAAGCCAGTGGTCACAGTTACAGTTTATGGTACAATTTTAGAACAGTTTCTTTAAAAATAAATGTAGAAGGCCAATTAACTAAATGCATTCAGCAGAATATGCCTAGAGGTTTAACATGCCAACCCCTAAAAAAAGTGTCAAAAGACAATTTGTTTTCTTAGTTGTGTGGGGGTTTGCTGCGTGTATGAGATATTTTCATTCAGTTTTATGTGTACAAAGTGTGACAACTCATTTCCTCTGCAAATTGTCACGCTTGTGAACCAAAACAGGAATTTCTTCAATCTTAGCAATACATAGTTTAGAATAGACATTTATATACTTTTTGTCACAAAAGATCGCTGCAAATACTCCCAACAGAGTCATGTTTACGCTATAGGCAGTTCAACTGTAGCGTAGGCGCTATGTGAAGAGACCGCTTGGAGGCAGACGCATCAATCCCATAGCGATATATGCAACGTGCCATACCATTCAAAAACATCACAAAGTCATGAAGTTTTGACGAGATCCGTCATTCTCAAACTTACTTTTCCTATGTATTTAAAGCGAAGTCTCCCACCGCATGTCACAGCCAAACTGTCACAAAAAATACTTGCATCTAAATATATTTTTTTCACCGCAAAAATCCTCAAAAGCAGATGCTACTCTCGTCTGCGTTATTTAGGATGTGTGTGTTTTTTTTTGTTAATTCCGTGACCCATATCGAGGCTCTGAAGAAACGTTTTTTTTTTTTTTTTTAAGGGAAAGGCTTACTCACATCTTTTTCATCTCTACATCCGCATGAAAAATTTACATCTGGTTTTGCAAACTCAAGACTCAGAAAATATAGCAGCTTTGAGTCATGTGGGAGAGACGAAGTGGGTCAAGCGATGGTCGAAATCTGCAAGTCACTTTGTACACGCAGTGGAATTGAAATGAGCATCAGATTTAAAGTGACAAAATCCAAAATAAAATAAAAACTGTGGCAATGCACTTACAGTTTGAGCATAGCATTAGCAAATCTTCAAAGGTGGTTGGACATAAAAAGATAATCAGATGAATAACACAACGATTTGACAAAAGGAATTGTGATTCTGAGAAAGCGTTGAAAACGGTGAAGAAATGGTGTTTAGATGCGAAACAGTAATCAAGGCGGTGACAGAAGCAGGTTTGATATAGCCGCCTTTTCTTGATACATTTTATCCCATAGTAATCACAAGTCCAATACTGTATGTAAGGGGTTTTGCTATAAGATGACCTACAGTATCACGGCACATGAGGTGAACACTAACTCACTTATTAAAAACCGTATCTTTTTTTTAAATGTTTTAATTGGCTGAAAATTCCATCCAAAACACTTCATTATTTTCAAGTTAGCAGCAGCTTGACATGAACACCAGCCAACCCGCCAAATGCAGCTGTGGCTTGTAATGCTGTGTCTCCAACTGGCCAGCGTGACTCAATTATAGTCTACTGAAAAACACTCTACAGCAGGGGTTCTCAAACTTTAAATCAAAAGGTCAGAAAAATAAAATTCGCAGAAGGCAAAGGTCCAAAAATGTATGTAAACATTTAAATAGTAAAATGTAAAACACATTTGTATATATCATAATTTAATGATAGGAGTAAAAAATACATGGGCCTAATATTGGGATTCATAAAAAACAAAAAACAAAAAATATATATAATATGATGGACACTCAAGAGTTCTAATGAGAGACATGGTACTACTGCCTGTTGTTTGTGCGCTCCTAAAACGTGGTACAAAGGATGTGGTTGCAGACGAAGGGACTGAGTTCTTTATAACGTTCAAGGTTGAGAATGCACATTCACTTTGATAAAGTCGTTTTTTTTTTTCAAAATAACTTTTTCTTCATATTTCCGTTTAGATTGAACCAGATCATTGCTATACTTTCTTGCCAATTTCAAACTTTAAAAGCTCCCAAACCTCTTTCTGAGCCTTATATACTGTATGTCAGTAAAGTTGGATTAGTCTGCCTAGTGTGTTTTTTTTTTAACATCACTGTTTCAAAAGAGACCATTCACTCTCCAATAAGAGGAGTCTTGTGTCTTCAACACCAGTATAAAAAATTATATTAGTAGTCAATAATATCAATTATAATAATAGTATGGTTATTCAATGATTTTGATAAAAGCCTACTTCTTTATACGCTGCTCCTACAGGTCAAAGATGCAACTGCACTTATGGTAACACAATGAGCTCTGTGTGCCGCCACCGGGGTTCAGACCAAAATAACCTGAGTCCGGAGTTTGGGGCTGCTCTACAGAATACAGCATGTACAGTAGAGTTAAAAGTGTAAAGTCTCTCCCCGATCCCGTTACATGCCTGGGAGACAGGGTCTAGTTGGGGTCTGTGCTGTGGAGCTGCGTTGAATCTGGTGTAATAGCCGTCTCTCTCTTTCCCCAGCGCTCGATTCGGAGCGAGCGACTGACAGCTGCACCACCGCGATGTCGCAGTCACAGCGGATTTCCTTTTTTTCTCATGGCAAAGTGTTTTCCCCTAATCCAATACAGTAGTTTGAGGTGCGGTATGAGTGCAGGACGTGTAAATGATTGAATGAAAGTGCACGAAGCAATGATGACAGAGGCTGCTTTGGTACCAGAGAAAGCTGCAGGTTAGACAAGCATATTACACACAGCTCAAAGCTCAAGCCCAGTATATCTCTGTAGCACTGGTTTAGCCTGGTCCTATCGTACCCTTGTACTCATTTCGTACAGAGGGTCTGGATCTTCACAACTGAGCTCTGTTTTCAGGTGGGAGGGGTAAACTCCTTTTAAACTTTGAAACGATTGGATCTGATTTTACCCAATCGCTAGCGTTTGGTCGTGAAGTATGTAATACGCCCGAGTGAGTGAAGCAAATGCTTGACGTCACCTACAACACCCGACTTCCCCGCTCGCTGAATAGTAGGTTGAAATTCAACCGATGTAACGCGGCCAGACGTAAATGTAGGGAAATGATAATGATAAGGCCAAAGTCTTTCTAATGTTGCGTTATTAATGTTAATGTTAAATTGAAGCTGAAAGAACAAAAGTGACTAGTACTTCTGAATACACATTTTAAAGCTGGGGTACCTGACTTTTTGTTGTTGAAAAGTAAATTTGTTTTTACACAGCAAAAAACAGATCTTGTTAAATTGTCTTCACCTAATTATTTATTGAGCGATAGAAGATAGAAATACCACTCTAAATGAGTGGTATTTTTTTAGGGGTGGTCACCCTTTTTCCACTTTTCCACTGCTGTACACGGGCGTGAAACGTGCATATAAACAATTTGCTTGAACAAGTCGGACATGCAGGTGGGATTATGAGTGCTAGAAACGAATTTGGGCCAAATTAAAAAATGTCATTGTTTGTGTGGGAAAAATCAGGTACCCCAGCTTTAATATTGGCTAGTGAAAGCAGTTGGTGGCTAGTAACCCATAGACCCATCTTGGACAAAGTGTGCACCTCTGCTCTGCTTGACAGTGTAAGGATTGATCATCCTTAATTGTTCTGTTGGTTATTTCATAAAATTCCTGCATGTGTCTGTCTCTGACTCATTGAATCAGCCAGACAGAGCATGTTATTTACTATCAACAATTCCTGTGTGACGTGTCAAACAAGTTCACAGAGTCATAATGCATCGCACAATAAATTAATTAACTGGGCTGGCACGTTTACTTTGATAGGTACACTGATTGGTTATACCAGCATTTCGACTTGACATATATCAGCAAATTATCGTAAAGCACTATCCCGTGATGCAATATCCATACAAGAAGCTCGCTGAGGTCATCAATCTGACTGCAATTTACACATGTTTTGCAAAGACATCCTAAAACAAAAAAGCATGGAAAGTTAGAAATGTGCTCCAGTTCAGTTTTAGTCAAGATTCACTTTAGCCTTGTTTAGGTCTTGGTTGACACAATTCAATGAAAAAACAGATAATGTTATGTTAAATATTCATACTACATGCATAGACCAATATAACCAACACGACTAACATTAACATTTTGACATTATCTGCACGTTACATCTTACAACGCTTCACCAGTGTATTTGGTGCGTCTTCCTTGTCTCGCCTTTGTTGGTATTTAGAAGAAAACATGCTCAAATTTGTGATTTCCTCACAGCAGCTCTGTTGATTTAATAATGAGAGAACACAATTTGTTCCCCACTGGCATTCAGACAAGACTCCTTTGAGCAGCGATGGGGAGGCACAAAACAAAAGCAGAGAAATGCACACACACATGGTTATGCTGGTAACAGCCATGTAGACAGGCTGGCACTAGCAGGTGTGTGGAAGCACCTGGGCCTCTCCACACAAGAACAAAGGGGGTGATTTAACACGCAGAACACACGCCTCTTTAATGAATCTTGCATCAGCGTATTGTTTATGGATGTGGGCGGTTTTAATAGGCCGCATATGGGTGATTCAGGCATTCTTAGGTGGCGTAATGTTCAAAGGAGTTGTATCAGTAAAAGGAAAAGCTTAAATTACGATGGAGATATTAGATGCAATAAAAGGCTTTTTTTTTATACAATAATTGTACACTTGGGGGTAAGTTACATAGGTAGAGGAGTAACACAACACATTGATAAAACACTCTGATAAAGCAATATAATAACAGGCAATTACAGCAGGCACCCCTGAATGTGATGTTAATGTAACCCCAGTTATAACAAAATAAATGAGCATGTAAATAAATAAATAAATAAATAAGAAAGTAACATGTTAAATACATTAACATGCCAGGTCAACTCTTACAGATTGTGCTGACTGAAATCTTGTTTTTTATTATTTGAGACAACTCCTAAACTTCCATTGTAAGTGCTAAAGGACTCAAATAAAAAAAGGATGCAACAATATCACATTATGTTGTATTTACACTAAAGTGTAAATACAGTGTAAAGTGTAAAAAGTTGACCTGGCACTAAAGTGTAAATACAACATAATGTGATATTGTTGCATCCTTTTTTTATTTGAGTCCTTTAGCACTTACAATGGAAGTTTAGGAGTTGTCTCATTTTCCTAATCTTTACAAAGACGTGTAGTCTGGGGTCAGGGGTGATTTTTTCGACTTCCCGATGGGTGTGACTTTTGCCACAAAAACGACAATGAGTCATTAGCAACTCGGTACAGGTTTTAAAGCTGGGAGAGTTCAACACAAATGCTCAATGACTATTTAAATCAATGTACGTTTGGAACGGAACAAAAATCCTTTCGATAGATGGCAATGAAGATAATACTCTTCATCAACATCTACGCAGGTGCATTCTTGTTAAGTACATGTAAGAAAATATTTTACAAGTGGTTAATTTGGTTCCTGTCAACAACATGGTCTGTGATTGGATCGATATGAAAGCTTTTGAGATTTGATTGGCTGTTAGCAAAGTTCCAGACGGTCCTGCTTTTGGACAGATACAAAAGGCAGGAGTGGATGGCTAACCGGGCAACTTTAGTTCAATTCTGAGCAGAGCCCTGCTGAAAAATAATTCCGGACTGTGTAATTGTAATTGATCTTATTGAAACTTGTAAGAAACAATTGAATTAAATATCCTCCCAGAAGTTTATAATTGGATATACTGTAAAGGCCCATAATAATATTCCCAGACTTTTGATTGATCCGATTTCCGCTTCTAGAGAGACGAGACCCAAAACCATGGTACAACACTATGAATATTAATAATGCATCGGTTTTATATAGCGCTTTTTTGGACATTCTTTACATTGCACTATTCATTCACTCCATACTATTCTTTTAATTCACGTCTTTTACAAAGCGCCTCTTACCCTGCGGCTGCCTCTGCTCATGGAAGACCACCACATCCAGCGGGTTATTGAGGTGCTCTGCCACCTTTGCCACATCGTGTCCAGTCAAACGGTTCACACTGTATATGGCTTCATCTTCAAGGTCCGTCCAGTAAATTCGATCCTAGAGGAGAAAGAGGGAAAAGCGTCAAAATCAATACCGAATGAAATCTTGCGGCGTGTGCAGGAAATTTCAACAATCATGAGCAGATTTTCCAAGAAGAGGTTTCATTATGAGCCGTATCTGTAGCTGACGAGGACAATCAATCTGCTTTGTTGTGCCGTTTCCAATCTTACTCTATCAGCCGGCGTTATCTGCATACAGCCTCCGAGCCTTTGGTTCCAAACAAACACATCCACGCTCTATTATACCTTGTTTACTACAGATAGATGTGTTTCGGAGATCTATGTCAAACAAAGTAATTAACTTTTGAGCACAACTTTAGGTGGAATGAGTAACGGACACAGAGGGTGTATGACTATACCTTAAATCGGATGTAATGGTAATGCTAATTTCAGCTGCACTCTCACGATGTCTAAATGTATTTTTGCATGTTTTATGTTGTTCCTCAACCCTGTTATAGGATGTGAACTGTGAGTCTGAAAGTGGGAAGAATTAGAAGAATTAGAAGAATTATCAGACAATTATCCTTTTCCCATTAAAGTGACAGTCTGTAAGATTGTAACGTGAGGAGAGAGAGACTTGAAAGTAAACAATCAAGCCCCTCCCATTCCCTTCTGATTGGACCAAAAAGTCACTTCTAGTTTGCAAAAATGAGGAGAGCGAGAACCAACTTTTAAAAGTAAATGATCAAGCCCCATCCCCCTCTCCTCCTGATTAGACCTGACAGGCAGGTTCACAGGAAAAGCTCATCTCATTGGTCAAAGCAATGGCACCAGGGATTCTGGTTGTTGAAATCAGCAAAGGGAGGCACTTATGATGTAATATTACTTTCAAATTTCAGACCCAGGCGGTCAATTATACACAATCTATCACTTTTGCAAAGCATTTAAACTTAGAGAATATTACTTTAATACACAGGTTTCAAAAGTAATTATTCATATTAGCACTTTTATAGATTTCATGCTGGCACTGGTATGGGATGCCGATACCACTGATTATCCAGGTATTTGTATGTGTATCTAGACCTTTTACAAACTGAATGCCATGCAGCGTTTTTCTTATAAAGTACTTTACTCTTATTAAAGTGTGTGGTGTTTGCTACCACTAACACGCAGAGTAGTTTAAAAGCTGATTGTAGAACATCTGCAAGACCTAAAACCCTAATAAACAAAGGGGATTCATGTTATCACTTTGATACTACCATTGAAAGTAGAACTTTGATGAAATTGAGCCATGTAATGAGACTTCCTTGATATTCAACCCCTGTGGTATTGGACTAGTATCGGCATCAGATCAGATAAGATTGGCATCGAAGCAATGCCATAAACTATTGCAGCCACAGCAGCACAGGAACTAACGTGAGCAGGACAGTCTGATCATTTACTCTCACACCTTCAAACATACGCAGGGCGAGTGAAGTGTCAAGTCGCAAACCACAAACACGGGCACCGATCAGAATAGGATTGTGCGCACGCTCACACCGTTGAGCCATTACCGCTCGTTTCATCTCTCATATCTATTCCAGTCTAATCAAATCGAAGTGCAATAAAACACTCTTCATTTTAGGAATGTGCCCTGGTTCTTTATCCGCTCTTCTGGTACCCCTTCAGAGATGCAGAAACATAAGCCGTCTGAGTGGATGTCGCACTTGTCGTCATGGAAACCCTTGCTGATTGCTTGAGGCAGACAACAATTAAGAAAAACAGAGACGATGATAAGAGATAACCTGAGACACTGCAGAGGCGAAGTGAAGAAGGCTCAGCACTTGAAAATACGCGAACAAGACTCAAAACAGCTCTTTTCCAAGTTACGTTTGGTGTGTTGTTTTTGTAAAGGTCAAGGATGTGCCGGTTAAACCATGGATTGTATTTCTAAACACATGCATGGGAATTGCGCATGCGGCTATAAGCCGAAGTGAGAACTGGAGAGGTTATCATAGGTGACAACCTTTTCTATACTGATCCCTTTTGTGAGATTTCTCCTGTCTCTCCATCTGCCTTCTCTGGGATACAGATAACCTTTGGCCATGACAGCTCTGTAGAAGCAATGAAAGACAAATATCAGCCATGTTGGTAATGGAAAACTCAAATCTATCATTTCAACTGTCCGCTATATGTCTCCCCAGATGGCTTCTCTCCATCCCTCAGTGTCCAGACTTTTTCTTTTTCAATTTCGACATCAGTGTCGGCACCTGTCACACGCAGCAACCTTCAAAGATTAGCAGGTCACAACTCTTTGCCTTTTTCATGGTGGTGAGGATGGTGCACATTAGCAAGTAATGTCTTTATTGTTTCCTGCTCCGATGGGTAGAGACTATAGACTCTGGTCAATGGCCAGTTGGCCACAGGTGAAGAATTCAATCATACGATTGAATATTTCTTCCAGTTCTACACATATTACCATATTTTCCGGACTATAAGTGGCGGAGGTTACTACAGTGAAGTAAACAACAAAAAAAGCTAATCACGGGCTAAAAGCTAGAGGCACAGCTAGAGGAAAGAGTTTACAAATAGGTGCTTAAACAACGTGCTGTTGGGAGAGGCTTGCCAACGGTGCAGTTACGCCTCTGTGTCCAGGTGTCCTCCGTGTCAAGGCGATTGTTCAGAAGTGACCCAGAGGATGAAGATTTCAATGGATTTAGTGATTTGGAGTGAGATTGAGAGTTTGGTATGTTCTTTATGCTATAGTTATCTGATATGTTTATGTGACATTAACATACCAGACACCCACTTAGTTTGTAGTTTATGCTTCATGTAGCTAACCACCATCAATGTGTTACGTTAGCATACTGTACGCCTATTCAGCCTGTTGTTTTTTTCATTAGGCAATGTTTGACTAGTTCGTCTTAGAATTCGGAGCGACTTATAGTCCGGAAAATATGGTAACTGGAATGGTGGTTCCATTCCTACAGTCAGCATTTTACACTAAGTATAATCTTTGAGCAAAACACTTGGGTATTGTTTGCAAGATACACTCCTATGCTTTACAAAATGCCCTCCAACTGAACTTAGACTGCCTTGGCATATTGTTCACCATATCACCAAAAACATAAATACCTTTACCTCTTGCCTATACACATAATCCAATCAAATTTTAGGAACCATTCTGCAATTTTCTGAACATTTGAGTTAAGTTTTTCTCTTTTACTGGCCATGTAATTATTAAAACCATACTTCACACTGTGGCAACCATCAAGGTTACAACTCAAAATTAAGACATTCTAGTCAGATAATATTGATTTAAAGTAAAATATGAAACAATGACTCCCTAACACTATTTCAAGAGCTTCAAGGCTGACTACTAGATGTTTTCTTTTACTGAATGACTTCTCCCTATCAATTGGTGTCAAGCCCTTTCTATATCAATTCCCACCGCCAGTCTCCGCATCTGTTATTTTCCCTGACCTTCAAACATTGGCAGGTCACCCCTCTTGGTTTCTTTCCCGCTTTCAGGGGCGGTTCAGAGCTTGCTTGCTCTCCTGACAGCGGGCCATTGCATCACATTAGTGGACATGTCTATGGAGTTGTCAGCGCGTCTAAATGGGCGGGGAAGTCTTTTGGGGGAGCGGTCAAGGGAGAACAACCTTGAGATTTTTGTCATGATCTCGTCCCAGATGAACTATCTCAAGAACGTAAGTTGAGTGACACGTCGACTAGAAACGCTGTTGCATACTTAGAAGCAAGGTCAGGAAATGCAATAGAATGTACAATGCAGACAATAGGTTGCATTGACTTGACATCATAATAGTTAGACGTTACTCAAAGAAGTCCAAGAGAGTGATGATGAAAAGATTGGTGACATGGAGATGTTTGGGGTTGGATCTAAGACCATCGTATCGATTCAGAGAAAGATTTTCTTCCATCCCTAAAATACCATCTTTCACTCTACTCTTACACCATTTCTTCTCTTCAGCTTAATGTTTTACCCTGCTGTAATCAAAGAAGAAGTTTGGGGATTTAAAATGGAGATGAACTGCAAACTGAGGGTCGCTAGTTGTTTCTCTGCGGTGTTGGTACAACCTCTTATGTTGTGTCTGTTTAATTTCTCTAAAATAATCACCTTCTTCTTTGCAATGAATTGAATACATTGTTCTCAATATATTGCCCTGTTTGTAGTTGAGCGTTTTATCTTTATCTGGCTGTAGGTTCAGGTGTCCAATGTACAAATACAACAGATATAATGTATTGCGTCCACCATGCGGTCTGTTAATAACAATGTGTAGAAGCATTTCATCTTATTTGTGTAATTTCTGAATGTCATCGGGGTTTCGTTTTTACTAAGCATCACCATGTTTCCAAGGCAAATTGAGGGACAATAAAGTATACCATACAACAAAAGACGCTTCTAGAGACAGTGAACCAAACTTCTAAGACCTCAACTTTTTATGAGGACTTCAATCTGAGTAGAAACTAAATGATATTAGGACAGTTAATCTACAGCAAACCCCAAAATGTAACGGCTGCAATGTCCCTCCCACCATCTGAAATCTTGATAAAAACTGCTCTATTTTCCAAGCTCTCAGTGCTTTGGTGTGTAATGTGTTTATTACAGTCCATTACTGACTGCTGCAAATGTTTGGCCCAAAGCCTGACTCACTGCAAACTTAATCTTTAAGCTTGAAATGTATCCAATATGATTTCCAGGTAATTTCAAGGCACTTTCACTGCTTCAAGTGCACATTACGATGCACAATAAGACTTGGCATACTCCATACTTGACTCATATTTAAAGTAAAAACTATACAAAAAATACCAAAACGTATAGCCTATAGGGGGTTTAGTTTGGAACAGATATACTGAGCACTATGGTGGTCTCAGGGACATTGAGAACGACCTCTAACTCCAGTAATTTTCTGATTGTCTCTTTCCCTACTGTCATATTCAATAATGGGGGGAAAAAAGCGAAAAAACAAAAGTGAAAATAGTGGATGTAATTGGCGCACACGGATCAGAATTTACAGGGAAAAAGAATCAGGAATTAAAAACCTTTTTGGTTTACTGTATTTTGTTGACTTACAGTGCATTACAGTAAACATACACTGCCATTGTTTTCCCATTTGGTATTCTGTGGTTTACTGTTGGGTTTGACAATTATTTTTCAGTAAATGTCCAAAAATACCACCATTGCCCTTTGCCTATAAGAGGTCAGCACACATTTATAACATACTAAAACCTCATTTTGCCATCTATGCATCCTACTGCTTTTGTTTTGGCGCTGCAGAACCATAATCCACATTGGGTAAGTGCTGCTCACACCTGCACACCCCGGCTTATCCACCTTCACACTTCTCCCACTGTTTTGCACTTGGACTTGTAACTCCAAGTGTCTCTGCCCCCATCGTTTTCTTCTCTCCTGTCTTCTCCCCTGCATCGATTCGGATTGCTTTTCTTCTAATCACAATTCTTTTTCCTACGTATTCCTCCCACACACACAAGCTAATCTCCCGCCTGTGCCCTCCGGCCAAACAGAGCAGGGCTAAGAATTAATGAAAAGCCAAATATGCAACAGACGCCAACTGATTACTCAGAGCAAGTCCTGGGTAGAGAAGTTAATGTTTTTTTTTGTTTCGTTTTTTTTTAATTAGTAGAGTATTTGATGGATTATTTCACTTCTAGCTATTTTGTCCTCAGTTTTATTGATTGGACTGAAAATATGTCCAGTAACTACTGTAGCATCTACCTAAAATTAGTAAATCAATGCAATTTTTTGGGTCTCGGTGGTCATTTCACTCATTTATTTAAATGTAAGTTTCATTCCCTGGAGCCACTTTGGTCCTCAGTTTGTTATGTTGTCTATAATTTACTACATATGTACTGCATAATATACTGAATGAGACACGTTTAACACTCTGCCACAGAACCATTTCTGAACACTTCAGGGTAGACATCAGAACATCATTGTGTGTTGTGGTTTTTGATTAATTTTTCAAACAATGGCATATAAAGTAGACATAAGTCATGCGTAAACTAAAAAAAAAAAACTGCTTTTGGACGTGTTAGCATTGGTAATTTAAGTTTTGAAATGTGAAATGATGTCTACGCAAGGTAAAGACTGCAAGGAGCGGGGAGTGTCGGCCTGTCAGGGTTTTAAAATGGCCTGGAGTGCCCTCTAAACTCCTGCACCAGGTCGGGTAAAAGTAGCTGAAACGGGCGGATTTTACGTCCTGGAATTTTACCTGCGGGTTTGTGGGTGGATAGTGACACACGGACGGGTCGGCTGGTAGCTGCTACCCGCACAATATTGAATCTATATCATTATGGTGTCTACAGACCTAACCACACGGCTCGCGCTGTTGCTTCTAACATATGAATGAAAACGGTTTCCTGATTCTTTGTACTGTGGTGACAGACAGTATAGTTTTACGAGCGTACATTTCTCTGTCACTTGAGGCAAATCTCGCCTCTTTCCTCTCTCCCTCTCCTGGATATTATTTCAATATGTGTGGGATTGGAGTAGCCTACCTGTCTGTCCAGCGATCATGTCATGATAAGAACCCTTAAAAACATGTTTGTAATCCAGTGCGTCCTTTATTTTGATCACGCCCGTGTTTCCATTAGTTTATTGACGCGTGTGATTCCTCTGGTCCGAATGCCTGGGCTCGGGAAAGGCATTTCAAACATGAAGATTCCCACTTTCCAGACGGTGTTTCCGTTTCACTTGTGTCTCTATGATGTAGTATGGGGTGGTTATGTTGTTCCAAATTCAGTTAACTGAATCCAAGCGTTCTGTCTACCGGGTTTGAAAAATACCCCCAGAAAATACTTATATTTATCACAAAAATTAGTACTCCATAGTGGTAGAGGTACAATATATCATATAAATGCCTATACTTTACTTTGGAATGGCTAAAATAGCATGATACAGATCCTTTAAGGGTTTCTGCCATTTGCCCTTAGCGTCTGGACAAAAATCGAGACATAAAGCAGTCATTAGTTAGTTTGTTTGAATGCAATAATGCATTCAAACAAGGAAGAAATGCAAGATTCTTTAATAAACCCCTCTTATTTGATTATATATAGGGATTATAATAACTAATATAAATTAAAGGGACTATACATAAGTTTAACCACAAATAAATGTATACAAATGTAAAATTTCTTCCTCATACATGCTCCAGCAATGCCCTGGTGAGTAGAATGAGCCCTGGCCTTTTCACCGCGATTGCCTCTATATGTCTGTAAAGTCACTTAAATAGTTTATGCTCGGGTCGAACAAGCAAACAGCGTAATGCGTAATGCGCGTGCACGCTCAGCTGTAGCGTTAGCTGTAGCGTCAGCTGTATCGCCTCTATACTGACGCTGCAGCGCGAGTGGTAACTTCGGAGGGATGGATTTAGCGGAGAATAAGAGGACACCGGCTTCAAGCACCATCGAAACTCCAGCCCAGACCCCAAATAACGAAAAGAAACGAAGAGTTTATTCGAGTGTGACCAAAAAGGCGAAAGTCGAGTCTGATCAGCGTAGGCAAAGAACTGGAGTAAACATCGGAAAAGAGAATCTCTCAAAAGACCCGCAGCTTATTTTTGCTTGAAAGGTAAGAAAAGATGACTAAATACATGGGGGAAAAGGGGTGATGCTTTCAAAACAACGGTGTCCGACAAAACATTTGAGTAGTAACAGTGGTAATGGGCTGTATTTACAATGGCAAAAGTAATGTCGCTAATGTTAGCTTTTCTTGGCCGCAAAATAAGCCTGACTGTTCACGGATTTATAAGCAGTGAAACGACTACAAAAAGTGGACATGTTCCATTTACAATATAGTTTACGAGTTGTATTACTTGGCTTCTTCACTCGATTCACTTTGCTGCATTTGCTCAAGTATTTTATCTAGGAAAACATTCACTCAAACTGATTTGGTCTAAATATCTTACAAAACAGTAACGTTTCTTACCTCAGTTTAAGTCATGCCTGCAAATCTGTAAATTGACGGGACTGTTATTTCTGGTGCTCGTAAAGCCTGAGCGCCTCATGCACGAGCTTATCATGGAGGCTGCAGTTACGCGTTTGGCCTGAGGGGGCAATTGCGAGCACAAAACTTCCAAACTCCACAGAGCCCCTTTAACGTTCAGGCCAATAAAAGTTAAAAAGTCATTCTTTCATGACTAATTTCAATGACAGCTACAACCGTTATAGTGTACATCCAACATGTGTCTAGTAGTGTCTAGTAAGAATGAAAATCTGCACTGGTCCATTTACTCGAGTGTATCCACATTCCAAGTCAGTGGGACGGGCATTACCTGCAGCGCCGCTAACATGTTTTTAATTTGCTCTGTTACGGCGCCAGAACAGAACAAAGAGCAGAGCAGCGCAAAGCTATTAATCTCCAGGGATGAACTTTCCCAGCTGCCTCCGACGTAGCTCCTCATCCACTTTAATGCACATAAACCCTGCCGCCCTGACACCGGCAGACATCGCCAAACCCACAAACACACACCCAACAGCACGCGCTCAAACAAACACACGCACGCACACACACACACACTCGCGCACAGGTGGACATGATGGATGGTCCCTCATCTCCATACTTCCCACCATCAGGTAGTGCAGAGAGAAATCCCACTGATCACATTTCTACAGGCGTTTCCTCCACAGCCTGCTCTGCACTGGCTTGGTTTTATCCATTGCCTTCTTTGTCTGTGCATCAGTGGATACAAATGCATGAATGATGTAGATTTCAGCATTGTTTGTATCTCTATGTATGGGGACGTCTGACAAAATACTGCTTTGGTCTTTCATCATTTCATCAATAAATCAGCGAAGTATGGTTATGAAAACATTGAGGAGTTGAGGAGAGTGGTCCTTCTTTTTCCCTTCTGCACCATTTGCATCCAATGAACTTGTGTGGAGGAGCCTACAGGCCAAAACGTCCTTCAAAAAGTAAAGATACTCTATGTGAGTATCTTTATGTAAAGAGTATGCAAGTGTTGGTACCTAGGGGTATCGCTACTCACCCATCGGACGTTTTAAATTAGGAAGTTTGGCGTTTCCCTGCGAGATGCCAGTTTCCGTGGGAGGCCAGGACGTTTGCGGGGCCAACGCCATGTTTGTTTGTGATTCATTGTTTGGTGAGTGTTTCCAGAATGTTTCATGTGTTTTCAGCACAGGACAAAACAGTGTGCAGGTTTTAATTGTGTTTTATGACAGGACGACACGCATCATATGTGGAAATCCAGACACCTTCACCAAACCTGTTCTGTTCCTGTCTGTGGTTGGTTGGTTGGTTTGTTTATTGCGATCCCCATTAAACAAATTGGGATCCCAATCAAGGGGTCCTCATCATAAAATCACAATCTAATAGGGTTCCATTAAAAGTACATTTACACCATTTTACAAAAGATTTGCATATAATATACATTGCGGTGAAACTCTTTTCCTGCCGTAGATTAGCATGTTTGCCAGTACTTAACAATGTCAAAAGTTTCATTTTTGCACTGTTGTCCTGGTCACCAGAGCAAAATAGAGAGAAGTGACCCCACTGCTAGTGTTTGGTATAACTACAATAAAAAACAAAGGCTAAGGTGTGAACAGTATTGGAAAGTCTTCGGATGCTTCTTGCATTAAAAGTTTCTTGCTGCAGTCTAAATTAAAACTGTTAATTGTTGGATCTTTAATTATTTACCCAAATATATTTTAAGTAACTGCAGTAATAAAGTAGACAGCCTTAAAACTGGCCCGAATCAATGAAACTCACCGTAAAGGAAAGGACTGCAAGGAAAGCAAACAGTTCACTATTCTTCTTAAAACGGTCTATAACAATGTCTGAAAGGCATCTAAAATGTAATTCCAACGACCACAGTGCTTTTATATCACCGAATGTTGCAGTTGTTACCCGAAATAGAAAAACACTACCTCTTTGTACAATTGGGGCACTTTGTAAAAGCTTTCCCTTCAATAGTGTGCTTTGTTGCATATCATCAAATAACTGTGGTAATAGTATCTCAAACCTCAAAGACAGTGAGCGCGAAAGGGTGCCCCAGGTGGTCGGTGGAAGAGAGCAGTACTTTGCGGTTGTCGCCGTTCAGATCCACACTGGACAGGAGGTGCAGCTTGGAGTCCACCCAGTAGAGACGTCTGTTGGACAAGTCTGGGAAAGAGAACCAGAGAAGTCAACAAAAGCCCTGAAAGAAACCCCGGTAAGAGTGTAGCAAACAAGATCTCATGAGTGAAAGGAGGAGGTCATAGTCAGGGATTGGCCCGGAGTGAGAGGTGTATGAATGTAACGGGCCGGTAGCTACGCCATCAATCTTAGCAGACATGACGCTGAGGCCCTGCTCCCAGCAAACACACATGTGAGTGGAATATTGCAGCTTGACTTTGTGGCTGTGGACACTGTGTTATGTGCCCTGAGCAAACTGAACAGTCCTGGTGCAGGGAAACTTAGCAGCTTTTCAGTTCTGCTCCCATACGCGGGACAGATGACCTGGTACAGACATTTGCACAAGCACTTAAAATTTAGGACCGGTTTATTTAGGGATTTAAGTACTCAATACATTTTTTTTCTTTGATTGCCAAATGTTTCTCAATTTATAGTTATCTACGCCTAGTTTTATGCAGGGATGATTAGCCCCAGATTCATTATGTCCTGAAAATGTTGATGTTAACCTCTGCCTATGAGTTGTTTTTGTGATGAGGACGTTTCACCCAGACGTTTGAGCCTGTTCCTACAAATGCACACATTTTGTTCGCCGTCGAATCCCAGACCTGATTTAAATTGAAGGTTCTATCCCCATACAAATAAATATGGAAAGACTGTGCAAAGAGGCCAATGAGACAATCCAGCACATAACTGCAGGGTGTAAGATGCTGGCAGGGAAAGCTTACATGGAGCGCCATAACCAAGTGGCTGGCATAGTGTACAGAAACATCTGTGCAGAGTATGGGCGGGAAACCCCAAGGTCAAAGTGGGAAACACCTCCAAAGGTGGTAGAGAATGACCGAGCCAAGATCCTGTGGGACTTCCAGATACAGACGAACAGAAAGGTAATGGCGAACCAACCGGACATTGTAGTGGTGGACAAAGAGCAGAGGAAAGCCGTTGTGGTCGACATAGCAATACCAAGCGACTTCAACATCAGGAAAAAGGAACACGAGAAACTAGAGAAATACCAGGGGCTCAGAGAAGAGCTAGAGAAGGCCTGGAGAGTGAAGGCATCAGTGGTGCCCGTGGTCGTTGGGGCACTCGGGGCAGTGACCCCCAAACTGGAGGAGTGGCTCCAGCAGATCCCAGGAAATACATCAGACGTCCCTGTCCAGAAAAGTGCAGTTCTAGGAACTGCAAAGATACTGCGCAGAACCCTCAAGCTCCCAGGCCTTTGGTAGAGGACCCGAGCTTGGAGGAAAAATACACAATTTATATTTCTGTGGTATTATTAGCATCTTATAATATTATGTTTAGGGGCCATTGGATGTGTATCAGACCCCACAAAGAGCAAAACCTAAACTGAATTAGCATTAGTATTTAGCTCAGAGGACACTTTTATACACTAATTTGTATCTAAAGTAAAATCTCAAAAGCTAATGATTTCTAACTAGGCTTTTACCTCACCTATACGAGCTTGAAGGGTTGACAACAGCTGAACACATCTGGATGGTTCATAATTTGCGATGTTTGATGACATACTAACGGCTCTAGGAAAAACACATTGAGCAGGCTTACGGACTATGAAAAGCATCCCCGACTAGCCTGATAACTGTCCGCACACGTTAGGACCGAACATCGCTTCTCCTTCTTTTTTCTATGGTTTCAGTCAGTAACTAAAAATCTTTTAGCAGCAGGCTGAATTCATACAGACAGGGGGCTTCCCTTGTTCTCAATTCAAGCAGAGTGGAGAGCGTTGTAAATAGCTCTTTAACATAAAGATAGGTGAAATCCTACACTACAAATCTACAAATCCGTCCTGCTGCTATAAGATTATTAGCTAGTGACAAAGCCTCTTGCAGGCATAAACAACTTCAACACTAAAACAACCCAGTGCAGATGTTGGCTCGAGAACTTTTATTGTATTAACTTACGAAATGCTGTTGTTTCCACTGGTGTTAACTAACTACATAAAAAATTCACCCATTCAAAATGCTTTAATAATTGACCAGCTACACTCAAGACTTCAGCCCTAAGCTAAATTGTCTTTGCAAGAAAGAAAGCACGGGTCAGACTACAGTTGTCTGTAATTTCTCCACCTCACAGAGAGACCCCGGTAGTTTTACACATAAGTGCCCTCTCAATCAGCTGGCCCGGCTGAAATCAATATGAGAAAAACAACTCACTCGTCTCGCCTCCTGCGCAGTAGCCTTATAGTCTAAACCAGACCACGTCCCTCATTCCTGCGCTCTGGAAAATAATTTGTTTTCATTCACATGTGGCTACTGCTCCGCTGCCCTGAGTGGGGCCGCACTGTGGCTCTCCTCGGGCAAGGGCAGCGCACCGCGGAAATTGGCTCGTGCGGCACGGAGGGAGTTGCAAAGCATGATGGGAGGTATTGATGGCACCGAGCGTCTGGCTTATTAATTTGGCGGCAGTGTCGGGCCGCGAGATTGATGAGAGCCAACGGAGCTATGACAATAAGAGGCGCTTGGGGATTGTTGCACCTCGAGATGGCTTTTTAGTCTCTAATCATGCCTTTTGTCTTCCGAACCTCAGTCGCCGCTTTGTATTCATTGGAATTCCTGTCTTTGTCCAAAAGGAACATTGTAACTTTCTGTCCAATGTTTTTGCCTGAACTCTGAGTTACATTCTTTTCACGAGACTGATGAACAAGCTCTTCAGATTAGAATCCGAATCCTTTCTTACTAGTTTGGATCTAAATGGAACATGCATCACTCTTTTCTGTGGCCTCAAAAGATCAGTCCAGGCTTTGTGTGCTCTGCTGCTTAAAGTGATAGTCTGTAAATTTACAAAGTGAGGAGGATAGAGGTAAATTTAAAAGTGAACAATACAAACCAGATAGCCCTTCTTAGTTTGCAAAATGAGGAGAGCAGGAACAGAATTTTAAAAGTAAACGATCAAGCTCCTCCCCCTTCCTCCTGATTGGTACCGACAGGCCGGTTCACAGGAAAAGCTCGTCTCATTGGTCAACGCGGGAGGATACTAGACTCTGATTTGTTGCTGAGATCTGGGAAGGAGGGGCTTTACAAAATAAAAAATTATCGATATATTATTACTTACTTAACATCAAAATGCAAGACCAGGTGGTCGATTCTGCCCATTTTATAAAAATTTGTAATACATTTAGACTTCCAGACTATCACTTTAAGTATTATCAATTTACCCGTTTTCCTTACATATACACTAATGAAGTTGTAATTAAGTCTCTAAATACATTTACTAGTCTTGTAATTAGGTTTCTTGGTTCTGGACAATGATCAAAACTCATCTTCCACTTCCTGTATTGTAAACCAGATATTACAGTATTATACTACTGGTATTGAAACTTTTAATACAAAAAAATATATAAATAAATAAGGTTATGCAACACTTATCGAGTGCCAAAGTTAAACATAATTTTTTGATATGTATTAAAAACAAAACAATAAACCCCATCCACTCCACTCCATACATACCCTCACATACAAACCCGGTCAGATGTGCACAACAATACTATAATAAACATACAACAAACAAAATACAGCAACAGTCAAGCAATCTTAAACTGACTGCCCAACAATTGCTGCATTATTACACTAAAACAAACAAGCTATTATTGTTGTTTTATGATGTGTGTCCATGCATCCGAGCGAGTAGAATATACACCGCTCAGATACCCATACACAACATCAGCGTTGGTTCTATACATCCAAATGTTAATGCCAATTTGTGGCATGAATATACATGGGGGAAAAAACCAACAACAATAGTACAAAGTAACATCTGAAATACAATTATGTTGACATTGAAACTTTTGAACAGCAAATCTACGGTAAATCGTTATATCTGTAGGATTTACCCAAAGTGATGCCGTTGGGCCACTCGATATGCTCAGACACCAGAATCTGCCGGTCCACACCGTTCATGCCGGCCTTCTCGATTTTGGCGTGATCTCCCCAGTCTGACCAGTACATGAACCTGGGAAAAACGCATTCACAATAAGCACATGGCCTAGACCTATGAGGTTTATTTAAAGTATTTATTTGACAGTGTCACATGTTTTTTTGTTTTTTTTTTGTTTGGCAAAACTGCTGGCGGATGCTTCAGAGAGGCAACAGCTCAAGAACAAGCAATTCCTCCCCATACATAAATTCAATGAAGAGAAAACGAGTATTAACATGGTGTTTTACTTTAATCTAGGCACTGATTATAAATCCTGTGCAGGTAAACATGATGAACAATGTGTGTAAGGTAGAAATGATTTGCTGTGGAGCGTGCCAGATGCTCCTGCATTGCAT
Source organism: Neogobius melanostomus (assembly GCA_007210695.1). Lineage (NCBI taxonomy): Eukaryota > Metazoa > Chordata > Actinopteri > Gobiiformes > Gobiidae > Neogobius > Neogobius melanostomus. The sequence continues at coordinate 323,580 of VHKM01000265.1, read as the reverse complement.
TCATAAACAAAGTAGGCTGACTCTCCTGCCTATATCAGTAAAATGTACCTGATACTGGTTCTAAACATGTGGGTCGTTACTCAACAGTGGGTCATGGAACCATTTTCAGTGGGTTATGGGCCAAATATATTATCGTTTTTTGAAGTTAGCCAACCCACTGTGTTTTGTTATCAATTATACTTAAAGGTGCTCTATGCAACTTTTTATGTGAAAAACAGGTTGGCAATTGACCCAGTGGCTGTATGAGTGGTCATCATGCCACATTTACTTTCCATCAAAGTGGTCTCTAGGAGGCTCTAGGATCAATTGTTTGGAAGGTTTTCGCTGCCGACGCACCCTCTCACCAGATAATGTATACAACAATTGATCCTGGAGCGTTGTGATCAAATGTAAAGGCGCCAGGGTGACGACTCATACAGCCCCTGGATCACTACAAGATCAAATGCGCACAAATATCAACTTTTTTTTTACGTATAGAAAGTTGCATAAAGCACTTTTAACTTAAAAAAATAAAGAAAAGCTCCCACACACTGTCTCTCTTTTTTTGGTTTTTATTGCTGCAGCATTAGTCACACTAACCTTATTAATTATACTGAAGCAAGGTCAGCCTACCTGCTTTAAATAAAAGTTCAGATCCGTATTTTTATTGATATGTTGAAAGTGGATCGTGAACCAACCCCAGTTGAGCACCACTGCTATAAAACACATGCCTCTGTCAATCCCTTCTCAAAACTGAAATATGTGTTCATATTTGCATTCCCTTGTGTGCATTTTTTCAATGTATCCATTACTCAGGCTGTCATTTAATTCAACTGATGATGCCACAGTCAATTTTATTATCCTGTTCCCTTATTTAGTTATGTATGTAAATTTGTCACTTCATAAACATGTATGTACAAGCCTGGAGTAATGAAGCCCTTAAAAATGCATGAGTCCCACTGAAATATCAAACATAGCAAATGTCTGACATTCTCTTTCATATCAACTCAAACCTCAATTAACATACATCTTTTCCAAGCTTACAGAGGAGCTTCAGTTAGAGTCCCTCTCTTCCAGCGTTAAATTAAGATGTACCTGCAGGAAATCAGCAAAATCTAGCATAACTGTCCCATTCCAACCTTGCGAAGCGCTATTTTCATGCTCATCTGGTGCGGAAAAACTCTTTGAACCAATTCCTCTGTACAATCATTTGAGCGATACAACTTGTGTCATGTTTTAGTCATGCCGTGCCTTCATAGTTTTTTTTTATGTGTGTGTGTGTGTTTTTCTTTTTTTTGTTCCATCTCAAAACTCAACTTTCCCCGCACTTCTGCAATCACTCACCCGTGCTGCGGATCGACAGCTATGGCCCGCGGCTCGCTCAGCTCCGAGGCGACCAGAACCCGCCTCTTGCTCCCGTCCACGGTCGCCACGGAGACGCTCTTGTTGCCCGAGTCGGTCCAGTAGATGTTCTTGTGGACCCAGTCGACGGCGAGGCCTTCGGGGGAGTGCAGCGAGTCGATGAGCGTCACATGTTCCGATGATTCAGTGGCTTTGTTGATGTACGCGCTGGTGGACAGGACACGGGAGGGGGAGGAGAGTGAGAGTTAGGCAGCGTGGCGGAAGGTAAACATGTGAGAGCTGACAGCCACGGAGTGAACAAAAATACAAGCTTCACATTTCAGATCGTACCAAACAGGAAAGAGAACACAAACAACATCCGGATTTAAACAAATAGTCTCAGCGCAGGCTTAATTTGAATAATATTTTCATTATTTTACACAATAGGACCTCGATATTTCCGCTTTGTAGGTTTAGTTTGTAACCCTATTTAAATAGCTATTCATTATTTTACTGAGAGTTTTGTCTTTGAAGCTGTGAAGTGGAGCTGAGAGAACACACGTGTAGTAGTAGTGCCTGATGTAGTGCCCTTTTCAACCTTTCAACTTAAACTCCCGCTGGACTGATACAACCAGCTTTATTACCTAGATGAGCATGAGGAAGACCGGCGAAACATCCTCAGCTCAAACAAACCAGTCCAGTTGACAAATTTGAAAAGCTCTATGCGATGCAGTTTACACCCTGAGGAGAAAATTAAAAAGAAGTGAAAATGTAGAGTAAATATACTGTAGTGAAAGGAGGAGTGCAAAACTTGGTGTTGGACCTGGACCAGTGTTGTTTTCATCAACAAAGATTATAACGATATTTTGCACCTTTTTTTGGAAATGACAAAAATGTAACGGTGACAAGCTAAAAATGGCTCTTTGGTGACTAAAACATGAGGAGACGTTTATGAGTTTAATTGGAGAAAATGGTTCGTCAGGCCATTGACAACCAGAACTTGTGGCGGAGAGAGAGAACACACCCGCTATACGTGACAGAGGGGCGGCGTCAGGTCACATGAACTTGCATGCGGCAGGCTCATGGCAGGCTGCGCCATGGAAATCGCCCCTTTCTCCCCCACGCACTACAGTCTGTACACGCTCCTGACAGCAATGTCACAGGGACTTTATCTTTTCTCAGGGCAGTTTTCCCCCCAATTAAATACAGTAGCATATGAACGCAGAAAGTATGTTGATGAACGAATGTGCAAACGGTGTTGTTAATAAAAAGAAATGCAAAAAAGCAATGATCGGAGAAGAGTGGCCGCTCTTTTGGGAAAAGTCATATTCACAATGACATGTCTGCCTTTTGTGGTGTAATCTGTCTGTCAAAAGCTTAGTACAGCCTTCAACCCTCATCCGAATTTTCAATAGGATGCTTATTTTAATACTTATCAAACTTAATTTGTTGAAAGAAGTACTAATAAGAGCCAATTTAATTAATTTTTCAATGAAACTGACTAAAACACATTTAGAAATGACTAAAATGTGACTAAAACTAAAAGCACTCACTTGGCTCATTACAAACTTTCTAAAACGTGTCATTTCAAAAGGGAATGGAATAGACTAGAACAAAGACAAAGAATCATCAACAAACATTATTACTTACAAAGCCAACCTTTTGAATATGAGCTGCACTCGATATTGTAGATACGTAAATGGTTGCTTTCTTACTCTAAACTTGGATGTGCTTTTATCTAGCTTATCCTCAGAGCTTTGAGCATACTCTTCCTTAGCCACTACCTTTTCATGTGAAACGCTTGGTTTTAGGTAAGGCAACGCTCCCACCACACGAACAGCTGCAGGCACACAGCCATGGAGAGAGCGAGCCTGTCTTTACTCATCAGACGCTCACAAAATATCCGGCCTCTCCCGCAGCTTTCCCGCTCTCTCTCCCCTGTTATGCTCCCTTTCCCTCTCTCTGCAACTCGTAACATCTCTATTCTCGACAGAACCATTTGCAAAGGTCCAATGACTTGCTTTTATCAGGCTTTTCAAACTTATTTTCAGATGTTTTATCATTGCCAAGTATGTTTTTCATTAGCGAACAACATTGGAACATGGTTAAAAGCTCAAACAAAGTCGATTTTGCGTAACATAGACCCTTTAAAGAGCGACAGTGAAATGAATACCTATAATGGCGAGATAAAACAGGAGGGGGTACAGATGGGAAAGGCATTTTCATTAAGAATAGTGCTTAAACCAGGATGAGGGGAGATGGATTAGTCAGGCAGGGAAGCAGATTGTGCAGTTAATTGGCTGTGTTAGCACTTGCCATCACAGACATGTTCTCTCTATGGGAGAAAGCTGCTCTTTTGTTTCACACCGACTGTAATCCAGGCTGTTACTCAGGTGAGGCTTTATAACGTAGACCTACACCTGTCGACAGCAAATGAAGAGAAAAGCTACGCAACGGGTATACACTCCCTCGTGCTACAGCTGTGCTCGCTAATGTACGACCCTCTGGCGTTCACGCACAATACATGGCAAAGATAGTTTTGCAATGATTAAAGCCACAGTGTGGAGCATTCCGGGTTATATACGGTCTGTTTGATATCCCCAAAGGCGCATTGAGTTGCCTTGTGTATGAAATGCGCGGTATAAATAAAATTGCCTTGCCTTGCCTTGCCTTGCCAAAGGGCTGCCCAACATCTATTATGACCAAAACTGCTGAAATAGAGCAATCCAACTATACGCAATCAATAATAGCTCTGATGCACTTGATAATCCTAAAAGTTAGATTTGGTTGTTTCTTCTCCCAATTTCTCTCTTTATTTTTATTCCAAATTCTCTATTAGGGGGCGACAGAAGAGGATCGGTGGATCAAATCCTGCTGACACACTGTCGTTGCGTCCTTGGGCACCCCCTTGCCTCCAGTATCTGCGTACACTAATGTATGAATGAGAGAGTGAATGGGTGAGTGGTTCCTTGATGTAAAGCGCTTTAAGAGCCTAAAGCAGGTAGAAAGTGACCATTTAGTGCTTCAAGTTTTAATGCTTTTGAAAATATGACTTATTTATATGGATAACATCTGTAATAATTATCATTTCATTTCAGTGAAGTTGGGCAGAAGTTTATTTGAATTTTTATGCTACTGACAGGAAGTGACAATGGTTTGCCTCTATCTATGTCACTTCCTGTCTGTGTTCAATAAGGAAGTGAAACTATAAACATCACAAAAATGGTCAAACTAAAGAAAGCTGGGTATTTTGTTTTTAGCAAAATCTTAAATATAATTGTGTTAATTATGTTTCAGCAAAAATTGCACTTTAAGCACTTCGAGTTGCATTTGCCTGGGCTGTGTTCATCACGGTTTTATTGGTGTGTTAGCATGCTGCTAGCTAAAAACGAAAGCTTGCATTTTCAGTTTAAGACGCAAGCACGCCTAGCACAGTTTAACCTGCAACATTCTGCAGCGTGGCTTTAAATTGCGATTTCATCTTTCAGCTATTGTACAAACTGCGCTGAAAGGGAAATCTAGACTCTTTCCAAGGGGGCTATTGAGAGTCATCGCTCATTACTTTGAAACAATGGTCAGCCGGAGACGCCGCAGATGACGTAAACATTATTCAACAGCTCTGGGGCTAACAGGCGGGAGGCAGGAGGATGGAGGGACGAACGGGGGCCAGGGCCAAGGCACCGAATGAGACAGAGACAGATGAGGCTGGCAAAGTGAGCAGATTGCATCTTTAATTGAGTGTATTATTGTTTGCAGCAGACATCTTCATCACAGGGGAGAAGTTAACAAGTGGCTAACCCGCTGCATGCTAATCACCGTGTATCAGAGCGCGGGGCAAGGATACCGTGCGTGAGAAAAGTTTATGAGCGAGGAGACTGTGCCGAGGTCACTGTGACATTGACAACAGCAGAAATGTGTGGAATATAAAAAAAATAAAAATTCCAAACAAGCGTCCAATCAATATGCAAATCACGGCTCACCCATTAAAGTTACAGGGCCCAACTGATGTGGAGTTTAGGGAGATATCAAGAGGTTTGGAAATGATCAAGTACTACTGCTGCATGAGTGGGACAGTCTTAGCTTATCATGTGAACCTGCTCATTCTATCTGGAAAATTAAATCATTGAATTGTAAAGACATCAAGGGCCAGATCCTGTGGTTCATAGCGCAGGCTGTATAGTAGAGCAGACGAATGCACAGACGGGCGGCGCTCCTTGCAATCTTCAGTGCAATCTTCAGTGTCATTTTTCTAGGATTTCGTAATAATGTTGAACACATATAGTCTGTAAGGGAATGCTTTATTGATCTAAAACAGATTATTCAAAGTTTTCCATTCTTGACACGCAAGGGAAATCTCGTGTGTCCCTTTAAGACCCTCCTATTTGACACTTAGAATAGTTGCTGGGATATTGTCAACAAGTTATGTAGGTAGGTATGAATTTAATATTTATTTATTTAATTATTTTATTCATTTATTTAATTATTAGAACTTGGTAAAAAGCTCTGAAAAAAACTTTCAGGAGCAGTGGCCTTCTGGGGACCTTTCCCCTGATCATGGAGCAGGTTGCTCAACTACTCGTCCAATCACAAAAAGGCTTCAACTTATCAGCGAATTGATTGAATTGGTACAAGACAAGAGTCTACGTATTTCAAAATAAGCAAACCAAAAAGCAGTTTATGTGTATAACATGAACAGCAATCTCCCTTTACTAATATTTAGAAACTTTATTTCCCCCCGCGGGGATTCCAGATTACTTTCATATCCCACTCAATGATACCAACGACTTCATTTGTCCTTCCTCTGTCACCAGCCCTCCAGCGCTCTCCGGCTGTGCCTGTGCAGAGTTGTGTGTGTTTTCTGATGACTGATGATGGTGATTATTGATGCGGGGAAATTACGCAGCATATGGCCCAGCTGTAATGACAAAAGCCCCTCCTCCCGGTCTACCTGACAACCTAATAAACTGACTCTATCTAAACGCATGTGTGAAGGACAAACTTAGCCGCCTTCTCCCTGTCTAAGCCATGACATGGGCCTGCAGGTGTGAGGGCATAAGGACCGGGACGGGGGGACAGGTTGGAGGAGATAAGATAGACAGCTGAAGGGGGAAAGTGACAGACATAGTAGAGCTGGCGCATAGGGAGGATATGTTAGTCCTTCAAAAAGTCCTGATCTGAGCACTTACACACTCCATTAACCCAGCGCTGGGGGCTTTTTATAACCAGTTTGTAGAAGCAACAATGGGTTAGAAATAGCACAGTGAAAATGAGGATGTAAGAAATGATAGCACAGTGATACAGCCGCCACCACCACTTCTACTGCACTTCAACTACTTCAACAACTACTGTACTTCAACAACTACTGCTTTGGCTATTGGCACAGAGGAAGTACATTTTCATTATATCACTAGAAACTGACACATGCTAAACAAGTCATTTAGCAGAATTCAGACATGGTACAAAAACCTGTGAATTACCTGTAAATCTTTCTGTGGTAGAGGTCACACCAGAACATCTTGTTGGTGGCCACGTCTACGTCCAGAGCCACGGCGTTCTTCAGCGTGGGCACCACCTGTGTGTACTCGCTCTTCAGCAGGTCGATGCGCCGGATCTCATGGCGGTTGGTGAACATCAGGTACGGACTCTTCCCTATAAATAAGACATGAAGTTTAATATACTGACATAAAGGACTGCATCACAAAGAGAGAATTTTACTATAATGGGATCAATTAAAGTGGACAAATCACGCTTAACTAATGGAGTAGAAATTTGCTTGTATTGCCTCCATGGCTGCATTCGCACAAAATGTTTCAAATATCCAAAACAAACATGCAAAATTGATCCATATGCACTATCAAAGAACAGTTTCCTCATTAGGCAGCACCTGTTTTGTGGTGTAGCCACGCCTTTTATTGGGGTCCATATTAGACAGACAAGGCGGATACAACAGGGGGCTTGCAAAGTGTTACATACGGCCAGGAGGCAAAACACCGACACGCTTTTGGGCACCGCATTTGATATTGATTTTTTTTTACAAAATAAACAAGTGTCTATATGCACGGGATGGAAAAATACATTTGATGAGAATCTTGTATGTTGCTAGGAGCGCTCCACTGGCATCATGATAATAACAAAATACAAGCCAAGCTCCTGCAGAGCAGATCCAAATTCGCCCAGTGATGGTTTATTTATGGACTTTGAAAATGCAGAGGACACTTCTGGGTTCTATCTATTACACAACTAAATCCAGGACCACAGACTGGAGTGATTTCTTAACAATATGAAAGATAACACAATGGATGTGGATGAGGTTCTTTATTATTTCTGATGGTAAAGCGGCCCATTCTTCTTGGCAAAAAGCCTCCAGTTCCTGGGCTGTCTTACATGAACAGTGCGTTAGAGCTCTCCCCACAGTGGTTCAATGACATTGAGGTCAGGACACTGAGATGGACACTAACGGGACCTTCACTTTATTCTGCTGGAGCCAGTGGCATCAGCAAACCACCTCCATATTTCACAGTAGGAATGGTGCACTTTTCACCATAGGCCATCATTGGCCTTGTTGACAACAGAAAAGTGCACCATATCTACTGGTATGGAAAGGTAAAGGAAATTGGAGCGGTCAAATCCACTGTTTGAACCACTTCAGTTAAACAGACATGATGTAGAGCAAGTGGACTCATTCAAATATTTAGGAACAATGTTGGACAATTCTTTCACATTTAACGAACATGTTGTCTGCGTTTACAAGAAAGCACACCACATGCTTTTCCTGCTGCGTCAGCTGAGAGGTTTTGAAGTCAGTGACCACATCTTAACAAGTGTTTATCAGGGCAATAAAATCACAGGCCAACAACAAACCAATTTGTCTCAGTATTACAGTAAAGCAGTGCATCGTGTCTGTCATAAGATCACAGATGACGATCCACTGTTTCATCACCTTGAGGTCTTTCCATCACGGCAGAGATACAGACGAAGAAAAACGTGTACAGGAATTCTTTTGTGCCCATTGCCATCAAGGAGCTGATTAAGTTGTAACTGCTAATGTTGTTCTGTCTGTTCCTTTTCTTTTGGTGAAGTGAATCTGCTGCTGCTGTGTCTGCAATGAACTGATTTTATAATGAACTTTAATGTATTATGTATTTTTATTACATTGCTGGGCAATGTATTGAATGTGTGAGCAAGCCAAAGGCAAATTTCTGCCATCATTGTGCATGGTATACAATAAAGTTTTTCTTTTCTATTCTATTCTATTCTATTCTAACTCAATGTCAATGAACCACTGTGGGGAGAGCTCAAACGTGCAGTTCATGCAAGACAGCCCAGGAACTGGAGTTTTTTTACCAAGAAGAATCAGCTGCTTTACCATCAGAAAGAATAAAGAACCTCATCCACAACTACCATAAAAGACTCCAAACTGTCACTGATGTTAAAAGGAGCAATACACAGTAGTAAAAACTGGGGTATGTAAACCTTTGCTTAGGGTCATTTTGGTACTTTGCCATTTTTAAATCATAATGAAAAATGAAACTCGGTTGTTTCACCATAAATGGCTTCACACTACCACTATGAGTGCAAAAAAATACAACGTTTTGTGTTATTTCATATTCTTTGAAAAATGGTTAAAAAAATGTAAAAAAATTCTGCCAGGGTATGTAAACTTTTCAGCAAACCTGTACATAATACATACTAATAGACCGCTACACCACAACCACAAATGAAAAATGAGACTATATCCTGTTTTCAAGGACACTGGCACCACGTTTCTTGAAATTGCATCATGAAATATTAAGTTGTTATGAATGTGCAATACTTAAGGTAACACAGAAGATTAACAGGAACTCATAAATCACACAGTACAGCACTAATGTAACTGATGATGACTCCTTGGTGTCTATGCTCTCATTGGTGTGTAGTGAATAGGCCAAAATGAGACCTGGTCAAGTGGTTCTATTTTTACCCAGACGGCAGCAGCGAGTGCACTCTTCCAGGTGAGTACAGCCCTGTTCAGAGCCGAGTGCTTCCCAGGGCACGTTATTCAGCTCAAGGGAAGTATGAGTCAGGAATATGAAGCGCCCTAATGTACTTCACAAGGTCGTTTGGTATATGTACTGTATGGGCAGAGTAAGCGAGCAAGCTTAGCAAGTAGTTGGCCGGCTTTTAAAAATCAATTGCTAGGGTTTGATTCCAAGTCTAACTTATTTCCATCTGCAATGAATAACTATAATAAGGACTTTTTAGGGGAGTATGTGAAAAGATAATTACTCTTGCTTAAGTTCACTCACAAACCCAACAGATGACTGAAATGTGACTCAATAGTTAGAGCATTCTTCCACGGATCCAAAAGTCTGCGATTCAAATCTTGGAGCTGAACGCTGCAGACTGACATTGTGTCTTGGTTGGTCGGTGCCTACACTGACATGGTTGCCTTTACATATAAGTAAGTAAGTAAGTGCTTCATTTGTCATTGTACAACTGAACAAAGACATTGTGTTCAGGTGTTGGGTTCGTCCAGAGCCTCTGCGACTGAGTGCGCCGTCATTGTGAGCCAAACCCGACCGGCATATTTTTGGAGGTAGGGGAAACCGGAGCACCTGGCAGAAACGTCTCAACCAGTGCACAGCCTCCTGGGTTTGTCCCTATTTCAGAGCGAGGTGTCCCGCACTGGTTCTCCACCTCTTCCTCCTGCACAGCTCCCTCCGCTCCACAACAGTCTTTCACCATTTCCTCGTTTGCCCCTCTTTGTTTCCTTTAGCGCCTCCTGTGATGCCTCCACTGTGCTGCAGGGGTCGGGGGCTCTTGGTGCTTTAGCTCATAAGCTAGCTGTTTGTTTACTTAAAAAAAAAAAAAAAGAAAGCTGGGTCCTTCATGCCTAGTACGGACTCTCTGCGGTAAAAAAATCCACTGAACCTCACAAAACACTGCCAAGATGTACAAAAGTATCCAGTAAAACAATGTCAGACACAGAAACTACAAATGTAGTTCGCAGAAAAAGGCAAAAGTTATGATAGTTGAGCACATTGTCTGTCAATTGCAAACAGTAACCCTACCAAATCAACGTCAACATGGCAGCGGGTAGAGTTTTTGTCTGCAGGTATGTAGGTTTATAAGTAGCTCACCACCGACTGGGGAGTGAATGTATGATGGTCTACAGCATAGACAGTTAAAAAGAATAGACAGCTCCTCCTCACTCCTCCCCGTTTACCTTAATGACCACGTTCGAGGGGGAAATCATGGCGGATTTACAGACTCCTCCTCCTCAGCTCTGACGAAGCATGTTCCTAAAAAGGGCATAAGGGCGGGATTTTCACTGTAGACTCGGCCCTTCTGTGACGTGTAGCTCGCGCAGCTCCAATGCTAACAGTCCGACCCTCATTAGTACGAGATTTCAAAAATTGTCTTTCAAAGACCAGCCTGGCTTCTTTAATTGTGAGTAACCCAGCGTGATCTCAGGAGGAATATGTAGCCGTAGAAAGTGTTTAAAAAATAGAAACCAGGCGTTAAAGTTGTTTTTAACGTGTCTAAAGTCCAATGCTTTTCAATGGGAGACTAGCGGCTGTATGGAGGTACTACAGCAATGGCGGAGCAATGGCGGTCATTGGTCTACAGCAGTGCTTTGGTCAAGCTTATAGCAAACAAATGCAAGCAGTTATTATTAAAACATTTTGTGAAAAGTCTTGCACATGGACACACTGATAGCAGAACGCTTGGCCAAGGTTTTGACCTGCTACCGCCCGCTTGACGGGCAAAAACTCAACCCACTGCACCACAGTGACTACTAAATATCTCTTTAGTTCAGTCATACTGGCGCCATGTTCCTCCCTCGTCTGTCAAGTCACTCTTCACACTTGTTACTAAAACGTGGCCAGGACTGAAGCCCATCTCTCAAGTTTTCGCACTTCCAAGCACGCCTCAGTGGTTCTGCTCTGCCTGGCTTTACCACGGCCGGCTGCACGGGGGAAAAATATGACAGTCTCACATGTGTTTGCCGCACAATCATTTTGCTCTGACTACAAGCTCTGTAACCATCTACCCCTCCAGCTGGGAAAGGGAAGGCACAGTAGGAGCGTGATGGATGACAAGCAGGATGTGGAGAAATGAGGAGTGAGGTGGGTAATTAAGGAAAGGGGAAAAAAAGTATTAATAGATTAAGAGACAGCAGGGGATACTGGTGGTGGTGAACATGGTCATCACGAGATATGCATGCGGTCTGATAGTTTTTCTTAATTAAAGCCAAAGTTAATTTTGTCAACTTTTTATTTCATCATCGTTTATGTTTCAGTAAAATTCGTGTTGACTAAAACTTCAAAAACACAGAATAAATTTAAGATTAAAACTATGATTTAGTTTGGAGGTATATTCAGCAACTAATAAAAACACTAAAGACAAATGAGTGGAAACAAGATCTGGTGAAACAGTTCAAACTGAATGTGTTCCCTCTGAATCAAAGGCCTCCAAAAATACAAATTCTCCATTCAAGTCTCAAGCCAATTTGAATATGACTAAATATTGATAGATCTAGTGGGTGGACTAAACTTGTATGATAATTTGACAATTTGGGCAGTGAAATTATTACATACAGAAGTATTTGCTGCGTAAAATACTAGAAAGTAAAACCCATTTAAATCAGTGTTGTGAAAAATAACTTTGCGACTTCAAAAACATGAAGATTGTGACCGAATTTACTATCTGTGCGGCAGCATGACGGGAACAAACCCTGTTCCTTGTTGCGCGCCAGTGGCACTGACAGTACATCAGCACACTGCCACCTACTGTTCTGGAGTGTGCATCATAAGGCTTTTAAACAAACTACCAGTTTTACACCTTTTTTTTTTTTAAAGTAGAGATTTTCACAGAAAAGTATAAAGTACAATTTTCATCTTTCAACTACAGTGAAGTGAAAGTAATATGTTCACAAAAAAGAGAATAAAGTAAAGTACAGATCCTCGAAAAATTATTTTTTTTCTCCTCTTTTCCTTCTTCTCCTCCTCCTCCTCTCCTTCTCTTCTTTCTTCTTCTCCTTCTTCATCATCTTCTACTCCTCCTTCCTCCTCAGTTGGGACATTTAAATTACGATCAATTAACAATGATTCCACCAACATTGAAATCATGTCTTTTTCCAAAACGACTGACTACTGTGGTGTGAACGCGCAATAAACCGTAATGATCATTTTAGCATTTCCTTTTTATGCAAGTCCAAACCCACTTGCCTTATCTCAGGCAACCCCTGTTAAGAGTCTCCAGAGGCAGGGTGTGAGAGTGCTAGCTATAAAAAAGGACGATGATGGATCTAACGGCCTTTTCACCAACTCTCCCGATACATTTTTTACACGACAAATCTCCTAAAGTAAAAAAAGCCTGAATCATGCTGTTAAACTTCTTTAGACCGGGGCGACTCCAGAGCCGCCATAAAAAAAAAAAGTGCAATATTATCTTCACTTGTCAATCCCGGCGGAGCTGCAGTCAGCTCCCTTAACAAGAAGTCAGTGCTGGAGATATATTTTAATCTCTCCTGCCAGTTCGGGGGCCGCTTTTTTGCACCCTGAGCCAATTAAGATAATGCATCGGGGTTAGATAAATATGATCGGGGGAATGCTGTCAGGCGATAAAGCACGCATTGATTTCCAAAGATGTTTATATAGCGATGCGAGGAGAGAAATGTACAAAAAAAGGTCAAAGATAAGGATGTGAAACTTTGGAGTGGGCTTATTAGCTTTTATTGGGAGGAAAGTTGCTGTCAGATTGCGGATGTCATGCCAAACGTATTAGGTGGAAATGATTGCGTTGCTGGCGTCTGTCAGGAAAATGAAAAGGCAAAAAGTTACGCAACTCTTCATTAGTCTTCTGGAGGTAGCAAAAACTCCTGCGAGAAATTGGGAGCGCGTTAACTACAAAATATGAGTTTGTGCCCCCGCATGCTAATGTTGTAACCTTTGGAGACATTTCATATTCAGCTGCGACGCTGCGAGGATGATCAGTGATGACTGCAAAATTGAGATACAACGCAAGATGCAAGAAATTACGGAATACAGAACTCTTTAGAGATCGAAACAGTAGGTGATGTGCAGAGCCGTTTTTTCCTATTACGCAAGCTACGTAGGGCCCCCGCAGCCCCACGGGCACTGCATCTCAGTCAAATCATGATGTTGTTTCGCTGAATAATGAGCGTTGTTACGGCGACAGGCTGTTTGACAGGCAGCGCTCACTCACTCTCCGCCTACTTTGTCGCATACAACAGCGAAATGGAGCAGTCTGCTGAAGTGGATGAGCAGGAGAGACCTACCGCCTTCCCCCAGTCACTCCCAATGCGTGAGTCCCTCTTCGCTCGCGTCTCTTCGGTCGCGTCTCTTCGGTCGCGTCTCTTCGGTCGCGTCTCTTCGGTCGCGTCTCTTCGGTCGCGTCTCTTCGGTCGCGTCTCTTCGGTCGCGTCTCTTCGGTCGCGTCTCTTCGGTCGCGTCTCTTCGGTCGCGTCTCTTCGGTCGCGTCTCTTCGATCGCGTCTCTTCGCTCGCGTCTCTTCGCTCGCGTCTCTTCGCTCGCGTCTCTTCGCTCGCGTCTCTCCGCTCGCGTCTCTTCTGTCGCGTCTCTGTCGCGTCTCTGTCTCTTCGATCTCTTCGCGTCTCTGTCTCTTCGCTCGCGTCTCTTCGCTCGCGTCTCTTCTCGGCTGCGTCTCTTCGATCGCGTCTCTTCGCTCGCGTCTCTTCGATCGCGTCTCTTCGATCGCGTCTCTCCGCTCGCGTCTCTCCGCTCGCGTCTCTTCTGTCGCGTCTCTTCGATGGCGTCTCTTCGATCGCGTCTCTCCGATCGCGTCTCTCCGATCGCGTCTCTCCGATCGCGTCTCTCCGATCGCGTCTCTTCGATCGCGTCTCTTCGATCGCGTCTCTTCGATCGCGTCTCTTCGATCGCGTCTCTTCGATCGCGTCTCTTCGATCGCGTCTCTTCGCTCGCGTCTCTTCGCTCGCGTCTCTTCGATCGCGTCTCTTCGATCTCGTCTCTTCGATCGCGTCTCTTCGATCGCGTCTCTCCGATCGCGTCTCTCCGATCGCGTCTCTTCGATCGCGTCTCTTCGATCGCGTCTCTTCGCTCGCGTCTCTTCGCTCGCGTCTCTTCGCTCGCGTCTCTTCGCTCGCGTCTCTTCGATCGCGTCTCTTCGATCCGTCTCTTCGATCGCGTCTCTTCGATCGCGTCTCTCCGATCGCGTCTCTTCGATCGCGTCTCTCCGATCGCGTCTCTCCGATCGCGTCTCTTCGATCGCGTCTCTTCGATCGCGTCTCTTCGATCGCGTCTCTTCGATCGCGTCTCTTCGATCGCGTCTCTTCGATCGCGTCTCTTCGATCGCGTCTCTTCGATCGCGTCTCTTCGCTCGCGTCTCTTCGCTCGCGTCTCTTCGATCGCGTCTCTTCGATCGCGTCTCTCCGATCGCGTCTCTTCGATCGCGTCTCTTCGATCGCGTCTCTTCGCTCGCGTCTCTTCGCTCGCGTCTCTTCGCTCGCGTCTCTTCGCTCGCGTCTTCAATCTTCAGTATGAGGAGAGATTGCAGCTTCTTGAAAGGGCCTACCTTCAAGCAAATGCAGCTATATCAGATCATGGCGAGATAGTGACCATAATCTATGAAGAGGAAAATCGAGAATATTTCTGCACAAATGTTCCATTGGGAACATTTTGAGACTTTTTCTACTGTACTAACATTCAAACTAATCAACCAGATGCTACCTAGATTTTTATTTTCTTTAACTTAATGAAATTTAGTGCAATGGTAATTTGGGTGCTTTTTTGTTTTGTTTTTATGTTGTCTTAAAGATTGATGTGAAAATAAAAAGAAGCCAGCAAACTGATTTTTGCTTAAGTTACACAATACTAATACCATATTAAACATTTGCTTGCTATACAAGCGTCTCTTCGCTCGCGTCTCTTCGCTCGCGTCTCTTCGATCGCGTCTCTTCGATCGCGTCTCTTCGATCGCGTCTCTTCGATCGCGTCTCTTCGATCGCGTTTTCTTCGCTCGCGTTTTCTTCGCTCGCGTCTCTCCGCTCGCGTCTCTCCGATCGCGTCTCTTCGATCGCGTCTCTTCGATCGCGTTTTCTTCGCTCGCGTTTTCTTCGCTCGCGTCTCTCCGCTCGCGTCTCTCCGATCGCGCTTTCTTCGATCGCGTCTCTCCGCTCGCGTCTCTCTGCTCGCGTCTCTCCGTCTCTCCGCTCGCGTCTCTCCGATCGCGTCTCTTCGATCGCGTCTCTTCGATCGCGTCTCTTCGATCGCGTCTCTGTCTCTTCGATCGCGTCTCTTCGATCGCGTCTCTTCGATCGCGTCTCTTCGATCGCGTCTCTTCGATCGCGTCTCGCGTTCAAGCAAATGCAGCTATATCAGATCATGGCGAGATAGTGACCATAATCTATGAAGAGGAAAATCGAGAATATTTCTGCACAAATGTTCCATTGGGAACATTTTGAGACTTTTTCTACTGTACTAACATTCAAACTAATCAACCAGATGCTACCTAGATTTTTATTTTCTTTAACTTAATGAAATTTAGTGCAATGGTAATTTGGGTGCTTTTTTGTTTTGTTTTTATGTTGTCTTTAAGATTGATGTGAAAATAAAAAGAAGCCAGCAAACTGATTTTTGCTTAAGTTACACAATACTAATACCATATTAAACATTTGCTTGCTATACAAGCGTCTCTTCGCTCGCGTCTCTTCGCTCGCGTCTCTTCGCTCGCGTCTCTTCGCTCGCGTCTCTTCGCTCGCGTCTCTTCGCTCGCGTCTCAGCAGCATCACAACAGTCCCCTGGATCAACTGCAGGGGCTGGAAAAAACTGTGAGCCATCTGAGGCAGAGCAATCTTCAGTATGAGGAGAGATTGCAGCTTCTTGAAAGGGCCTACCTTCAAGCAAATGCAGCTATATCAGATCATGGCGAGATAGTGACCATAATCTATGAAGAGGAAAATCGAGAATATTTCTGCACAAATGTTCCATTGGGAACATTTTGAGACTTTTTCTACTGTACTAACATTCAAACTAATCAACCAGATGCTACCTAGATTTTTATTTTCTTTAACTTAATGAAATTTAGTGCAATGGTAATTTGGGTGCTTTTTTGTTTTGTTTTATGTTGTCTTAAAGATTGATGTGAAAATAAAAAGAAGCCAGCAAACTGATTTTTGCTTAAGTTACACAATACTAATACCATATTAAACATTTGCTTGCTATACAAGCGTCTCTTCGCTCGCGTCTCTTCGATCGCGTCTCTTCGATCGCGTCTCTTCGATCGAGTCTCTTCGATCGCGTTTTCTTCGCTCGCGTCTCTCCGCTCGCGTCTCTCCGATCGCGTTTTCTTCGATCGCGTCTCTTCGATCGCGTCTCTTCGATCGCGTCTCTTCGATCGCGTCTCTTCGATCGCGTCTCTCCGATCGCGTCTCTCCGATCGCGTCTCTCCGATCGCGTC
This sequence comes from Neogobius melanostomus, assembly GCA_007210695.1. Lineage (NCBI taxonomy): Eukaryota > Metazoa > Chordata > Actinopteri > Gobiiformes > Gobiidae > Neogobius > Neogobius melanostomus. The sequence goes on along the minus strand of VHKM01000265.1, from coordinate 306,819 downwards.
TCTTCGATCGCGTCAGCAGCATCACAACAGTCCCCTGGATCAACTGCAGGGGCTGGAAAAAACTGTGAGCCATCTGAGGCAGAGCAATCTTCAGTATGAGGAGAGATTGCAGCTTCTTGAAAGGGCCTACCTTCAAGCAAATGCAGCTATATCAGATCATGGCGAGATAGTGACCATAATCTATGAAGAGGAAAATCGAGAATATTTCTGCACAAATGTTCCATTGGGAACATTTTGAGACTTTTTCTACTGTACTAACATTCAAACTAATCAACCAGATGCTACCTAGATTTTTATTTTCTTTCGCTCGCGTCTCTTCGCTCGCGTCTCCTCAGTCGCATCTCCTCTTGGTCTGTCTCCCGGTGTTCGCCTCGCCTCATGCTTGCATCCCGCACCCTTTCTCCCATCTACCGGCCCGGGGCGCTGCTCGACTAATGTTTACTCTGCTCGGACCGGGGCTGCTCGTACTCCAGGCTGCATCAGCCACACACTCATTTAAACTATCTTTTTGTCGTTTCAAGTAGAGTATCAGGCCAGTAGTTCGGTGAATAGAAGGGAGAAAAAGCTGTTGTATTTGTATTTTCTGAGAGGTAAGATACAAATATAGCCGACAGGTCCAGGTTTCAGTTAGTTTTAAATCAGTGGTTCCCAAACTGGACCAGAGGTGAGAGAATGTGACCTTTTACCATTTACCACTTTAAAAAGTGGGGAAAATAGACTAGTGTCATCCTAAAACCCAGTCTGACAGTCGCTTAGTGGTTAATGGTTCTCACATAATGGGGCAGGGCCCAAATTGAGGTTATGTTCCACTTCTGCCCTGCACTATGCACTACTGCACAGTGTAACTGTTTTTGACCATAAATGGGTTCGCTCTTCGTTGGCGCAACGGGATTGTGAATGGCTGTCACTTGGACGAGCGGGGTACGAGTCCCGGTCACGTCCACTATTATTAAATTTTTATTTGCAATATCGTGAGAATGTATTTTATGTTTAAATGTGTTGCTATTGAATGCTATTTCTAAGTAAGAGAATACCAGAGGCAGCAAGTTGCATTTTTTTCCTGCGGTTTGGTTTACTTTAAATTGGAGTCACATATGCAAAACAGGCCCATCTGGACATGAAGTACACAGTTTTTCAAGATTATCGATGGCTTATACCTGTAAAACTCAGAGACTGGTCAACTGACCCAAAGGATTTTAGCTAATACCTGTCCTCAGCAGCGTTTGTTATGTCAATGGCTATTCCTACAATTCCATAAATATCCTAGCAGGAAAGATATTTTAGATATCTGAAATGTTAATTTTAGATAGGAAGAATGTAGTTTTAGATTAGGGCTGGGCGATATATCGATATTTAAGATATATCGATATATTTTTAAAAGAGATATGGAATTAGACCATATTGTATATATCGATATAGTCCAAATTTGCGCTGTAATACTTGCTTCAGGCAAGCCGCTGATCGGAGCTCTGTGCACTGCTCCCAGCGCCGCGGCCCCGGTCCTCCTCAGACACTCAGGCACTCTTCAACAAATATGGAGAAAGCATTGCAACAACATTTTGACAAGGAAAGAAGATAACAAGCTGATAACGTTACGTAATTGCACACCAGTGCACTGAGCCAAAATGCATCAGCCGGGATTCAAACCCCAGTCTCCCACGTGCCAACCTATAACGCTAACCATCAGGCCAGTGTACTCTCACTGTCCAAACGCAGTTAGCATGCAGACTTATTGGCCTGAGCGTTTAATTCGCCGACAGAGCTACAGCTTGAGCTTGAGGTTGTACAAACATGTTGTAGGCTATTACAATGCGAGATATACAAGGCTTATAATATGTTATAAAGTTATCAGTAGGCTAGTTATGAGTGAAACCAAGCAGCTTGTTCCTCCATTATCCGCGTGTACCAGGCGGTGAAGAGAGAAGAAAGAGCGGTGAGAGGCCAATCTAACCCTGCTCACAAGTGCCACCTGGTGGTTGTTTGGGTCATTGCAGCGTAACTGGGGAAAAATAAATAAAAGACGCATGATTCACACATTGGGTCCTGTGGGAATCACGCTTGAAACGCGCCACACTGTAGGGCCCCCGTGTGGATTTTTGCTTAGGGCCCCAGAAGGGCCAGCACCGGCTGAGGTGTTGTGAATCCATGAAAACGGTGTTTAATCCTATATTGGAAGGCTGTTGAATTTGTCTCCATGCCTGGGAACAATTGGGGCATTCAAGGGGTACTTGGGAAGATGTTTTCCTGGTTTGGAAAATGCAAAAGTTGGAATAACTCTGATCACAATCCCGATTTCCCAACATAAACCAAATCGGAGCAACATCGTGGTAAGACGAGCCGCCGAGGTACCTGTGAACGGAGCCAGGTTTCTGTCACATCACATGACTTATTTCTGTTATGCATGCCATTATGAAGACGCTTCACCATTCAAAAGATTAGAATATTCAACAATGTATAGACCCAGGGTTATCCGAGCTGAGCTTCAAGTTTATTCTTCTTGTACCCTTCAACCACACCAACAGCAAAACCACCAACCACGTCAACTTCTCCAACTCCCAATCTATACAGTGTCTATATACAGTATTATGATAGTCAGCTGGTAGTCTGTTGAAAAAGTGATTCTTAAGTAACAATCTTGATGTGGAAAGCCAAAAGCTCGATAGTGGTTTTCCTATTCCGACACGCACAGCCAGAGATGGCCCTTAGTAGTCCAGAAAGTGAGGTCCCAGATGAGATTTGGCAGACTTAAATAAAAGCCCGAGTCTCATGTCAAGAGCTTTTGACAAATGGGAAATCCAACCACTGCTGTAAACCAATTCTGAAAAGTGCATACCCGAAGTGTCAGAGAGTATACGCCACAAAGTAATCTCATGATGAAGGGGAACGAGTGAAGGAAACAAGTGTGAAATGAACATGAAAGTGCCACAGAGTTGAGCGATACATTTCTGTCACAACATTTTGGGCTCGCTCAAAAATCGGACTTCTTTGTGGTGTGCTAAACTCGTGTTCTGTATTTGACAGAGCCTAAAAAAACAACTCGCCTTTTTTATTTTTTTAAATGCCTGTATGAAATGAACAAGGGCTTAAAGCCACACACCAGGACTAAAAGTGATGCTCTTCTACTGAAATAAGCCACGGAGCGTGACTCTCTCTAATTGTGAAACGACTTGAATTTGATGTCAAAGTGGACTAATTAATTGCTATGGATTTTGTGTTTGAACACTAATCAGGAATAAAGATTAGTCAGCCATTCATCTTTCATTATTACCATCCTAGCTGCGAAAGGCCATTTTGCCAAAGGATGGGTCAAATGAAGAGGACAAAAAGTACAACTAACCTCAACCTAACCACTCCGCCGCGTTACATTCTCTTGAAATCACCAATCAAACGCCATTTTACACATACATGATGACACCCAGTATGGGATCTTTTACTGACTTCAAAAACTTTTCACCAAACTTTTCCAATACCAAAGTCCTTGCATGCGCTCTCCACAGTGCAGTTAGCATCACTAATGCGGCATTCTCCCGCAGCCTTCAATATGTGCAAATAACATTTCCACATTGCCCGCAGTCACATCTGATTACAGACAGTGACAATCCTTCCTGGTTGGGTATATCACAGGGGGACGCTATACGTGCGACTGGACTGGCTTCATTAACGGCACATTACCTCAGCTCCGGCAGGCAGGCAGATCTGTATTTATAGCCCTGCGCCCTTTGAGCCTCCGAATAAATAACACCTCAATAACAAACAATAACTCAGCCTCATTGTCTGTCTCTTCCCATCGCCTTCACACAGCGACACGTGCCACGGCCGGTGCCGATCTGCCTCCGAGGATTAGTCCATTTGGAAGACAAATGTTCATAGATTCACAAGGAGTGAGGACAACTGGGTAACTTAGGCGAGCATTTTTCAAAATCTCATCCAAAAGGCTTTGCCAATCCACTCAAAAATAACAGGAAGGAAAAGTTTGAGAGGAGAAGTTTACTAAGAGCAACACCAACAAGTGGCAGACTGCCTTCTTCTGCCAATCGACAAAACTGATTTTTATTTCGAGCCCAAATTATCTCACCATCAAATTATAACATACCAGTCCAAATATTTTGAACAGTTGGATATTGTAACAGAGGAGATATCGACACACACAAAAAAAAAGAAAAAAAAAAGAAATGAGCAAATCGATAAGCTTTTATGGCAGTGAGAGTGAGAGGCAGTTTTCAGTTTTAAAGTCTGTCTCATTAACAGACTGCTTCAGTCTATAATTACTTAGCCCTGAGCTGATGGAGGCAATCACTACAGCACTGCTTTGTCTCTTTCCCTCTCCACTGAAAAGTTCATCTGTTTGTTTCCATTCATCACAGGAAGTTAAAAAAAGAGGTGGAAAGCACATTGATTTAAAACACTAGACTGACTAACTATATACCATTATTTTTTAGCTTTCCATTAATTGCAAAATAGTAAGAAGAATAGCAATAATATTCATACCTTTGAGGCTTGCTTACATCACTTTTACTCATTATAAGTGTTAAGTGTGATGGTGTTTGCATGTCTCTGAAACACTTTATTCTGCTGTTGTTTCTGTATGTTAAAGAGCCGGCACATGTGGGCTCTGAATGTATTAAATACATTAAATACAAGTAAAGTTGACTTCTATTACTCAGTCTGAAGTCTTCCGGGCAGAACCTGCTTTTAAACTTTCTAACTCCTTGTGTTCCCTGAACTCTGTTGTTCTGTTCTTTTCCAGACCTTTTGAAAGAGCATTCCGGACCCTTTGAGCTGCACTGTGTTTGTGTTGTTGTTTGTGAAAGAGATATATAAATGAAACCTACTTTCCTAGTGTAAGCCATATAGGGCTTACAACACTGCAAAAGGTGCAGTTAATTAAGCTAATGTTAGGGATGGGCATTGATAAGATTTTATTGATATCAATGGCGTAAGAGAAGGTCTTATCAACCCAGTTCTTTATCAATTCGCTTATCGATTCCAAATAAAAAATATGTGCAGGCTTCATGTAGTTTTATTTTGAACAGGGCTAATAAATTGGCCTCTTTTGACAGAAGTGTGAGCTACTCTGATAGAAACTTCCTATCATACAAAGCATTTTTTAAAAAGCTAATAAATTAACGGTATTTCAGAGGAGCAGGAGACACCGATTTCTCTAAAACGCTCATTCAACTTGCGACAGCCAGTGCTTACAATGAGGAGCTACATCAAACTACGATGTGCAGCGTGGATCCCACAGCCGAGACTTTAGTTTGTGATGACGTAAAAGTGGTGCGTGGATGTGCACGTCGTGAATCTGCAGTGGCTCGAAGAAAATTTGCAATACTTGTCAGGAAATCTGCAAATAGGGATTCTTCCTAAATCCAGCATCCCTAATATAAAGGAAAAAAAGCACAACAACTAAATCAAGATTCCATTTGACTGCCTCATAACCTAAATGACTTACCCATGCAGCGCTCCTTCACACCCACATGTGTATTTCCCTTCCCTCGTGGTCGGGATCTGTGTACTCTTTAACCAGGGCCCCTCCTGATCACACTGACCCCCCTCCCCAGCCCCGCCTCCACACTCCGGGGAGGAGCGCACAGGCAGCTGGCCGCACACTTTTCATCAGTGCGCGCCGCTGGAGAAAGATGCCAAATATTTATCTTTGCACAGATTGCTGAGTGGCTCCTGCATACAGAGCGAGCAGGCAGTCTTTACCGAGGGGTCTCACATCAGCAGTGTGTGGGACGTGGAGGTGCACTAAGTAGCTGCTATGGACATTTAATAACCACCGGTCTAATGAGGGGCGCTGGGAAAGGGAGAGATCATGGTTTTGTGGTTCAATGGGGTGAAAAGCATTTACTCATTAACTGTTGCTTTAAGGAATCGTGTACACACTGAGATTTCTTATCGCTACTGTACAATTGATTGCAGTGGTTGTGGCTGTGTCTTACCAACAGTCTTGCAGGCCTTGGAGACGGGGTCCATCTCGTAGCCTTCGTAGCACTCGCACTTGAAGTCGCCTTTGTAGTTGATGCAGACCTGGCTGCAGGCGTCGGGGTTCTCACACTCATCAATGTCTGTGTAGGCAGGGGAAAAACAAATAGGGAGTTGGCTAATTTAGTAGAGTAAAAAAAAGCTCAGTGCAAAATGGCTTTTCTATGATGGAGTCCATCCCAGTTTTTAAGGTTAATATCGGTAAAAGAAGAAGAAAGTTATTGCAACCCAAATAGAGTCACAGTGTTTTCAGTTTTTTCCCCCAGCAGGCAGCTGAATCCAAATTTAAGGACAAGGGGAAAAAAAGAAAAGAGGTTTAGGATTTATTTAGGGTTTATACTGGCAGCAGCAAGTCAAACTGAATGCTTTTCTAATGCAATTTTAAGGCACAAACTAAGGGTGGGCCGATATCGTATCGCATATCGTTATATAATTTTTTTTGATATCATAATTTTTCATATAGTTGTGGACACGATATCATTTGTTATGCTCAGCTCCATCAGAGCAGCATAAACACTGACTGTAGAACATGGGGACTGGTGCTTAAAGAGTAATTAGAGAGAAATTAGTATGGCGCTAAAAAAATCTTGCATTAATCTTCGTAAGTCTGGAATTTTAAAGTCATTTGTGCATTGTCGATTATTTCTTCAATTATATCGTTATCGTGATGTCTTTTTCTATATCGTGATATAGATTTTAGGCCATATCGCCCTGCCCTAGCACAAACATAATATTTTTTCACGGCACAAACGCAAAAACAAAACATTTATAACATCTTAAGATCTGTGTCCATTCCGGTTAACAGAGGACTCATGAAAATGTGGATTTTTAAACACAACCGGGAAGCAAACAGTAAACTGACAACTTTGTATTTTATGGATGAACGTTTGGTGTTAAAAAGGTCAGCAAGGTCACAAATTATATTTTGATTTATTGTCTATGCACCACGGGAAAACCCTGTTATTTTACTCTCTTAATCTAGTTTGATATTACATCTGACATAATCCCCAACAAACAAAAGTTTCACTCGCTATTACCTCCACATGTTTTTTTGTCCAGCAGTTTGTAGCCGGGGGACAGTCGCACTCGTAACCAATCCGTCGGTCCCGGCAGAGATGGGAGCAGTCTCCGTTGTTGTCAGCACACTCATTCACTCCTGTTGAGAAAAGACCACAGCCGAGACTTTATCAGGAGGTAATACATGATGAAAGATACTACAATCATGAAATCATTTAAATCCGCGCAAACTTGTGTGAATGTAGCTTTAGCTCTCACAATACCACCTGCACAAACCTTATTGTTGTGAATTCATGAAAATCAATGTGCAGCTTTGTCAGATGGAGAAGTAAAGCAGGGAAGACCACCATATGACATCAGCACGTGACATTAGCAATAGCTATATTTAGACACAGTTTGGTGTTTTTCTTCACAAATTGCTAAATTATAATTTCAATATAGGCCTAGTGTGGCAAAAAAAAAAGTCTACTTACTACAAGGAAATTAATCAGTTTCCTGAGGTCTTACTCCTTAGAAAGTTCTGAGATGACTAAAAGGCATGTGTTCCTACACCCTAAATTGCACACATTCATTATTCTGAAAAGACTGAAACCATATCCCCATTCAGTCGGTACCGTCTTCACTCTTCACTTTCACTAAACGCTCACTCTGTCCACTATCCCCAATCCGACACGTTGCTCTGTTGTCAGTCATCCTCTCGCTCTATCTGTCCTCCTGCCCCTCTGTGTCCGTTTTCCTCATTTTATCTCTTTGTCTTTGAGAAGAGCCTGCAGGGAGTGGAGAGTGTGAGCCGGCTAGCTACTTCATTACCGTTTTACATTAAAGATTTAAGCTCAGAGGCTACAGGTACCACTGCGCTCCATTGAGACGAAATGAGAAAGACAGAGTGTAAAAATAGAAGGAGAAAAAGTCATTGGTGAAGACTTCGAACAAATAGAACCATCTGTAAATAAACCTGCAGGGCTATAAATTATGCACCACATCCATATGATATTATAATACTGGAGCAGAGGTCAAAAGAGCAACGAAATGCAGAAGTTTTAACTGTTGTGTTTTGCAATCAATGTAAAAAAGGTCTCTAAAATGATATCGATTTTATGATGAAAACTGTGAAGAGGGATTATTCTAACTTTGGGAGAAAATCTGCGACATCCCAAGACAGCCTCAGATACCAACTCCACACACTGGGGTCAGTAAAGGAACACATTTATAGGACTTACAGAGTACCCCATTTATGAAAATGTGTTTCTTCCTTATGTAAAGAAATAAGTGATGGGGACCACCAATTCATTTTATCGTGGCTGTGGTTCACGATTGTCCATAGCCGTTTATTGGGCGCTACGAATGTCTATCATTAATGCGTCTGCACGTAGCCATAGCCAATCGTATCATCGTATCAGATGACGTGTGACATACCCGCTGTGAACTTTTGAGCTAAACTATTTAGAACACGGTCTAAAGCTTGATTGAAAGGTGGAGTCGTGTCTACTGCTGTCATGTTGGAACTGCAAATATGTTTTTATCCCTAAACAAACTACAAGCTTCCGTATGTCGAATAGTGCGTCATCGTCTTGCTGTCCCTCCTCCTTCTGTGATTGGTGCCCAAATCCATGCGAAAATGTCGGCCATGGTCCCCAGGCTGTGAAGTTTGGCGTTAGCCAGGCTAGTAAAGAAATGGAAAGGTTTTCAAATACCTTAGGAGCACTTCGACGTAAAGTCAAAGTGCTCCTAAGGTATTATTATTACGGCTTGCAATATAGTACTTCTCTTTTATCCGCTTAGAAAATCGACGTTTAATTTGTGTGACTATACTTGGATCGTGTAACTACTCACGTAACCGTATTTAAATAGGGGAAATGTGGAAGAGCTTTATAGCATTTAACTTATTTGACCCCATAGAGGAGAGGAGAGGCTAAATGCTAACAACATCTTCGGTGTTTTTGCGCCGACTGAGCGCACGAGTAATGACCAGACAGGTACGCATCAACTCGTCTAAGCTAAGGTGAGAACATATCTCTGTATGGAAAAACGGTGGCCTGTTCCTTTAACATGCGCACAATTGTCTTAAATTGATCCTTTACTATTGTAATTTTTATTTTTGCCCTATTCTAAATAATTGAGCTGGCTCGATAAACCCAAATTGCTAGCATGAACGAGCTTCAGTTAGCCTGCGCTAATTGCAATGGGGAAAACCACACGCCCTCAGTCCATTCTTGATTTCACAGTCAATGCAATCAACTCATGATTAATTCAGTAGTTTACAAGGAGTTGTATACTTTTAGTAAAAATGCCATTGTTAGTGTATTTGGAAGGAAGGAAAAGGTATTTTTGATGTAGAAACAGCCAACTTTTATGTTTGGTTGTTTATGTTTACATTCATACCATTGATCTTCTAAGTGTACATTTTCTAGTTTTAGAGGAAATGCAGTCCTCACTGAGCCATAATGCTGATGTAATTCCTTTAAGACACACACATAGAGGTAAGAATGAAAAGTCTGGGTTCAATAGTGACTTAAAGAAGCAGCCGCCATTCCCTTATGATTTCAGGAAGTAGTCGTCCACAATAAGTCAATTCTTAGCTTTAAACTATGGTTGATAATGTAATGCTCTCCACTAAATGACGTTATTATTACCCTTCTTCTACTCCTATCGTGCCCTTGCTTTAATGACGGAGTTCGCAGCCTTGTTCTGAATGATGATAGCTGCCACTCAAACAAAATGAAGATAGAGTGTGGGATTTTCCTGTGATCACGTAGCAGAGTTAATGATATGCCTGGTTGGCCATGTCGCTACAGTGTATATCAAAGTGTGTACATCAGAGCTGGCTTAAAGGGTACCTACTCTTCCATATCATTTCATAAGCCTCCATCTCATCTCGGAGCAGGGAAGACGAAATCCCCGATTACGTATATATTCACTTCTATACCTCCCCCTCTTTGGTGTTGTAAGGGCTTCTCGTGCCGTGAGATCCGAGAGTGAAGCTCGCTAAGTGGTAATTAGCTGTGCTGCGTTGATGATGTGTGGGTGCTTATGGGGCTGTAGTCCAGTCACGTTGCTTGGCCTGAGATGACATCAGAGGCGAGAGCGCGGGATGGTTCTTTGATCGTAACAAGGCGGTTGAAAAATGTCCTGATTATAGAAGTGGCCACACACGCTCAAGTGCTATATGATGCTGCAAAATTAGTCCTATTAACCGAGAGCATGGTGAAATATAGACCCCCTCTCTCGCAGTGATACATCGACGTCCCCTCGACAGTGCCTGGGGATGAGATAGGCAACTTTTACTTTTACTCATCAGTTCTCTGCTGCTGTTTTCATTTCGTAAAAGTAGCTCCGGAAGGGGGAAAAGGTTGGAGACCCGGCCTGCACTGTACTGTATGCCTGAGCTGATCAATTTTGGTGCATTGGTATGGAGGAGAGCAGACTCACCACACTCCTTCATGGGCTCGTCGGACCAGTCCTTGCAGTCCTTGACATTGTCGCACACCTTGTTACTGTCGATGCACTCGCCGTTCTTACAGCGGAACTTCTTTGGGCCGTCACACTTCGTAACTGGGGAAAAGAACAAGGCGTAAATATTCATATAAACACAGTAGACCTGGAAAGCAAGAAAGAAGCATGCGAAGTAGGCAGTATCATCTTGAAATGACTGCCAGCTATTGGCAGATCATAGTATTGGATGTCGTATTTGGACATGATTCCCGCACATGTATTAACATTTGCAGGATTTTCTAATTGGATACATGGCAAACAAAGCCAAAAACTCTTCTGACAATCAGACAGACTCCAAAACAACTTAAAGTGATAGTTTGTAATTTTGTGTGATAAGAAATAGAGTGAAATAGAGTGACATTTTCAAGTAAACAATCAAATTCCCTCCACTCTTTAACCAGAAAGAGGGGGGATAGCATAGTTTGCAAAATGAGGAGAGCAGGAAAAGAATTTTCTAAAGTAAACAATCAAGCTCCTCCCCTCCCTCCTGATTAGATCTGACAGGCCAGATCACAGGAAAAGCTCATCTCATTGGTCAACACGGGAGGATACTAGACTCTAATTAGTTGCTAAGATCCGAGAAGGAGGGACTTTTCAAAAGATAATATATATTATTACTTACTTTACATCAAAATGCAAGACCAGGTGGTCGATTTTGCACATTTTATAAAATTTGTAAAACATTTAAACTTCCAGACATCACTTTAAAGGTGACAAATAAATAAAAGTTAAAATAAATTAAAACTCATGCAATAACGTTGTTCCTTCATTAAAAGCCAGGGCAGTATTTTGTTTCCTTCACACTGTTTTGAGTAATCATGTTTACTTAAGTCGTTTCTTCTTCCGTCGCTAAAATGCTCCGATTTGTATTTCCTGGATTTTGTTGTGTCATAGAGGGAACAGTGGAACCTTTCTTTTATAATTTATAATTTAACATAATCAATTTCCCACTTAAACACTTAAAGGGGTCATTTATCAAGGCAGGTGCTAAATAGCAAGTGCAAGCTAGCAAACAGCACATAGCTAATTGTGGACATGTTGCACCTAATTCACCAATTGCCTGTATTACAGCATTAGGAAATGAGAAAATGCCATATGAGCAAAAGAAAAAAAAAGAAAAAAAAAAGCACAGATCAATTTTTGCACGTGCTACTCATTTTGCACATGTCGAAAAGCTTCGGATTGATTTCTGATCATGATGTATTTCAATACTCACTTTAGAAGACAACAAAAAGACTAATTGCACTTTCCACAATCGTAAAGTAGAGGGAAACAGGGAACAACATTTCCCAATATGTGCAAAAACGGACACCAACAGGTTTATATAGGTTTCTCTTTGACATTGCATATACAGTACAGATTATGAGGGTATCCAAGCGATTACAAACACTGCTATGTAAGCCGCCGTGTTATTGCGAACCGTGGCTTCACTCGCTGATCGACAGAACACAACATTTATTTAGCCTGTGCCTATTATTCTTCTATTATGTGGGCCGTTTTGCTTGCAGCTATAAAGCATAGTGAAACTTTATTGTGATTTGCGCCTCTGTGCTTATGTCTGCATCTCTGAAATTGCTCCAAACTATAATAACACCCTTAGGAAATAAAGCGTGGATAAGAACCTCGCACAACCCCACTTTAAAAGATACAGCTTTAATTTGCAACTTTCTGTGATGTCTATATGCTTCACTTTCGGGGTATATCTGTGAATATAACGGAGCTGCATGTTTCGCTTGGCTGTTTTCACGCTAAATAGCTTCTAAATGCCAAAACAAGGATTTAAGGCTAAGATGTAGGGATATCCACTCTACTCTTTCCTTACTTTGTACATGAGTGCAATATTTATTTAGACTGCTTCTGCTCAGAGGGGCGCATCACGAACAAGCGCAGCCCATGCCAGCCATCTGTGCCGCTCTGCCTCCCATGTGACCGTCTTTGGAAGCCCTTAAGTTGTAATTGGACAGTTTGAACTAAAGCAAATGTAACAACAGACTTGAAGAGCAGTTTCTGAATTACTAAAGTGATGAGTTTCCCCACCCAAAAAATCTTGTTAAGTTGTTGTAGTAAAATTCAACAAGGAAAACTGTTCCTTATCTCTTCAAAAAAGAAAAGAAAAAAACTTTAATTGCTAATGCTTATTTACTTGTGTCTTGAAATGTACCCATAGTACCGGGACCTATAAACGAATGTAGAGTATGTCAAATGGACCCACTATTGACGCAGCCTGCCTCGTCGCTGTAGTCGGGACAGTCGTGCACTTTGTTGCACTGCTTGGTGCCGTGGATACAGGAGCCATCGCCGCACTGGAACTCGTCAGGTCGACATGTCAGCAGGGCTGCGGAGACAGAAAAGATTTCTGTATTGGACATTTCGTCATAACTAAACGATCAAGCTCCTCCCCCTCCCTCCTGATTGGACCTGACAGGAAAAGCTCATCTAGACTCTGATTAGTTGCTGAGATCTGGGAAGGAGGGACTTTACAAAAAATAATATTATTATTACATCAAAATGGATGATCAGGTGGTCGATTTTGCACATTTTACAAAGTGTGTAATACATTTAGACTTGCAGATTATCACCTTAAGGAGATTTTCACCAATAAAAGCCCAGGATAATATGAACGCTTCTATTTAATTTAATTTATTCTGTGAAATATTACGCAGTTAGCGCTAAGAAGCCAAAGCCTTGTTCATAGGCAGAAAAAAATTATGATAAAACAACCTCCATATTGAGAGATGGAGGAGGAAACCACTCTACTGAGGTGCACTCCCATAAGCAAGGGTTACGTTCTAAAAATAACCCGCAATAAACCAAATCCGCAAAGTAGTCAGCTTTATTTTTTATAATTATTATATATGTTTTAAGGCTGTAAAACCCTCACCACAAACTTTATACACTTTTCTCACTAGTTCACATGGGTTCTCTCTTATGCCTGGTGTTCACTGTGGGATTTTTAAAAATCTAATACGATTTTTAGATTCACATTAGAGACGTGAGGATGGTAACATCCTGAGCTGCACTCGTCTCCGCTGTGCGACGGTCAATGTAATGTAATGTTGCTACGTAGCGAGGAACAAAGTTTTACTGTAGCAGTTTCAGGCTTCAGAAGGCGAGTGTTTAGCCAAGGCAAGTAGCGCATGCTAGCGGAGTTTATGAAGAGCAGGGAAAGTCGGAGTCGGACCGGCTCATGCCCGGCCTGTGTTGCTGTGACTCTGTGGCATGTGATGGGTGTGCACTGATGTGTTGACAAGATGCAGAGATCCTCTCTGCACGAGAGGAGACTCACTCTGCAACTAGCCAATCAGGACGCAGAACACAATGCACTCATGGCGTTCATACGCTGTAAAAAACATGCACAATTTTACTAAAAATAAATCTGCAAAACAGCAAAGCCACGAAAGGCGAACCGCGTTATAGCGAGGGACCACTGTATACTGAACTGACTAATGGAAGTATCTCCTATGAAAACCTGAAGGGTTTTTCCTTTCGCCTCGCGTTTCCACTACACAAAATGTATTTCCCAACTCCAGAGAAATCAAGTGTTTTTGGTTGCATCAAGAGGATTGTTTTTCTCAGTTTGCGACCACTTTCCGAGCTGCAAAGTGCATCTCGGACATAACAAAGCAGCTCCCCTGACAGGGGCACTCAAGCTGTACAGTATGCTGTCGGTTTTGCCTTTTTGCCCTTCACAAAGCAAAGGACTGAAATGTTTTGAATTTGTATGCATAAAGAAATAAAAAGAAATCAATGTGTCTAGCATGGGCTGACCTTTTGAAATATTTAATAACATAATTTTTCATGTCTCACAGTAAGGATGTCACCATAATGCCGATATTGCGTTTCATTTTCTGTACTGCTACAGAGAATCTGTTCATTCAATCTTTTAAATGTCATATATTAACCAGAATGAACAACCTTTGGTGTTTTATGAATAATGTTATAAAAAATTTGACAAAAATAAATGAATAAATAAGATCAGATCATGCCCTCTGAAGGCACTTTGACAGCTAAAATTATCAGATGAATTTAGTATTTGGACAATAAGTACCCAGCTTTCTTTAGTTTGACCATTTTTGTGATGTTGATAGTTTCACTTCCTTATTGAACACTGACAGGAAGTGACATATATAGAGGCAAACTATTTTAAACACAGTTTCTGTGCCAACCATGGTTTTTCAATGAGTGAGTCAAGTGCCGCGTTCATGTGGTCCTCTGGAACTGGGGAAAACGTTTTCCCCAGTTCCAGAGGAAAATGCACATGAACGCTCGCTCAACTGGGGACTGTGTAAATCAGCTGATTCATTATTTTATCGTTGCTTTTTAGTTAAACTCTGCAACTTTATTGACTTTAGTTTGGGGTGTCGTTGTCCTATAGGAGTAATACAATTACAAGAGAAAGACCCGACATTAATACTAGCAGAAAGTCTAAAAGAAAATCGATGTCATATTTTATAAAATTAACAAACCAAAGTTTAGCTTTTGAGATGCTAATGCCAAATTTAAATGGTTAATTCAACTAAAAATAACTTTTCTGCCCAACATGTCTTCATTCATTTGCCACTTATGACATGGGCACTTTAAGATACTATTACTAACTACTGAACAGGGCAAATCTTACGTCAGATTTTATTTTCATTGTATTCCAAGATCCTGTAATCCCTTTTTACAATGCCAATTTGATTCCAATTCAGTCCAGCGGTAATAATCATTCACACAAACCTTTACACGCGCAGGGAAATCCTTTGGAGAAAGGCTCTGTTTGCTGACCTATACAGTCGCTGCATATTGTTGTTGGCGGAGTAGCATTTGGGTGCGCAGGGCCTAACAGCGCGGGGCAGGTTTATTTAACTCATTCGTCTTTTTAAGCGCGTGTTTAATTATTGATGCGCTGTGTTTCAAGCTGTGTCCACCAGGGGAATGGAGGCCGACATGATCAATGGATGTTTACCACACAGAGAGGCAGGGGAAACAGCGTGGGGTTTGAGGAAATATGGGAGGAAAATAATGGCCGCTATAAGATCGGATAAAGAAAAGTGAACCAAACATTTCAACTATCGCGCCCTGCTGTGGCATTAATAAACACGTATAACATATAGAATAAATACGTTCTCAATCTGCGCAGACCTGTCATCCTTACAACCGGACTAATGATGACAAATCCAGAGGAAGGGTGGTAATAGCAGATTGTCATTTGCAAAGTTGTGGAGCAGCGGTTTGATTTAATGTGGCCATTTCTCATTGGCATTAACCTCCCGTCTGCCGTCGCACTGTCGCATAGATGGAGACAGATGCTTAGAATGATACGGGGAGAAAACCAAAGCAGAGCATGTCAGTGAGAAGCATGCTTTGAAGTGTAATGATAGAGCTATAAGACTTCCTACCAATAATATATAAAAAAGAAATCTTTTTGCCTCATACCACATAAAAAAAGAAGAAAAGCGCACGCTTGAGCTGCTTCTATGAAATACAAACAGAACTACTTTTGCTTTGAGGATACTTGAGCAGCTACAGTATGTGCGGCGTACGAGAAATTACATTATACTGCACATAGGAGCAGTTTTGCCAAATCGGTATTCAAATTTTAAAATGTGACAGTTGCCCTTTTTATACAGTAACAGTATCAAGTAATGGCAAATGAGGTTAAATAATAAAAAAAGAGAGAACCTTAATTATAACTGGAGTTTGATTGAGCCAACTAAAGCACTCTGCATCCAAAAACGTGCATGGTAATGGGGTATAGGCGGCTGTTTTCAATTTCTTATGCTGTGGTAGGGACTAGCCTGACAGGTTGTCCGACATCTGCCCTTCCCACTCTCTTTACAGTTAGTCATCTTGTTTTCATTATGTAAAGCTCATGCATATCCAACGGGCTGCGTTTATTCGCAAAGAAAAATGGTGCAATGTTTATATAGCTAAGGACAAAACTTGATGCTGTGTCAAGTGGATTACGCATCAGCAGTTAGCAGTTTCACCGAATAGGGTCACCTATCGGTCTGATTTCAAAGTTTGTATTTGCACAAGTTTTCTCGTTTCTTTGTCCACGTTTGACTTCTTCTCAGCTGCAGTATATGAACCGCACACGCCACTATATGTGACGCTGACAGCAGGCCAGGTCCCGGCCTCTTCATTATGTCCTGCCATACGGCCTAATGAATGTGTCAGTCAGAGAGTGTGGGCGGCCATTAGCTTCTGTAGGACCAGTAGCGATTACCACCGCGCATCGAAATCAAAGAAAATAGAAATGGAAGTGTGAACTTTTTTTTTGTTGCTATGCCCCTGACAGGCTGCTGTACTAAACTGTGACCCCTGCCCTCGCATTAATGATGCCTGGTTGTTCCTACTGTAGCTTTGTAATGACTTTACCGATGTATCATGTCATGTGTGCATGGATGCTGTCATGTCTCGGAGCGTTGCAGGGGCGTGTGAAGAGGGGACCAGGAGGAGGGGCCCCTGATGTCGAACCTTCACCGTCTTTGAATTCATGCAGTATGTCATCAAAAGGTTATGACATACAAGTATTCAATAACTGTGAAGGGGTGTACTGCCCTTTCGCAGTAATAATGTACATACGCAGATTTTGCTGTTAGTGGTAAAGGGATATTTCAAGATTTTTGACATAGGGCCTCATTTCCTAGTTATCCAGAGCGTTGTTGATGTCTGAAGATATTCTTATATTTGAAGAGTCTAGTGGTGCTAGGCTAGGGCAAGGCTAAAGCATTTCTATGGTAAAGTCTAGCCTGCATTAAAAAAAGTCTGACCCACTCCACAGTGCACCTGAGGCAAATCACTTCTAACGCCAGACTACCCATATAAATGTCTGTTAATAGAATATTTTTCGAAATATAACGGACCTTGTATCACATGAATTACCGCATTTTGAGGGACTATTTTCTCGCAGATCACTCCGCCGCTGCGTTAGCTTACAGCCACATAGCTGATGCTGCTCAAATATAAGTTATTTTAAATGCAAAATGGTTATAATTATTCTATAAACACAGCGTTATAAGTGATTTACCTCAGGTGCACTGTGGAGTGGGCCAGACTGTTTTTAATGCAGGCTAACTGATACCATAGAAATGCTTTAGCCTTGCCCTAGCCTAGCGCCACTAAGCTCTTCAAATATAAGAACTGCATGAATTTAAGAAACAAATATCTCCAGACATCAACAACACTCTGGATAACTAGGAAATGAGGCCCAATGTCAAAAATCCTGAAATATCCCTTTAATGCGTGATCGTCCATGTAAATCAGTGGTCACCAATGTGGTGCCCTCGGGCACCCAGGTGCCCTTTGGGGCATGCCCAGTAGCCCTTGAGACTTTTTCTAAGGTGTAAAGCATTTTCTTTTCTTGAATCTGATTCTTAAAAATACAATTATTTCTGTTCTTGTGACTCAGTACGACTTTAAAATAAAGCTATTGATATAATATGGGGTCAATATCCTATAGGTAAACAGTGTACGTTTAAGTCTTTAGGGTTTGTTTTTAACTGGTAGCCATCGAACAACTTAATGCTCTTGACGTAGCCCTCGGCTGAAAAAAGGTTGGTGACCCCTGATGTAAATAAACATAATATACAAACAATAGTGACCACAGCACAAGGAGTACTCCACAGTAGCATTAAGTAAAGGCCCTATATCTGATTTTCCTGAATGTTGCAAAAGTTGAAACAACAAAAGAACATGTATAGGGTCTTTAATAATAGAAATACAGGTCTTAAGGTCGTAGTAATCTTTAAAATTGTATTTATATCATATTACCTGTACTTTTTCTTTCTCAAACTATTTGGGTACGACATGGCACCACTATTTCACCTCTTCTCAGTAAAACATCCTCCCGCAGAATATCATACGTTAACTTAGGCATCCGTTAATTCTTCCACTTGACTGATCCCGCTGCCTTAAAGGAATGATAACGAGTAAGAGTGAAAGTCATTAAAAGTCCATAACCATCTGGGAATTTGTCTTGCTGATAAATACTGCATTTCTCCCAGGTTCAAACAAGGCATAATAATGCAGATGGAATCGATAATGCATTCCTCTTCCGCACAATGAGGCACTAATGTGTGTCAAGAACAAAGCACCGGGGAAAGCCATCATTTGGGTCATTATTGGTGTTTTTCTGCTTGTTAGATGACAAATTTCTGTATCGGATTTTATATCACATGGTGTATGTGTTCATTAATTAGTTTTGCCTGCCAATTCATTTCTAATTCACATCGCTTCGGCAAAGGAGATACATTCTCGCCAAACAAAGATTGTTTAGGTCCAAAAAACTGTTTTCTTAAAGAGACTAGACGCAAGTTGGTAAATTTTATACTCACTACTGCCACCTCTGGTCTTATGCGTAACTACAATTTCTATATTAAGCTCCTGCCTGATGGCAATTCGTACCCGAATTAACACCTTTTGGGTGACAGTGCAGGATTTGAGAGGCAGTTGTGGTGAATAGGTCTGGGCTCATTCTACACATTAGGACATTGCTGGAACATGTAGAGGGAGGAAAATACTTAATTTTAACATTTTTAAACTCTGTATAGTCCCTTCAAAATGCGAATTCTCTATCCCAATAACTGTTGCTCAAAATATGAACTATTCAATTTAGTATTGACAATAGTTTACTGTTTTAGTGACAATGTGCCTCCATTCAAAGTTGGAGATTAGTGTAACAACTATATTGCTTAAAGGCATTATCATACTTTTTGTCGATTTGTCACCAATTCAGAAGCTATTTTGTGATCTGTACATTTCTCACTATTGCCATTAGAGGACCTACAAACATCATCCAAGATGATTATCTCACGATGCCTTTTTTCCTCACATTAACACAAAATTATTGAGACATCTACTTTTTTTAAGAGGGATTTACTAACATCAATCGCTGGCCTGATTTAACTTCTTAAAAAAGCGACAAAACGTAACACAAAAAAATGCAACAAAATGTGACAAAAAGTGGCAAAAAAGCATTAATAAACATGACAAAAGAGTGACGACAACACAAGGAAAGTCAGTTTATAGGTCTTAGCTTTCAAATGGTTACATGGTTATAGGCTGTAAGAAGCTTGTAAAGCCGAACTGCAGAAAATGTGCTCGGTTAGGGTGGAGATTAAGATTAACATGACCCCCAAAAGGAATGCAAATTTTTCCTATATTTTTGTGAATAACAGTAAAAACTTACGACAGTTCTCCTCATCCGACTTGTCCTTGCAGTCTGCGTCTCCGTCGCACTTCCAGTTCATGTGGACGCACTCCCCGCTGCCGCAGTGGAACTCCCCGACCGGGCAGCGCGGTTTCTGGGGCTCGGTGCGCCGGCTGCACCTCTCCATGGACTCGTCCGACTTGTCCTTACAGTCCGGGTCCCCGTCGCAGCTCCACAGGGCCGGGATGCACTCCGAGTCGTTGCAGCGGAACTCGTGCTGGCCACAAGTGGGCGCCAAACACTTCTCCTCGTCGCTGGCGTCCCCGCAGTCGTCGTCCCCGTCGCAAACGAAGATCTGGGAGACGCACTTCCCGTTGCGGCAGGCGAAGTCCTTACTCGGGCAGGCTTTGGCGTCTGAAGGGGACAGAGGAAGATTAGATGAGCAATTTGCAACTTAATTATACCTGACTTAAACTTGCCTGAAGACATGTACTTAAGAGAGAATGTGTAGAGCTACTTCACAATCTATCGAACGGTATGAAAGACATTGCTGCAGATACATTAAGTTAATGAGAAAAAGCTAATAACAGATCTCCAAATGCGCTTCTGGGCTTTTGGTGTTCAGTTTGATCTGAAACGGCCTCATTACTGTTAGTAGTTCTTCAAAGCTCACCGTCTTCAAAAGTCACTTCAATATCAGAAGATTGAAATGAGGCGATCGCTACAGCAAAGCACCTTTATGTAAACCAGTGGGGAAAATACATTAAAGTGGAAATATCATGCATAATTGAGGCTAGAAACATACTTTTGAGTCCCTCGGCATTGATATTTGACATTTTTTATATTTGAAATGATGTCTATACAAAGAAAAGACACTAAGAAGCGAGAAACTGGGCTGGTCAGGATTTTGAATTTACGGCATGCAAGCAAATCAATGACGGGGTAATGAATACACTTTAAGCACAAAACGGGCCCATTGATGGATTATGGGCTGATGGAGGAAAGTTACGGGTTCCCTTTATGATGCATCAAAATCCAGGAAAAAAACTGATCTGAGCATTTCAGCAGCAGAAGAAGATACAACCAAAGTGAATAGGATTATTAAAAACAGCGAGACATAAGCAACCTTACAAGGCCTTACATGATTGAAAGCTCAAAAAAGTACATTTATTTCTTCAGTACCACTTGTGATCTTTATCTTCTTGCTGAACTCGCTCGTCTCTCTGATTTTCAGTTGCCCTCCTTTCACCCACCCTAAGCTCAGCACATCCTTCTAATGTATCCACTTTGTACTGTACTTCTTCCTTTAGACCAAAATCCCTTGCTTTTTGTTTCCTGTCGACCTTTGACAAATCCTAATTATTAGCTTTTACCTAGCT
This sequence comes from Neogobius melanostomus, assembly GCA_007210695.1. Taxonomy (NCBI): domain Eukaryota; kingdom Metazoa; phylum Chordata; class Actinopteri; order Gobiiformes; family Gobiidae; genus Neogobius; species Neogobius melanostomus. Next base: position 285,807 of record VHKM01000265.1, on the reverse strand, counting down.
AACAAACACAAATCAGGCGACAGAAGCTAAATCCTAACCTCACAGGCGGATACAACCATGGTTCATTTATTAAGATATGACACTAAATTATTGTGAAAAGCCCATTAACCTGTAGACAAACGAGAGAGCACAAGAGTCATCTTAGTATCTTTCATGGAATGGGGAATGTTAATTATGTTTTCAATAGAGCTCTGAATATCAAATTATGGGGAAAAAATCACTCTGAATTAATATACTGTATATGTAAACAGATTATGATGTGCTCTAGCAAGCATTTTTAATTAAGATAACATTGTTTGGGAATATCACTGTACTGCACATGTTTTTAGCACCACTTTGTACATGTTAATGATTTTCCTTTAATGAATATATAAAAATAAACAATAGCTGCTGCCCATCTCCGGGTGGTATGAGCATCACCATTCCGCACAAATGAATGTATAAACACATAGAAAACATGAATACAAAGAAAATAATAATAAAATAACAACCTAGCTTGCAGCACCATAGGGAGGCAAAAAAGAGTAGCTTAATATTTTCTCGTAGCCGCAGTGTGATCCAAAAGGGACTCATTATGATAATGGCCTATTGGATTCCCCACTAGCTATTAGCGCTAGCATGCTAATCACCTTCGCTCAGATCAGAAGTAATTGAATTAGCATGAGAGTATAAACAGCAACAGCGAGCGGCATTCCCGGCAGAAAAGCAGGTGTCTGGGGTCAGCCGAGGTGGTAGCAAAAGGGAACTATTTCTAAAAATGTAAAGCCAGGAAAATAAATGAATACGTATTGTGTGTTTGTTTTTGATATTTGGCTAAACCAGAGTAGCCAGATGTGACCCACCCTGACACGATGAGAAACTCCCCACAGAAAGACCTCTTCCGGCCCAGGAATCAAGTTTGAGACTTTCTGGCTGTGGGGCAGTAATGCTAACCACTTAGCCAGAGAGCTTTACTTCACTATCGGTCCCACAAGCACAAACAACCAAAACTTCTGAACATTTTCTCTAGGAGTTGCATGTATATCACTGCAGGCTACAACAGAGCAACAACGTGAAACCATTTGTGAAATAATAAAGTGGAAATAAATGAGTGTGAGGCCGAACAGATGGATGCTATTTGCAAAGATAAAGCTGTCACTTTGAGGGTAATAGACCATTACAGTTATAAGCGGGTCCTTATGGTGGAAATGCACAAGTGATAAGTCTAAATCCAAATGGGATATTGAACGCAACACTACAGACACAACTTAACCTACAGTATATTACCTGGATATTTATTATGACATTCTGCATTGGCTGGGTTATTTGGATTATTGATTGATTGATTGATTGATTTGAGTGATTATTTACATTATTTACATTTACATTGTTGCAGTGCAGAAAAAATAAAAATAAACAAAAACTCAAAAGGAGTAGGCCGAAGCAAGAAAGCTTATAGATGCCTACCCCCATATTCAAAATTAATTTACATTCCGGATACAGTGATACAACATCTCGTGTTTACAATATAACACTTTACATTTCAAATTCCTGAATTACACAATTATTATTATTATTTTTTTAAAATAATTTATACTTTTTCTTTTCCTCTTTCCCATGCGCTTAATAACCATATCCAATCATTACTTATAAAACACCAGTCACCATTCTATTAATTGATCATTGATTTAGTTATTATTAAGTATTACCTAATCAACGTGACCCATTATTATTGTCATTCCCATTTCCACCGTAAAAATATTGGTTGTGATTGTTTTATTGTTATTTGTTGTTTGCCTTGCTTGGTGAGGTGCCTTTAAAAAGCCAGGGTGTAATGTGGCCAGTTGGTAGAGGGCAGTAGCCCCCCATCAGCAAGCCCTCACCCTGCTGCCCTAACTAGTTATTGTTGTGAGACAGTTCGGAGACCTATGCTGGGTGGTGCATTTAAAAGACAAGATTCATTAAGCATCATTAATGGCTAATATTGTTTGAATTTGATACTAATGATGCTTTCTTTATTTTTTCCATTTAGGTTTTGTTATAAGTAGAGGTTATAGTAGACATACACTTATAAAAACAACAACATCTTTAGAAATATTGTAACAAATAGTTCAATTTATCATCTGTACCCGGATGTGTTGCCTCTCACCTCTAGAGGCTTCATCAGCAACGAGTGATCGTTTGGCTGCAGGCTGAACACCAATCTAGTAGGGAGGGGTTTATCTTGTTTTTTGAACTACAGACCCATTAAGATGGCAAGAAACCAGTACAGCTGCCGGACAGAACCTTCTGCCAAAATGACAACCTCTTGTACAATCGGGAGCTTACAGAAACATAGGCCCCACATAATGATAAAGATTCTGGCTGAAACCTAATAGGAAGTTTCATTTCCACCATGGTTTGATGCTGCTATAGAGATTTGAGTAAAGCTACTGCCTCTTATCAGCTAATGTGTCCAAACTGACATGTGGCAGGATTTGGTGCACGAGGGAACCCGGGAAGGGCTTTTTCTGTACCGATGCTGACCACAACCAATCATCAGAAACAGATGAGGGGAGATTGGAATGGGCAGGTGTGCGAAAGAGCATGTGGATTGAGAGATATGGCAGATGTGGAAATGCCCTCGCCACCGACATGAATGCACGCTGCACACTGACCACAGCAGCGAGAAGATAAACACTCGACGTGAGATACGGCTGATGGTAAAGGTTAAAAGATAAGGTTTGGAAAGGCAGTGCGCTTTGACAAGAGCGGATGCATATAATAAAGTGTCACACAATATGTCTCATGGGACTCTAAAAGGACGTTTGAAACCTCTGTGGGATTTCAGATGAAATGGAGACAGACAAAAGCAGGCCAGAGACAATCTCCAGCATATCGTCGTGCTATCTTGGAATAGTAATAGACCTGGACTCCAACCAAGAGTGGATAAGACACAGAGCTTTAGAATGTGATAGCTGGTGAATGTTAATAGTTCAATTCAATTCAATTCAATTCAATGTCTCAAATTTGAATCAGAATCCATTTTTGATTTAAAAATGGTAGACACAGCAAACACATTAAAACAATTGAGTACTAGAGGTTAAGAAAGCTAAATGCAACTGCTCTATTTTCAATACGCCAAGAGCATAACAATAAGATCCAACAGACTAGATTGGCTGGGACATGTCCTGATACATATGTGACCCATCACAAGAACGAGGGACACAATAGCGCTAATTGACCAAGGCGTTTTTTTTTTTTTTTTAATTGGTGATTTTCGCTTTTTTGCAGAATTGTTCAGTTGAGATCACAAAGAAGCCTCTCCATGTTTAAGCTAGCAGTATTGGCTTGATTTGGGAGATTTCGGAGCGTGCAGTAGGGGCGTGACTTTGTCTGTATATTTACATACTGGGTAAACACTGGGGAGGAGGCACCGCTGCTTTGGTTTGCGTTGTTGTCACATGCTTTAGCGAACAAATGCCACGCAAAAAAAGGCAATTTTATACAGACGCCTACTGTCGATCCGTTTTTCAGGTTGAAAAAGTCTTGTTTTGTCGGAGAAATAGCGCACCGTGGGGGCGTGTCATTGTGTGTGTGTGTGGTGTCATTATTATGCAATGCTTCGTGTGTGGCTGACGGGAGGCCGCTTACCGCTAGAATACTACAACAGAAGTTCGTTTTTCTGAGTGAAACCAGTGAACTTTTCCAGGCTAACTTTTCCAGTGTGACTGATGATGCCATGGCTGTAAATATGCACAGCGCCCTGCTGACCATTACGTTTCCCGAGCCAACTCCTGGCCTTCAGAGCGTGTTTTAAGACAGAAGGATGTAGTGCGGATTTATTGGGATAATGTTGCTAGTTGTCATTGTGTTGCTAGTTGCTGTAGAGGTAGGCTCTATGGGAAGTGGATTAATGCAATTTTATACATTTATTGATGTATTACCTATTTGCAAACCAATTTTCATTTTTCTTTGATGGCACATTTTTCTTGCTTTTTGCCTTTTCTCAGATTTCCATGTGTTACACATCATTGGAAAGCTTGGAGACTACACTTTCATAATCTATGTCCCACTCAAAATGCCCAAAAACCGAGTTGTGACCCTGGATTCCACAGCTGGGCACATATGGGCCGATGCGATACATATTGCAATACAATAATGTTTTTATAAGGACTTTCAAAACTTCAACCTGAATAAATTGAAAAAGGAAGCAAACAAGAGTCAAATGCAGATTACAATAAAAAAATATGGCTGAGGTTGTAATACCAGTTTTCTTCCTGTATCTATCAAAATCTGGACCTCACAGCAAACCTACGATACCACATAGGCAAGAGCTGCATTTGCTTACTTTTACTTATGGACATCCAGTCAGTCGCTTATTCTCCCCATTACACTTTTAAATGAGGAAATCAGTACACAGGCAGCAGAATCCATCCTGACAGGAGCCCTCCTCTGCTCAGGTGATTGTGTTTAACTCAGGGTCAGATCTTTCCATCCATCCACCCCCACGTGGACCCCTGGACAGCTAATAGATGGAGCTCCAGATAGGGCACTGCTCATTGACCTTCAGCGAACGGACATTTGGACTCACCTAAGACGGCTTACAGACTTCCATGAAGTCTCATGTGTGCTCAAACCCCGCTTTTGACATTGGTTATAGTATAGGCTCCCAAACTTAGTAACCTAAGAATTGAGATAAAAATTAGTTATGAGTTAAGTTCGACGGAAAATGTGATTTATGTTTTTAACTCCAAGTCACCCAAATCTTCTGATCACACTCAGTAGTTATATCTGACTTTATTTTTGAATACATGTCATCAGATTTTCCCATGTAGTATAAAATAACCATCTCCTAGAAATTAGTAACAGTATACTGTACCTCTGTATAACTGTGATTAAATAATACAGTATTAATATTGAATCTCTCTATATATGACCCACTTAGTCCATGTGGGTGCATGGCTTTGATTGAGCTGCTCTCATCTCTGCTCTAGTGATGACTCTTATGCATTATAGCTGACATGACTAATGACACCACTGACATGCCTGGTATGACCTACATATGCGGATGTCTAAGCGGGGGCAGAATCACAAGCACTGTGCCTCTAAATGGAATCACGGGGACAATACAAGTTTCATCTAGGGCTGAATGATTTTGGAAAATAAACTAATTGCGATTTTTTCCCTCAATATTGCGATTGCGATTAAATATGCGATTATTGTTGCAAGGTCCTCTTCTCATGTATTTTTCACCTAACACAAGCAATAAATCAGTCTGTTTCATAATAAACAATATTAGATTAATTTGAAGTGAAAATTGCAACAATAAAGCAAACAAAATTGTTGCCTGACCTATTCAAAATTTGTGAAAATGTGGACTGCACTTCTTAAAAACTGTCTGAACTTAACAGTACAGTCTATAAATAAAAGATAAATTATATAGAGAGATATTTAAAAAAAAAAAGATCAAACTCACTGATCCAGTCAGTAACATCACCCATACTAAAGTGCAGGAAAAGTAAGAACAAACGTCTGCTTTAACTGGTTGGAAAGGTTTTAGGAAATCAAACTCCCAATTAATACAAAATAAACTATTTATTATTTCGGCCAATCAAATCCTGGTCGGAGCTGCGACTAGTAGTTGCTTCAGATGCGCGTTATTGGTGGACACGGAGAGGCCAGATGGAGCACACGCCAAAACACAGTGGATTTAGGAGCAGCATTTTGGTTTTGGGATGGAACTTTGGACAATATGAAGAAAGAGAAGCACAGTGACGCAAGGAGACGGCGACATGAGGTGCCAAACACAGACACGTCTCTTTGACTCGCAGACATTTAGTGACATTTCAGCGTAAACAGCACATTTCCTCAGCAAAATAAGACATGGCACGGACTCCTGCCTTGGATCGTAGTTTCCAACACTTTTCATACAGCAGTTTAGTGTTTATATCTAGCGTCTGTACTACTACGGAGCGCATATGCGGTAGATGCAAAGGTAAATAAAGGCACATCGCCTCCGCGGATACGTTATGGTCATGAACGTCATTATGCTTTTGAGATAAGTTCTTTATCCACAACATTCCCAAACATAAGCCTCCTAAACTGAGCCACAAACGACTCTTTACTCTGTACAAGCAGCACAGGCTCACCTACATCTCTGTGGAGGAGGCAGAGACGTGTGAATCCGGAGGTGAGGGAGTTTCTGTGATCATCAGAGCGTGTAGTAGCAGCGAGAGAATGGCGTGATGAGCGCTGCGGCTAACGCAATGCTAACGGAGAAGAAAGCAATAGTCTTTCGCGGTGGCTGCATGATAAACGCTGATATTTTCACTGTACATCCACAATCTACCGCGCACCTTAACTAGACTGAGACGTAAACAAAAGCACGCCGCGGAGCTGACTTTGATGCCATATCTCCTGCTCCATTCACTTCCAAAATCGCGTGCCCTGCGATTACGAAATCGCGTTGTGTAATATCGTGATAAAATTGCAAATGCAATTAATCGTTCAGCCCTAGTTTCATCCATAGGTTGCTCCTTCCTTGTAGTATATTTAGATGTGCTGATATCCAATTATGACAAGACGAACTACCAGGGAAATGCACAAAAGGGAGACGCAAGACAACAATGGAACACGTGGCCGCTTTACCACAGTGACAGCAATATTGATTTTGATTTCCAAATTTATACTCACTGAAAACATTTGTTTGGAAACCTCAGAATTCATGTTTTATGTTTGAAAGTTGAAAAAATGTCTGGAAAAGCTAGGAGTGAGAGACTGGGCTGTTCAGTGCCCTCTGCAGTCAGTAATGCACAAGATTTCACTTCTAAACGCACACTAACGAATCAATGGTGCTGTGATGAACTTCCTTTGAGCGCAAAACTGCACTGATCGAGTCCGCTGATGATTTATAGACTTTAAAAATGTGTGCCACAACAAAATCCAGAAAATACACATGGAGGCGCTTCAGCAGTAGAAGAAGAAACGACCAACAAAAGCTGCATTAATAAAGCAAAATGTTACTCCAGGCTATATTGCTGACAAGACAACACGATTATAACAAGCAAGAGGTTACATCAAGGGGCTTTACATCAAAAAACATTTAAAGTGAAAAGCTCAAAAAGTCAATTTTGCATGATACGTCCCATTAAAATGCCTCTCCACAACTTTCTGAATAACTCTTTCACAGATCTGAACTACTTTTGCTTTTTGGTACCACCATAGAAATGATACAGCATGCATCTAAAACATACTCTGTCTGGGGCACAGAAACCAAGCTTACACATTGTTCACTGAAAAGTAAACGCCAGACATATTTACAGCCATAGGACAGCAGATGCTCTTCAAAAGGAGCAAGTCAAAGATCACACGAACGCAAGCAAGAAGAAGACATTGACACTATGCCTGCATGAGCACGACTCTGGAATAAGCAGTACAAGAGCCACTAAGCGATCATATTAGTTATTAGTTTCTCATTCAGTGTGGCTTTGAATAAATGTCCAGGGAAATTCATACTAATATATATTGCAGTGAGTTGAACTAAAGGTTATAGTGCACGCTGTCTCCAAACATTATCCTCATGGTTAACAGAGTTGAGCATAGAATGGAAGAACTTTGTGGTATTTCCAGCTGAGGAAAAGTTGCAGCGCGCTCTTCTGCGTGAGCTGTCACTGCGACTACACTATTTCTGGCTAAGTAAAGGATCTGATGAAGCAGGAGAGCACACTCAAACGTAAAGCCAAATGTCACAGAGGCTCAAGTAACTCTGGTTTTAAAGAACTTTTATTGCAAATTTGAAGAGACTGGTGGCGTGTACGTGTTTATAGGACCTATAGGCTTATATCCAATACTGGTACACTGCATACAAAGTTTAAAAAAAGCTGGTTTGGCAGTGAAAATGGCAGTATGATGGAAGAGACAGAGTGCTTGAGTGGTTACGGTCTTTTTTGCTTTAGCTGTATGATGCCGCCTTTACAAGAGTTTATAACAATGGATCTTTTTCTATGAAATGCTAATCAAGCGGAGACAACATTTCTAACAGTTTCATTGTGTGATTCTTGCGATGAACCAGAGTGTCAGACATTGTGCTGTCGAGAAGGAACGGCAAAAATTACCAGCAGTCAAGAGAAAATTGTTGCGCCGATACCGAGTGCAATGGGAGTCTATGTTTAGTCGTCTCAAAAGAGGAACTGCGGAAGCCTGATATCACAGATTGGGCCTGCAGCCTTGGAAATTGATAAATGTTGTTTTGCGCACGCCATCTGGTTAAAGGCCCCACAAGACTGCCATCAATCGCATCTGAAAGGGTTTCACTTTGACATTAGCTTTGAACGGGTTTGCTCGCATGTTCAAAGTCGCCTCCGGTCACCAGATTTTTGGGTAAAATAGTCATAACAGTGAACAAGGCTTTCAAAACACAACGCAACATTGCCCCGTAGGGTAGTATGGCAAAGTCAGAATATGTAAAGCTACATGTTGCTTATGACTATTTGCATTGCAATAATAAATGGCCTTTTTAAATGGCAATTTTCCACAAAACAGACAGTCCAACACATTCTCTTTCTTCTAGTCAAGTGAAACCTTGCAGTGAATATTACTACTAGTGCTTTGACTTCAAGAGATTTAAATCACAGATATAGAGTAGCTACATATTCTACTATGCAGCAGCTGGCTTTGAAATACAGCCCACATCCTCAATGTTTTAAGATTCAACACTTCACGATCTAAATCGAAAGACACAACAGCTTACGTCAACTCGCTGAGAGAGACTTCATAGCCCGCCTGCATACATTTCTGGAATGCCGGCTAATGTAGCATAAGTTACGTATCAGGCATCATTAGCCTTGATACGAGGAAGGAGAGCACTTTGCTGGAGGCTCTCACTTTGCTGCATTTTTAAAGGATCTGCCTTTATTGCAGAAATCCTTACCCGCTGTGTGCCTCTCATTGTATGTCTGATCACTCAAGAGCTACAAGTAAGCGAGGGATAGAGAGTGGGAGTAGCAGCAGAAAGCTTTTCTTTTGCAGGAAGACTAGCGAGAGGTCCTGGGAGTACTACGGGTGCACGGGCAGACATCTTGACACGCCGTCCTCTCTTGGGCCACTGCGAGTGTTTATCAGCGCTTTGGTTACATTAGACCCTTTTGAAGCGTTGAGGGCAGGAGCCTAGCAGCAACGCGGCGCACTCACAAGCAAGACTGGCAGGCCCCCGAGCCTCCAGATCTGCCAGACACGGTAACATGAAAAGCGCTTTCCACCGTCTCTTTAATGGAATAGACGAGTGAAGAAAGATGTATAATAGTCAACAGATTTATCAGCGCTGAGAAACAGAAGGCGGCTTTGGGAGGCAATTGGAGTGTTTTTGTTTTTGTTTTGTTTTTTCCAGAGCCCGGGCCAGCTGATGAGGTTTACCAGGCACCCGGCCAAGCGTTCATGTCATTGGGATGAAGAAGCATCTAATATGTCCGTCATGTTGTCAAGCTGGAGGGGAGACGCGATGGGGAGGAACAATAGAACGAGGTGATATGATTGAATACAGCGTCGCAACGAGAGAGTTTACAGGAAGGATGACTAGAGATTTGTTATGCGTTTCTACCTTAAAGACATAACTGGCAGTATTTCAGTTCAAGCGCGCGTGGGTAATTTAGTTTGCTACGGTGCTCTCCTCCTCTCTCGAACTGAAAACACTTGGTTTTACGGCTCTACATTTGACTAACTCTCCTTTAGCTCTCCAGGAAATGCTCCTTTTTGCAATGCAGGGAATGCGATTGTTGCTAATCTTGCAAAGCGAAAGTTTTCCAAAAGCCCGAGTCAAGGATACCACGGTACTTTTAAGCAGTGATGGAGGCGGCGTGTCCCTCAAAACGTTTGGGTTTGGTCGGGACCCGAGTTGGAATTCAATCAGGCTCACTTCAGCCGGCAATCAGCCACTTGTTAATGGAAGCGCGAAAAAGGCAAAGTGACCTTAACGTGAAGGGTGCATTTATTTTCACTTTTATTCCGGGGCTTTTCAGTGTGGGCAAAGCAGAAACAAAGGGATGAAGTGAATTTCATCAGACTCAAAAGTCAATCTGGTGTCCACCTGTTTATTTTTGTGCACAACATTGGAAAAAAAGAAAATGAGTAAATCAACTCCTGTTTCTAGAAACAATGGGGTAGTGCTCCATTACAGTCTCTATTGGGTATTACCGTAATTTTCGGACTGGTCTATAAGCCACTGTAAGTACTGGACTTTTGTCTTTTTGTGTGGTCAAATACTTCAAGAGAACGGTGGCCTACAGGTACATCTACTTTAATTAAATAAAAGTGTTTATAAATTAGATTATATTCTTAAACCTGCGTGTTCAGTTAAAACTGCACAGCGACTCCTCAACGTGAGAGTGGCTGTGTTTAGACCACGGTCCCGGGTTTGCCGTTGTTTGAAGCTGCCCTGATCTGGGTCGGTGGTGTATCGCTCGAAGCTTTTGATGAATTTAACCTGCACTTCGCTTAATAATACTCAGCAGTGAGTGAATGCATTTGTTTTGCACCCGAAGCCACGTTATGGCGTGGGTGCGCAGTAAACACCGCGGACAAAGGTGGAGGAAGGTAGGGTTTGCCACCTGTCCGAGTTATTATGCAGACAAGTGGGGTACTTCCGAAAGGAACCGGCGTGAGCGCTCCATCGTCTCCAAGCACACAACTTTAGGTTTGAATTTGGAGCCGTTATTGAGTCTTTCTCAAATCGGAGTTCTTTCATTAGCAATAACCAAGTGTTTTTGGACCCAGGTGAATTGCTATTGATTACATGACACAATATTGAGTATGACCATCAACACCTATAAATTAGCCACATTGTTGTATAATCCACAAGGTTCAAAGTGTGGGGGGAAAAGTTGCAGCTTATAGTCCGGAAATGACAGTAATATTTTATCAGTATTCATCTTAGCTCTTCTGTCATTAAGTTTTACACAGTCAGCCTTCAAGCTGCTGTGGGCTTTAGCAGTAGCATTAGGCAGTGCATCACAGTTGTTATTTTTGTATTATTTGGAAGGAAACTGTCACTGGGTCAGACCAGATCTGAGTCCACCTGTTGTTGTAGAGGCTTTTTATTATTTCCCTGTTTGTTTGCTACAAATAACAGACAAACGAAATTAAATTGCTATGAAAAGAACAAAGGTTACCGTATATGTTGGCAGAGTTTGCAAATTACTGTTATTGGACTCTGTCACCTTAAAATACCTCTAAGCGACTTCTGCAAACCTCTTTTGTTTGACACCACATATTAAACGGTCTGCGCGCAGAGCCAGAACATGTCAAACAAAGTATGAAAAGCCATTGAAAATGAGACCTCATTGTAGCAAGCTGTCAAAGGCAAACCTTGCAAGCTATAATCGAGTGAAAGACGTCTGAAAACTTGCAATAAGGAAACAGCAAATCTCAGTCATATGAAATGTTAAATACCTTAGGACTGAAGGGGCGCGCATGAATTGACATGTATTCACTGTAGGGCTTATAATGAACGCCCCACTGTGCCTTGAGTGGTGTATTGACATGAATGATTGCAATTCATCAGAACAGTCACATTCTTTCATAACAATTCCCTCATTAAATGTACACATATGACGTGCATCTATTTTTCTAGCTGTAAATCTTCTTAAATCTCACCAGTGGCTGACACACACTCGATAATTGCCTGCTGCTAAATCTATGAATATATTAATGTGGGTTATTGTAATTTTGCATGGTGATTAGATCTACACAATAAATCCTATCAAAGCGTTTACGTGATGATGGCGTGATTATCAAACGAGATTATTATCATGGAGGAGATGTTGCCAGAGAGCTCTCAGCCCTGGTGACTTTTATTTATAATCACATTAATAAACATAAAGCATTCAATTTTGAGCGGTTGCAACTGCTGTAGATTGGCACCTTGGCTTAAAATAACAAAGATACATGGTTTAGAATGCTTTTTTTTAATTTTTTTATTTTTTTTTACCAATTATTAATACAGGGTATTGGTAATTAAAAGACTGTATTTCTTAACTCTTTTTTCATTTTCCTATACTTATTTGATGTACAAGAGGAGTTACAAAATTCACTTTTGCTAATTTCTTGACTCTTTTTCATCTGACAAGTTTCACATATACAAATGGTCACTTGTTGCTTTTTCTTCTTTAAAGCAGAACTAAGTAACTTGTTTACCTTGTCTATATAAATAAAGATCTTCTTCTTTCATCTCCCCTGGTGTGTCTGGCCAGAAAACCACAATTGCAACCTTCCCTGCCACCGGGTCGGAGTCACCAATACACCCTAATGGAATCACGAAGAAGAAACTAACAGGCTAACGGGCAAAGCTAACTGCGGGCTAGCGCCACTTATACAGTATTTACAGCCAAAATTGAGTGAAAAAAATATTTCCATTGTGTAACTGGATGTAAAATATCCCTCTCTCCCTTTACATTTTCTGTCAGTGTAGTATTTACTCTCACAGACAATTAATGAGTAAAAAAACGCAACAGGCTACGACACCTGCAGTGGCGCTTATGGCCTCTAGGGGCATGAGTTACTTAGTACTGCTTTAAAAGGTTATGCAGCCAAAGCTCCACAACCATCGACGTACATCTGGACTTACACAAATATGATTATAGCACCCAGGACAATGTGTGCAAAATGTCCTTGGGCAAAAAAAAAAAAAGGTACTTTAGGAGTATTTTTGTTATGTTGCATTTTGTCAACTGCCTAGCATTATTGCGTAATGGTATGTTCACATCAAATGAATCCAAAACGTCAAGTGCGAGTGATTTCTGGGTATTGTCTATAAGCTATTCACGTGACAGAATGACGCGATCAGTGCGTCTGAGCGAGTCGCGTGCCATATCAACACAAGCACCTGAACGCAACATTTACATGGAAAGGAGGAAGTGGAGTCCAACCTACTCATTCGGGCAAAAAGAAGATCAGATCCGTCTGTGTGAATCTGGAGCAACACAGCCTCACCTCTCCTACATCATAAAGACACACGTCAAAGGGAAACAACGTCTGAAAAGAGGAGGAAAAAGCTTTGTGACAGGGGGGCATCCTGCAGTTGTATGAAATGCCTGTTCTCCCATTGTTTCTCCTGTTTACAGCCTTCCAGACCACTCTCTGCTCTCCAATGTGAGCTGAATTCTTTTTCTTCTTTTTTTCCCCATAAGTTCTGCCGGAGAACTCGTCTCTGTCATCTCTGTGTGATCTGCCCTGTGTATCTCCAGCGCTCCAGGTCTGTAAGGGAGTTTCGAAATGGGGGAGAAAGTTCCTGCTAGGGGCTACAGTTTTGTGGAGACAGACTTTTTAGTTTGAAGCCAGGGATGTGGCTGCTGCCTGCGGGGTGCGCACTGAGAAGAGACGGGCTTGTTTTTATGTGTTAGTGCTCCATTACATTACACCTACGCACACAGTGAGAGCAGTCAGGATTATAAATGAAGGAGAGCGTAATAGGAACAAACGCTGAGGCGAGAGGCTACAGTGCGGCGGCGTTTCTCTTGTAGCGTGAAGACAACATGAGGGAAGCAAAGTCTTAGGATACTATTTTGGACGCCGTATTTGGGTATGTAGGTGGACGCTCCTGGCCCTTTTTTGATGTGTTATCAAATAATGGGATAAGGGTAGTGTTTGCAGAGTAAGCAGCCAGAGTAAATATGGCGATGCGAGGGGAGGAATACGCAGGGAATTTTCAGGGAGGCTAAATGAATTCTCATGAAAGGCAACGCCACTTACGACAAAGTGAAGAGATTTGTGAAGCTGGTAATTGCCAGTCCAATGTATGAACTCAAGGACATGTCTCAAAATGAGCCTTGGTCAGCTTTCCGTATTTAATTCAGGAATAGAAGAACTGGGGTCTTGCTTGCTTACTGTGAGTTGACAATGCCAGTCTGTGAATAATCTGTAACACAAGTCAAAGTTACCAAAATTACCAAGTCAAAGTTCCTGAACCTGAATAATAATAATAATAATGCATCGGTTTTATATAGCGCTTTTCTGGACACTCAAAGACGCTTTACATTGCACTATTCATTCACTCCATACCTGGTGGTGGTAAGCTACTATTGTAGCCACAGCTGCCCTGGGGTAAACCGACGGAAGCGAGGCAACCAGTCTGCGCCTTCGGCCCCTCCGACCACCACCAACCAGTCACTCACTCACTACATTCGCTATGTAGTGAAGGTACCATTGACCAATTGCCAATTTTTGGGGGGTAATCTTTTGACGGTCTGAATTAAGGACGCACTGATCCGATACTTTTATTGGATATTGGAGCCGATACTGGAAAAATACAACATTGGACAGCAATTCCAAATATCCGATACTGAACCGATACCTGTTTTGGCTCTCACCGTTTTAAAACACAATTTTCACTGACTAAATCTAAGTGAATACGGACATGCTGCACCTCATTTTGAAAGTTCAATCGCTGAGTTACTTTTAACCTCCACAAATGTATTTTGATCGCCGCACAAATGTTGCTGTTGCTAGCCGTTGCTAGCAACAGTATGATAATGCTAGCGGCAACCAATCAAGGCTGGGACAGAAACTACATTGGATCACCTAAAGTAGCCTAATAAAATAACATTGGCCAATGCTGGGCTGGACAAGTGTTTGTGTTTTAGTTTATGAAATGCTGTTAAAGAATAACTGAGACAAGATTATTTTAATGCACAAGTTGTAATGATTAGAGCCTGACCAATGTATCGCCCGGCCGATATATCGGGGCGATATCTCCGGAACCTCAGGAGAGCAAAAAAACATTGCGGTGACAATCGGTCACAACAAGTTTGTGCACCTATTTCATGTATTTTATGTTGTAGGCTTTTGCATATAATTTCGTAACCATAAGCGATAGAGACTTCCCGTGTTTTGTTTTAGAATCTACAGATTTTTATCCATCAAACAAGCTCCCTCTCATAGGTTTCTCGTATTTCACTGCAGAATTCGACAACAAAGAACAGGCTCAATAGAAAAGAGCAACAGCTCAAGGCAAAATTAAGTAGACGTTCACTGCTAAGCACAAAGCAATTTTTTTTTTAAACTAGAAAAAAGCAAACCAAAACAGATAAATAAAACCACTTTCGAAGCGCTTTGCTAATATATCCCCACTAACTTTTGATTATTTGCAATTTCACGGTGGTAAAACATTTCTTCACCTCTTGTGTGTACACCAATAACACTCTCCAATTTCAAGCATCTCTTCAGCAAATATTTGAGTGTTTGAGTATTTTCTCCACACAAACCATTTCCCAAACTGCAATCCAAAAAGCAAAAGCATGTTTTGTGTTTAGAGACTTGTTGGTTGAAGATTTGTTTTCAGCCCATGATTTGGTGATGTAGCCAAATGTCAGAAATGTCAGAAAATACAACTTAAATATGAATCTAAATAGGCTTTCAAGACTAATTGTGAAACTATAGTGGACTTAAACAGTTCTTCTGGTTTTGACCTATAGATGTTGTGATGGTGGGTGTTACACATGATTCTGAGTAAGTTCTGAGCTGGAACAGACAAAGGGAGAAGAAAACAAGCTTTAATCAGACAATATAACATAGCCCCATCTAACAAAGCCTCCATAGACCTACCTGCATGTTGCGTCACAGCTGGCTGGATATTACTTTCCCCTTTTAATGAACTCTGATGAAACAAAGATGATATTTCTTTTTTAAATCCTTCGCTCGGCACCGTATGCAATATTAATATCTCCCACATGAGACAATAAGCCGGGCGGTTCTTTTGAATAAACACGCTTTTACCTGGGCACACAGCCGGCGGCGCGGAGGTGGGAGGACTTAAAACCAACAGCTCGCCACATTAGCATAAATTAAAGCTTCATAACTTTCTTCAAAGGAGCTCTCTAAACGCAATAAAGGAGCCCTCGTCCCGCACGCATGTTTTATTCAACGTCAGGATATGCTCAATTAGCTGGGATAATTAACGCCTGCTGTAGTAATGGAGGGTCTACCGGGGGAGCGGAGAGAGGGCATCATCAAGGGAGGAGAGCAGAGGTGAGGGGAGAGGTGACGGGGAGGCGAGGGAGAGAAGGGAGACTCAAGAAGGGAGAGAGGCTAAAAATGGAGCATGCGTGGGTAATAGGAGAGTTCAGAGCAGGCGATGATTAGGGAGAGTTTATGGGCACGCTGCAAGGTGGAATATTAGTAATTAGACAAGATTAGACTGAAGCTGTATTCCCTCGAGTGGGGAAACTAGTGGTATATAAGGAAAAGAAAAGTTTGATATTTGCCATTTCAGCGGTTTTAGACTCTCAGATAAGTAAATACCAGGTCTATATTAGCGCAACAAAGTATTAACTCACTTCTTTTGGATTGCATTGAATATACGTTAATAGGGCTGTCATGATAATTACTATATCGATTTATTGTTTAATAAATAAGAGACACGCGATAACTGGGAACCTATTTTTGTTAGGGGGACAAGATTTCCCCTAAAAATGCTTTTTCTGTGCACCCTGCAGTTGTTATAAGCCCAATGCCCATCTCGGCTCGCCCGTTGCATTATGGGTAATGGAATGTCTTTTGGCTACCAAACAATATTGATAGTTAGCGTAAAGCAAGGAAGAAGCTATGAATTTGACCGTTTTAACCGCTGGAAAGTTGATGATTTAAAGCGTTTTTGTCGTCGCCATGGAGCCTGTTACAATATTAGCTTAAAGTCTATTTTTACAACCAGGGCTGCGTACGGAGATAGACAGAAACGAAACTGCCATTCATACGAAAAGTCAAAAGTGACGACCAGTCCTTGTTCATATAGTTGGAATAACTATGTCAGAAAAACATTTCTGACCCTTGAAGCGCCTGTTGGACAAAGTCCAGGGTCTGAAACTGTGGCCTCATGTCGCCGATATTCACAACATTTAAACATTTATTTTTTTACGAGTGATCTGATGGTACAACTTAGCTAATCGGTCGCTAATTTGACAGATGGAAATTTACCCACTATATTTAACATCAACACTGTTTTGGAACTTTTCCCTGTGATTACAAGACAAATTCAAATGATTTAAAAAGTGAGGGTGTCTGTGTCAGGCTGATCCCAGGTCCTGTCGTTCCCCTGTCCGCGATGGTCCGCTCCTGCCTACGGAGCCGCCGCCCTGACTTTTCCCTCGCTTTCAAGATATTGACAACTTCAATATTTGCAAGAAATGTCACTTGAGACTTATAGTCTGTAAACCAATGCCCATAAGCCTTATAGTTCACGGTTATGGCTCAATACACTTCAGCGTTCACGCTCCGCTACCTGAACTCGCTCACACATTTCAATGGCGGTGTGGTTTGTTTGGTAGCTGAAAATAGGAGCCTGATTGACTCACGCATGCGCAGTCGAGATGGGCATTGGGCTTATTGTCTGTACATTTAATGGCATTTTCCCCCTATTCCCCCCCCACACAAGCAGCATGTTTATTGCTGCTTGTGTGGTATTTTAGTAGAGATGGGTACCGGAACCCGGCATCATAACGGCCCACGGGCAAGGTGTGCCGGTCCACCCGGACTAATAAGCTTCGGCCTTAACGGTCTTCTAAACAGGGCTGCTGTGTTGCTGCACTAATCACGAGCGCTCAAATAAGCACCAAAAAAAGGCTCTCCGCTCTCATGGATGCATACGCTGCATCGGATCTGTTCATCCCCGTGACCAGCATGAGAGTAAAGGTGTCGGATCATGGTGGAAAACTTTTAAAACTTATTCTCAGAAAGCCCCCAAGCTGCTGCCGCTAAACCATGGTAAAAAGCGAAACGTAACGACTTCGTATTGAACAGACAGACAAGCCACTTGCACTTTTCTTCTTACACAAATACCCACAGTTTAGAGTCACATGCACGTCAGCGTGAGCCAGTGTCGACCCACGGGACACAAGCTGAGAGGCAGAAAACACTCTGTGGCTCTAGTCTAGGTCATTATTTTACTGCACTAAGTTTTCATTTGGACTCTAACCAAATCTAACCAACAGCCTGGTAATCCTTGATTTACTAGATAATAATAATAAAAAAATGATATATATAGTAAAGGAAGTAAAGTGTTGTAACTCCCATATATTAAGTTTATGCGCAAATTGGAAATAAATTAGGTCCATATGTAGAGTAATAAAAAATAACTATAGGCCAAAGATTACCTATACAGTAGCATCTCTCTTTTTTTTTCCCTTTTAAAATACAGATAAGAGTACCGTTAAAGTACCGGATCGATAAGGAGTATCGATAAGAGTAGTAGTATCGATAAATCCTTAACGATACCCATCCCTATATTTTAGGATTTACTCATTTTTATGCTTGAGAGTTGACAGTATCGAATACCTTTAGAGTCAATCATATTATTTATTCCCGATATTTTCCTGCCTCAATATATCACACTTAAAATTATGTGTTATCGTAACAGAAGTAAATTATATATGGGAATGATAGCTGTATGAATCTGTTGTTATAGAATCGGGAGTGCTCAGATTTCTGTGATTTTGGGCATTCTATCCAGAGGCACTTTTGTCAACTTTTTTAATAGTATTTTTAGCTAAATTTAGCCAGTTAACAATGTTTGCTGGTACCCTCAAATGATCGATTTCATTGGCAACAATATATATCTAAAACTCAATCGCCAACACTTTCTTGTATGTTGTTATGCTAAAGTTTAATGAATGGAATTAACCACAGAGCTACATTTTCAAAAAAAATTCAAAACCGGCACAACTACTATGACTGAGAGAGAGGAAATGTGTTTTTGAAATTTGACTATATTTTTCAATAATATAGTCAACCAACAATATCCATGCAATGACGTTAAGACCTACACCTGAAGCAAGATAAAACCCCTTTGTATCCTTTGTGCCAACAGCATCACGGCCTATGATTGAAAATGTTGTAATATTCCTCGTGATTGCACTTCCCTTTATTCCAAAGGCCTTTATCACCACTGCCTCAACACCTAGTGGGAGGAGGAGACACATTATTTCAGCGCAGACAAACGTTGCCACTGTCGCTGAAGCCAATGGTAATTCTTCCAATGGAGGCTCCTATCAGGCCTGTCTTTGCTATCTTTACATGGAACAATCACTTGTTTGTTAGCACCTCCGTCTGGCGGATAGAAATCCATTTGCGAAGAGTAATACTGCGAAGGAACAATTCGGCGTGACAGCAGATTTCTTCTCACAACAAAGCCGTACGAAAATTGTGCATTTTTACTTGCAAATGCTTTCTAAATCAACCTTTAGCGGAAAGTTTTATCATGTTTTGTATAGTTGACAAACTCATAGCAAAATTGTGTGACTTCCAGTGTATTTCTCCAACATAGCTGAAATCATGCATGATTGCGGCTGAAAATTCATTAATTATTGGAATGTCCTTTTCCGGTTTTATCACGTGGCGCTAATGTTTTACTGAAAACATTTGGAGAGGTATTAAAAAGTGATAACTCAAACCCATGATGTGCTCAGTTTCTTAAAATGCACCACTATAAACGTTTGAATGATATCAATAGAAAGCACCGAAATGCCTTTAGCAAGCAGAGCCTGTTGCTACAAATGTGTACGTCTGTTAATCAACAGACCTGTTCTGTCCCCATATAAATGAATGGAGAAGCCAGTCCTTATGTAAACGTATGGCGAGGTGTGACAGGTTCATTTCAAGGTTTACTGTATCTTAACGTTAGTAGAGATCGGCCAATCTAGCGCCTATAAAAGCCAATATCTTGTCACAAAAAATATTGCTATAAGTTTGTTAAATATAAGTTTTACTGGTTACACTTTAAAATACGGCCCGGTAACTCCTACGTAGTTACTGCAGTACATCCCTGGTACTTACAGAGATAATTACCAAGTACTTACAGTGGTACGTTTAGGTACTACCTAGGAGTTACGAGGTCGGCCCATTAGTCCGACGTCTCATTATTTCGAAAATCACCCATTGAGTTGGGGTACCATTAGGGTTAGAGTTATATTTTCGGAATAATGAGACGTCGGACTAATGGGTTGTTGGACCAATGGCATGGCACCGGAGTTACCAGGCCATACCACTGTAAGTACCTGGTAATTACCTCTGTAAGTACCAGGGATGTACCACAGTAACTAACTAGGGTTTACTGGGCCGTAAGTGTTACCGTATTGCTAAACCTCAGTGAATATGAAGAATTGAACCTGGAGAATTAAATCGCTGAGTTAGTTTTATCCTCTGTAATTGAAATTTTTTTTGATCACCGCAACAGTATGCTAATGCTAACGGCAGCATGCTGATGCTAGTGGCAACTAATCAAAGCTGGGACAAAATGATGACTGAATCACCTAACGTAATAAAATAAAATCGGCCACTGCTGGAGTGGCCAAGTATTTATGTTTTTACAGGATTATAGACATTTAGAAAAATTTGCCAAATTATTGGTCAAAATAAGGTATGGGCCTTAGAAAACCAATATCGGTCAACCTTTAGTGTTTAGTGGCCATTAATGTGTATTCTACCCCACAAAAAGCAGAAACTTGAATGAATATGATTTAGCATTCAGCTTACGCTAATTCTTATCTAAAGTGAAATCTTTAAAGATCTGTATATTGATTAATGATTTCTAACTGAACTTTGACCTCACGTAAATGTGGTTGATGTTGACAACAGCTTAAAAAATCTGGATCATTCATCATTTGCGATGTTTGATGATGATGGCTAAATGCTAATGAATGGCGATAGGACAAATGCATGGCTAACGAACGCAGACTAGTTTCCCGGACTAGCCGGCTAGCTAACT
This sequence comes from Neogobius melanostomus, assembly GCA_007210695.1. Taxonomy (NCBI): domain Eukaryota; kingdom Metazoa; phylum Chordata; class Actinopteri; order Gobiiformes; family Gobiidae; genus Neogobius; species Neogobius melanostomus. The sequence continues at coordinate 265,103 of VHKM01000265.1, read as the reverse complement.
GTCCGCACACATTAGGATTTATTTATTTCACACATTTATTTCTAAGAAAAGCTCTACAGGATATAGCAGGTAAGAAATCAATCATGACTGAGAAATTAAATCATTTACATACTTCATTTCTTTTTAAGGGAGACTCATGAGTGGATGGACAGTATCCCCAAACAGGACCTAAGGCAGGGTGCACCCCTGAACAATTTCTGGACATACCACTTAGGGCTGAAAGATATATCGTTATCGTATCGATATCGAGAGATCTTGCATGAATATCGAGATATACAATTTTGTCCATGTCATTCAGCCCTAATACCACTACTGAATCAAGACTTGATTTTTTTTTAAATATCCTTTTAGTAAGGTTCCAAAGTCCAAACCTGGTGCTGCTACTGCCACAGGATTGACTGTATATTCCTAGATGCCGCTAATTGAGATGAATTGCACACTAATAATTCACTCACACATTCACAGGTTTTGACCACCACACACTTTACCCTATACATGTAAAAAAAAATAATAATACAGAAAAAGTGAAAAGTCTATGGAATTCATATGGGAAGAGAAGAAATCAACAGTGGCTTTGGTCTCCACGTCCCAAAGTCCCCAATGTCATCACTCATGTTATTATATTTGTTGGAGTGGACACAGAGAAGATGGTCAGGAGACGAGAAGTCGAGGAGACGTGTTTCGAAACCCCATCTGTCAGAAAGTCAGCCCCTTCAAACAGTACAATACAAGAAAACGGTGACTCAAGATGAATACATTATTGTGAAATTAGATTTATGTATAATAGCGTTTTTTTACAGAGAAAAAAGGCTCAAAACTATTATAAGAGAGTTTATCACACTGACTTAGACACAGCACAATTATCTCTGATACTGGCTGATAAGCTTGTTTTCTAATTATAGTAGCAGAGAACAGATGGCTCAGGTCACAGTGACAATCAGCCAGGGACAGGCCCAAACAAACAAAATGGCCTCCCGCAGTTTTAACTGACTCATATCTCCACCCTGAAGCACACGGACTCCTTTGGCATACGCTTAATCATGCGCCATTTCCCTCATAATCACAGTAAGAGATTGAGAAGGTTCACATGAGTTCAACAATTATATTCTGAAAAAAAAAAGTTATGAAAACCTAAGCAGATCACAGTGAGTTATTAAATTCTGAACAACAGCAGGAAAGTAATAAGAAGAATACACATTCAGAACAATTTTTATAATTGTATTTTTAGGCATAGTATTGCGTGAGCACTACAGTTCTACCTTATAAGATGAAATTCCTTATCAAGATCAAGTTCTCGTTGACACCACTTTGAGGGAGTAACCAATGGGACACTCTTTAAACATAGCCACAAAGCTAGCATGAACCCTTATTAACGCCATATGCTGTCAGCTCACACTTTCTAGTGAAATTGAAATGATTTCAGCTCACTTGTCGTATTTCCGAGTAGGGCTGCCAACTTTGATCGTTTAGTCGACTAATTGGTCGATGCCGTCGTGGTCGACCAAGATTTTCATTGGTCAACTAAATGCACGCACTTTTGCAACCATTGAGATGCTCTCAATTTACATAACACCTGAGGCCTGTGGCAGGTCTATCTTTTACTTTAGGCTAATATTTCATTATAAAAACAGACATATCAAAGTTTTACGGACAGAGTGACGTTTGAATTGTTTGTGTTAAATGCTTTTGCTAAAACAAATAAAATAAAACTTTGAGGAGAGAAATGAGGATGGGAGAGGCCTCGCCTGCGTGCGCATAAGGGCTCTGTGTCTTGGTGAGATGTTTCCTTCAATAGGCCAGACTTCTACAGTTGTTTAACCAACAGATCTCCTGGTTCTACAGTGAAATAGCCGATACAGAGTCTGACACCTGTCCTCTGTCAACGGCTCTACTAAAGCACATGGGAGAACAAAGCGAAAGTGTAACGTCAGGATCCGCAGCTCATGGACCTGCTATGTGTTTCTCCGCTTCATACTGGCTTTTTCCGAGATAAATAAGACGAGGAGATCCGCGTAATGTGAACCGATTCATCACTACACCGTGCAGCGCAAAAGTCGAAGAAATGAAGCGGCCTGAGAGGACGTATGACACGAACCCACGCGGGCGGCACATTTCACAATAAAGCACATGGCTCGTGTTTACATTACGGCGAAACAGAGACAAGTGTCACACGGAAGTGTTACCCAGAGGATATTTGTGAACAGGGACGATGATGGATGAAGAACTACCGCTTTATTTGGATTATATGGATGTATGGACAGCACATGTACAGCAGCAGATGCAGGAGTGAGGCAGGGAGCTGGAGTCTGAGATTAAAGGTGAGATTAATGTGACTGTTTTACACATAAATGCACCGTTTACGTTGCTTCTATGTATAAATAGTAGTTACAGCACGAGCTCCCAAAGTTTGATGCCTTATGAATGCAGTTTGGGATATAATTCTATGAGTTTGGGTGAGAAAAGTTGTAGTTTTGTCAGCGCCACCCTTTTTAGTCGACTAATCATTGGTCAGAGAATGTTTTTGGTCGACCAAGAAAATCTTGGTCGTTGACAGCCCTATTTCCGAGTCAGTCCTTTCTGATGGCAACATGTAAAATCAAAGCCCGAACTTTTGTTTTATTGTAGTGCTTCACACAGTGCTGGAACTCTAACCTGAAGTCTTCAAACCAAGAGTTACCATGGTGCTTGTGCGTGTTTTCACCTCCAAGAATGTCACAAACGCTACAACTACTTGAGTTCCCACATATTATGACCCCATGGAGACAGGATAGTTTGTAATTTGCAAAGAATATTACTTCTTAATTGCCGTCTTTGTGATTTGCATCCATTTGAATTGTGAATTTGATTTGACTGTGATTTATTGTGCAGCTGTACATCGGCCCAATAACATTGGTTTACTTCTCTGATAATAGGTCTCTCATATCTTTTCATTTGAAACATGCGGTCAAGGGAAAGAGCCGAGGGCACATAGATTCATATGAAAGAGCGATCTGCAGCGATCCATCTTTATGGTTTTAAATGGTGCGTGGATGGCTGTTTGTACAAGTCAGTGCGTACATGCGTGTTGTGTATGCATGTGTCACCGCTAGTAAATCAATAGTGCTGTCGGCCTCGTGTTGAAACTGATGAAAATCAATGGGCTTTATACTGCTTTAATGTCAGCTTTTGAGACGAAGCCTGCACAGAATCACCAAACATGGGAAAGGGTATGGGGGGAAATGACTGTTTACATGCAGGTAGGAGAGTGGAAGTGTGTCTTGTTTGTAGTTATTTTATGCCTCTCTCAATTGTTGATGCTCCTGGACATCATTAAAAAGAGCGCTCTCTGTGAACTGAATCTTGAATTAAACTGAGAAATCACAATCTAATACAAATTGGAAAACTTGTTTACAAAAACACATTTACTCATTCCAAAAGTGTGCTGGCCAAAGTTCCAACAAGTTTTAAAACAAGCGCTAAACCACGGTAAATCTCAAAGTTAGATACCTCGTTTCATCGACTTGCCATCACACAACTACATGTTCTTTCTGAAAGTCTAAAAGCATCTGTCTACTTTTTTTTATTAATCTGATGAAATCTATCCTTTCTCTACTGTTGCATAACCCTTTCATACTTTTTTTTTTTTCATCTTCTAAGTAAAACTCCAACAGGTTTCACTTCAAAGATATCGGCTTGTTTCTGCAGACCTTTGACTGAACATCCCACAAGACAACTACATTTCAAAGTGGCTGCTTGAAGTTGGAACAATAAAAGCCCCCAAAAACCTTTGTTCACAAGCTTATTAAGAATTCAATAGCTTACAAACAATAGCAAATGAGCAGTTTGACCCAAGTTTGCACCCAATAATTATATTCCGTAAGCCCCTGCACGGCTGGATAAGAGCTTCTAAGAAAAAGAAAAAATATTAATAGAGAATAAGCTTTTATATGCTTATTCCCGTTAGGTAGGGCCTGATATTATCGGCCGATAAAGGTACAGGAATGTCTGCTATCGGTCAGAAGTTTGTTGATATAAAACCAGGACATCCTATTCCTCTTAGAAAGTTTCTCAATTCGATTTTTGAACTTGTTTTTCAAGGTCAAAATGTGCCCATACAGTATTTTGTAAGATAGTTCCTCATCACACAGCAGCAATAATACTTGACAGTATATACAGTATATGAATGCAAATGGTAAATAGTTCCAACTCATCATTCAGTCCCAGGGTTTCCCGTAGAGCGTTCCTGTTTAGGAGGCTGTAGGGCTGGGCGATATGACGATATTAGACCGTCTTACGATCTGTCATTTTTGTGGTATTGTTTTATCACGGTTCTGCACAGTTGACTCTTTTCGCCGTCAGTGACATAAATCCAAGCCACGCACTTTTCTGCTGCGCAATGTCGGACGCTAATGTGAGCATTTGGCAGCGAGCCGCTCCTCTCCAGTGCGTATACACGACCAGGCTCCTCAATCTGGAGCTTTTAAACCCAGCATTCTGTCTCTATTTCAGCGGTGTTTATGTCAGTGTCTTTCCCCCGTAACGCCGCTGCTTTGCGTAGATCGCAGCATGCGTTTATTTATTTACCTGGCGGTACATGTGCGAAGAAGCGAGTGTGTCCTTCGTCCTTACAGTTCTGTCAGGCGCCGCATCCTTCTCATTTGTTTAATTTAAATCCTGGTCCATGTTCACAAATGCGCTGTTTTATCCATGTCTTTCAAAATATAAGACTTGTCCAACTTTGGTGAATTACTTGGTCAAGTAATAACTTATGGTAACTATCTGCTTCCGGTTAGCCTTTTACACAATAAAAGTCACTGTGTGTTATCGCTTTAGTAAGACTCTTATTGTGAAAGGGTCAGACAGCGACAGAGCGCGGTATCACAGCAACTTAACGTCATGAGAGAGACGGCTCAGAAAAGATGCCAAACAGCAACAGACACGAACAAGTCTTTACCAAACTTAGTGTTACTATTTTACTTTTATTGTCTGTTTTATTGTGTTTTTTAATGTATGGAGTTAGTTTGCTGTAGTTTTAAGTCTAGTCTAAGTTCTAAGTCTATTTTTGCTTTGTTGATTATCACAAAGTTGAATAAATTAGTATATTAATTCAATCTTTTTCTTCTTCACTGTGTAATTTAAGTTATTTTAGTTACTATAAAAAAATTGTGATAAAATCGAAATCGGGAGTTTATAATTCAAAAATCGTGATATTCTATTTTTGTCATACCGCCCACACCTAGGCGGCCGCCTAAACAACACCGGGATGCCGCCTTAACTAACTTCTTCCATTTTTTTTTTTGATTCACTTCCTGCTGTAACAGAGGCATTCTACATAGTTAAGTATTAATATATCTAAAAAGTGACTGAATAGAAATCGTGTTAATTGCATAATGTAGTATGTGCTTTTCCTCCTCTTTAGTCAATCTTGTCCTCACAGTCACATTTGGGTGAGGTTTGAAGTGAAAAACCCTCTGAGGGCACGCTTACCCGCTGTGCCACAGTTTTATTGCTTGATTTGAGCCCAATAGTGGTGAACATAAAAAAAGAGTTACCAAATAGCCCCCGAAGCGAGTAAATAAGACCCCTTACCTGCGGCGCATTGCTCCTCGTCCGCGCCGTTCTCACAGTCCCTCTCTCCATCGCATCGCCATGACAACGATACGCACTTGCTGGTGGCCCCTCCGCAATCAAACTTCTCCGGCGGGCAAGTCTGTCGGCCTGCGGAGAGGAGGCAGGGCGGGTTAAAGGGGTTGTAGAAGAAGTGAACGTGAGTCGGGGAGTGGAAGATGAACAGATGAGACAGAGGTGCCGGAGCGCGAGGCAGGGATGAAGGGCCGGGACCAGACGGAGAAGACACACAGTCAATGGAGCTGCTGGGTAACTTGGTTATCTTGTTGCTTGAATCGATTTGCCCTCAGAGAACTGCAATTTACCCCGACACTCAACGGGCGATGGAAAAGCAACTGTGAAAGGAAAACAAGAGGCACAAAGCGAGATGCATGCTAACGCTTTCGAAACACACACTTAGGAGGACTGGAAAGTGAAATGCTTGTTCAAATACACTGGGATCAAGTAAAATGCCTGCATTAGAACAGCTTGGAAGTTTTGATTTTGGCTTTTATTTAAGATAATTTAGCTGCAAACAGAAAATACTCATACAACTTATTTTTACTTTTTTTTCCTGCGTCATGGCCACGTATAAACAAGCCGGCAACCTCCCTCTCTCATGGTACAGCTGCGTTTTTTTGCCTTTTCTGCAATTGTGGTTGTGTGTCCCACATTGTTTTACTGGATGCTTTTGTACGTCTTTGCCATGTTTTTGTGAGGTTTGGTGGATTTTTTTTTGCTGCAGAGAGTTCATAATGGTCCTGAAGAAAGCAGCTTTTTTTTAAAAGTAAACAAACAGCTAGCTTAAGAGCTAAAGATATTTGAGACCTACAAATGTCTTCATCTGAAACACTGAAGAGGCACCAAGACCCGGGCTACACTTTTTCATTTATTTCAGATTTTCTTCTAAAATACATAGTTATGCAAGAAATTAAACTGAATCAGAAATGCAGCTAAACCTTGCTATGTAAAACAGAAATAAACACAGTGGTCTAAGCTTGAGTATACATTAAGTCAAGTAAAGTTACTGAAAACACAGCCTACATAAAAGGTAAAGTAACTTAAAAATGCACAAAAGTTCAGTTTCATCCCAAAGTCTACTATTTCAGCCTTGTTTTGATCCTGAGTTTATATTTTTAAATCACTTGAATGCTGTAAATGCAATATTCAAGACAGTTACCAAATACTGCAATTTCTTCTCACAGCCCAAAACGACTTAATCAAACCCAAACACGTTCACAAACCACACACTGGAGACAAGGTGGATAAAATGTCTTGCCCGAGGACACAACAACAGACATTTGCATAGTGAACAAACGGGTCTCGCATCTCAACTGCTTGAAACTCTAGCAGGCCTAATTTTTATCGCAGTGACATTCATGCTTTTAGAAACCTTAATTTTCCAAAAGTCCACTTGACATTACCAGGAGCGTTGCGAAATTACTACAGTCACTTGAACTTTCAAAAAACCACCAAATCTTTTCCCCTTTTTTAAGCGAAACAACTCCTCCTCACACCACCCTGTTATCCACACTGGTTACTGCAGCTCCAATAAAAGCCATTTTGATGTGTCGATCAGTTTGTCACTCTCACACAGGCGGAGTAAGCAAAAGAGAAGTGCTCCCACTGGACCACGGAACCCATTACAGGAGAGACGGCCATTGTTCCTGCTCGTGTTAGCTGCTATATTGCTATGGGAGGCCCAACCACACATGTCCAATACATCACATTTACAGCGGGTCCCATAGCAGGCCACACGCACACTGTACATGCACACATACCAGCACTACAGGGAGACACGACCTGCAATACATTACAACACTGTCAAGTCAGCTTCATCAATTATACATTTTTTGACCAGTGGGAGACTTCCTGGTTTCTGCTTCCTCCCAATGTTCAAAGTGTTGGGTGTAAATTGGGCGTATAATGAATTGCTGTCTGTCTTTCCTTGCGTTTTTAAGTGTCGGCCCCGCGCTTAGCCACAATCCAAAGTGCAGTCCAAAGAGTATAATACCTTACGCCGAGTTGCCTACGTATGCTTCTACCTGTATACTGTCCAGGAACAAGTGGACGATGAAAGAACACAATAGATAATCCTGCATATTGAGGCTCCTTCTGCACTTACGCCAGCCCACACTCAGGTGTACGTCACGCAGATTTCCATAAAGATCCTCTGAGTTTTATAGTCTAGACAACTTGTTCTAATCCTGTGTATGAGAAGAGGTACGTTCTTAACACATATACTGTATTGTTTTAAAGCAGTACTAAGTAACTTGTTTACCTTAATAAATCCTTTCCGTAGTCCCTCTGGGGGTCATACAAGTGTTGATGGGATGACTGGGGGGTCTTTCATCTCCCCCTGGTGTGTCTGGCCAGAAAACTACAATTGCAACTTTCCTTGCACCGGGTCGAAGGCGCAATACACACTAATGGAATCACAAAGAAGAAGCTAACAGGCTAACGGGCAAAGCTAACTGTGGGCTAGCGCCACTTAAACAGTATTTACAGTCAAGTTTGAGTGAAAAAAATGTATCTCCATTGTGTAATTGGATGTACAATATCCCTCTCCCCCTTTGTCTTTTCTGTCAGCGTAGTATTTACTCTCACGGACAATTAATGAGTAAAAAAAACGCAACATGCTACGGCACCTGCAGTGGCGCTTAGTTACTTAGTTCTGCTTTAAGTTATAGCACAAAAGTAACAATGCTAAGGAGCCCCTAGTAGTTGTAAAATCCCAAATGAACAAATAATTCTGCTTTATCTTTCAACCAACGTTCCAACTTCCTGTCAATCACAGTCTAGTTAGTACCTTTGCCTCTCAACCAATTGCTTCTGCTTCTCTCCATTAAAACTTTGTGCAGCAGCCCCTTTCTGTCTCATCCCCCTTGCAACAGCAGCAAAACAATCAGCCTCCTCTGAGCACCGAAGTTAAACCAAAAACTATTCATTGTACACTGCATGTGAAACCTTTTGTATTCCTCAGAACAGTCTTACTTGGGCACAATTTTTGCTCTGCCCACCTCTGATTGAAATTCTAGTTCAACAGCACCTACACGATCCTTTCATATTCAATCCCTTTTTACCTCCTTTCTCAGTCCTCTCTTTTTTCCATTATGATTTTTCTTTTCTTTTCTTTTTTACAACACTGAATGAATTCCATCTCTATACCAAAGTAGACCCCTGCTGAGAGACACTGGGGATTGTCCAATGGTGCCAGCATTTCCTTCCTCTCCAGTGCTGTTCCAGAAACATCAGTTGCTAATATTTCACTTTTACAGGAGCTAGCTTTTCGCTCTGTTCTATTGTTAGAAACACTGCCTGGACTATGAAAGAAAAAAAAAAAGAACACCACCTGGGTTTAAGAAGTAGGTAAGAACCTCCCATTGTATAATTACAGCAAGTACAGCAACTCTCTGTGCCTCAAATAAAAAGAAAAACAATCACAGTCCTCCGTGATTTTAAAACATTTGCACCTTCTGGCTTTGTGCTCTCTGCTGGCTTTTTTTTATATTTAAATTAAAGCAGTACTATGTAACTCGTGCCCCTAGAGGCTACAGTATAAGCTCCACTGCAGGTGTAGTAGCATGTTGCATTTTTTTTACTCATTAATTGTCAGTGAGAGTAAATACTACGCTGACAGAAAATACAAAGGGAGATTGATATTGTACATCCAATTACACATTGCACAATGTGTAATCTCCTGATCATTTTTTTCACTAAAACTTGGCTGTAAATACTGTTTAATTGGCGCTAGCCCGCACTTAGCTTTGCCTGTTAGCATCTTCTTTGTGATTCCATTAGTGTGTATTGGTGGCTACTACCCGGTGACAGCCAAATTGCAATTGTGGTTTTCTGGCCAGAGACACCAGGGGGAGATGAAAGACCCCCCATCATCCCATTAACACTTGTATTACCCCCAGAGGGACTACGGAAAGGATTTATTAAGGTAAACAAGTTACTTACTACTGCTTTAAAATCTGGACCAGTATTATCTCGGATACAGATAATGCTCCAAATCATACTACAAGAAACACCTAGGTTGAGTTGTCCAAAGCGGAACCTTTACTGAACAAAAGCCATCTCCTGTTGAGTGGCACATTCGCAGACTAGGACTTGCTGCAGCCGACGAGGGGAAGCTCTGAAGCGCAGACCTCCACCAGGTCACTGCATGAGGGGAATATGAATACCGATGCGAGGCGTGCGGACCGGTGATAATGAGTGAAAGAAGAGCTGCGTCTCTCCTCGACAATATGCCTATATGCCGGGGAATACACGCAGGAGACGCATACAATTCATTGGATGGAGGAAAAGATTGTGGTGTAAATGGGTCACTATAGGGAGCTATACAGAGTAACAGAGGCACTATAGGGACCAGCTGAATAGCGGTAAATAAGCGCTGATGGATAATGCGGGATATGCCAGGCAAATCGTCCTCTTTCAGCGACTCTCGAAGAGCATTATGCATGTTTGAAATGGCCTGGAATGCCAGATAAGGCAGGCTGTACGTGAGATGTTTGACAAAGTTCTATGTGTGTTGACATCAGTTATTACAGACAAACTTTTAGATGATAGATGTATTCACGAGTACAGCTTAATAAATGGTCGTTCTGAGCAAGTCAATGTGGAGCAAACAAAATGTAAAAACAATGAGCTTTTACATTTCTTCACTTTAGCACAGCTGATTTGAACTTTTAAAAGATATTGTAAAAACATATTGTAGCAAGAAAGGATTTCCAAGATTCGGATAATGGCTTGTAGAACGTTTGCTGAGAGAGAACTAGCTGGACAAAATGGGGGACGGCACACAGGCAGGCAAAAGAACAAAACAAAAAAAGTATTTCAAAGTATTCAATTCATATCGAGTAAGTTATATTAAGTGATGAGAGCTTCACACCTATCAGTAAACTCCCGGGGGCTCAAACCAGTGGGAATGTGAGTGACAGCTGTGTTAAAAGTGACAGGCTGAGCGCGGCCGCGGATCCGCCGTCTGCTAAATCATTCAGCGCTTCACTTACGACAACAGAACGCTCTGCTGACAGTGACAATCCCCGCATGACTGGCACGACCTACCAGCATCCCAAGAGTAACGCTGTTAAATAAAGAATAAAGGCAATTCCAATTTCGTCAAATGCTATGTTTAAATATTAATCTGTGGCTATTATAGTGATTATGCGCAGAGGGATCCCACTGGGCTTCGTAGTGTGTCTGTTTCTGCCAGACAAGCAGTTCCACCCACACATGTAGACTCATTCATACGGACTATCGGGTTAAGCAGGGTAACAAGGGCTGATTGTGGTGCATTCGAGGAGAGAGGAGAAAGAAAAAAGATTTACGATTTCTCAAAAGAAGATTTAAAGCACATAGCATTTTCCAAAGGAGGTCTCATTTTCCTCATGACAATTGTGAATGTAGCGAATGTAGTGAGTGAGTGGTTGGTGGTGGTGGCTGATGTGCGCAGACTGGTTGCCTCGCTTATCATCACCGAGTATGGAGTGAATGAATAATGCACCAAATTGTAAAGCGACTTTGAGCGTCTGGAAAAGCGCTATATAAGACTAATGCATTATTATTATTATTATTAATTGAGAATTAAATGAATGCCTTCGATATTTTATTGTTTATTTATTATTGTCTATGAATGGAAAAGACACATTACGAGTGAGGACTGTGTTGGTAAAGATTTGTAATTTGCCTGGAGCGCCCTCTGGAGGCAGCAGTGGGAATAAACCACAAGAAAATACAAGGTTTAATTTTAGCGAACGGTAAACTAGCAAATCAATAGCGTTATAATGAAGATACTTTGGTGACAAAACTACATCGGCTCTTATTATGATTTATGGACAGTTGTGAACTCTATTAGCCTAATCCAAAACATGATACTTTAATCTGCTGAAAAGAAAGACTTAAAGTAAACTTTAAGATGTACTTGCATGATTGTAATGAAACACTATTCCAGGTATGTTTTTGACAAGCTCAGGAAAAGCGAATATTAATAACCCCTTCAATGATAATCAGCAGAATATTATACAAGATTAGTAACTGTCTTCTTCTAAAGTTGAACCAATGATTCAGCTATTGGACTTGGCCTGGAGGATGATGAAAGATGTCGATGCTAATCCAGTCACAAGAGTGCCCCAGTGCAGTGTCAATAAGTCTGTCAATGCTGTTTGTGGTCTGCTTTGCTGCTGGAAGCTCCAGTCAGCACTAAAACACAAAAGTAACCATTGACTTTCAAAAGTACATTGAAACAGCTTCTCTATCAGTATGTTGTGCAGTTTCACAGCCTTATTCTGTGCCCTTGGGCAACACGCTTCATCCGCCTCGCCTCCAGTACTAAAGGTGACCTCTGTGCACCTCTATTGTAAGTTAAAAGAATGAAGCATAAGGACTTTCAAAACTTACTAATACATTCTCTGCAATGTTATTGAACTATCGTGTTAGTCCCAGGGTGAAAGACAAACACCGCGATGTGGGGAGCCTGCTGCGAGATTTCATGCCAAAGCCTAAAGCAAAGAGGATGGAGCAGCAGCTGTTGGCGCCCAGTAATGAGGGGTGATGGTCGGACACGGCGAGAGCTCAGGTGGCGGAATGTAAAAAGACAGGAAATAGGGTCAAAACTGTGACAAAGCTGGACAGACATACGACACGTGTAAAGATAATGGACAAACTAACACAAACTTTGATGTCCATGCAGAAAATTCCATCACCAACATTACTGTAGACATTTCTTCAGACAAATACGATATGTTTTGTAACGATTGCCCAGATATTCAATATAGGTGCTCGTCATATAATATCATGAAAAAGTGCATTCACTTCTGTTATGTAACTTAAACTGTGAAACTAATATATGATAGACTCATTACATGCAAAGTGAGATATTGTATAGCCTTTATTTGTTCTTTATTTAATCTAATAAATTATAATATTTTGAAAATGGACTGCAAGCCATAATCATCAAATTATAACAAATGAAGGCTTGACATATGTCACTTTGCATATAATGAGTCTATATCATATATTAGTTTCACATTTTAATGCTCATGACCATGTCTGTGGTATGGAGCACAAGTTCACAAACAATTGTTTTTGTCGATTGTTACCAGTTCTTAAATTACAAATGGCATGTCTATTATATTTACACAAAATATACTCTTTTTGTTTAAAATACGTATTTGAGCATGTTTGCAGAAGCCTTAACTACGGAGTTAGCAGGCTTAATACACAATAAAGCCTTATGAAGACCATATTTCTTCTGTTATTTTGAGAGGACATTGGGTCACCTACAGTGGGGGAAAAAGTATTTGGCCGAAATCCAATAGAAAGTCTATGGGGAACTGACCAAATACTTTTTCCCCCCACTGTATATAGTTCATTTATTGCAATGTTAGGATTATGATTAAATTGTGCAGCTCTGTTAGTCAAATATAAATGATTCAGACGATATTGTGCTTTTCTCTTTTATTTATTCACTTCATACACATTTTAGTAACTGGGATTGCAGTCCACAAATTTGCATACATAAAAACCTACTGTACCAACGTGAAATTAGAAAGCCCAATCCATGTTTGCAGCCAGTAGCAATCTCCAGAATCCATTCTCATATTTGTTCATTTGGAAACCGTCTCGTGCATGGCCAATAAGCTCCACTGGTCCTGGGGTCAGAAAACTCATTTAGCACACAACGCTATTTTTACTTTGGTTTGAATGAAGCCACCCAGTAACGTTTTATTGACTTGTTATTCCGTGCACATAAGGCGTCTATAAGGAGCGGCCTATGCAAATGAACTTGTGATTAACTATCTTCTTAATTTGCCCGAACAAGATGGGAGGAGACTGGAGCATTGCCGGGCGCCGCGGTGGCGACCACTCTACCACTCCTGACTAGCATCTTCGCCGGCTTGTGACCTGATTGATTAGCTTACTTCGCGTGCGTACAAGCTAATGCTAGGATAATTTATTTATTATGACTTCCATGAATGCAATGCAAGCGCTGGCGTACGTCACTGTAAGTCAAAAACAGAGTGTGTTCGGCGCCAGTGTCATAAGGCGGAGGTTGATGAATGGCTGAGGGTCGGATGCGTGAGGATGATTTAGCTATTGGCGGCGCAACGGGGCAGACACGCGTGAGTTTAAACAGCTTCAGAGCCATACTAAATAGCACGCGCGCCACATAGATTGATGAAGTGCTGTGATGAAGTGCTATGCTAACAGATTTGAGCGTCCTACCGTGTGTGACATACTTATGGATGGCCGGATACCAGCCGGTGCTGTGAATCACAATTAGCTTCACGCGCAAAACACAGCCAAACACACACAGCGCCAGGATGGGAGATCTTTGAATTCTCTTTACTTAGCTTAATCCTCAATAATGGCTTGTTTAAACAAATAAACATGCCAAGAACACAAGATAAGTGCAAAATGTGGATTGCAACGATAAACACACGCTTGGAGCTAATCCAGTCAAACGGAAATTTACTTTTGTTTTTGGCAGAGGATGCATTGACAGAGAATTAGCGGCGGGTCTATAACAGCTGATCGTCTGTGAAAAGACATAATGGAAGTGGAGCTGGAGCCAGGAGAGTTGCTCATAAATCTGCGAGTGCCAGGCTGCTTGAACACAGTAAAGGTTTATCGCTTGGCCAGTGCGTGCAGTAAAGACTTAGAGGCAGGTGTGATCGATACAACAGCCACTGTAGCGATTCAGAAACTATGCTCCTATATAACCCTATATATCCTATATAGGGCAAAATAATATGACCACCTGCCTACAATGACGTTCCATACCTATGGACTATCTACACACTGAAGCATTAACTTCTATAACAACTTCATCAGCAGGTTGTTTGTGTAATCTTTGTTACGGTTTCCATCTGTCCCCATGTTTCTTGCATGTAACGTTAAATTGAAACTGGAAATACCACACAAGCGCAGCAGCTTTGGAAATGTCAACTTGTTATGTGTGCATTTACACAAACCTTTCTTTGATGGTTTTCAAGATCAAAACAATTGAAGAGTTCATTTGCAAAAGTGCCATTGAAAAAACATACGCTTGGTAGGGCAGGGCGATATGGCCTAAAATCTACATCACAATATAAAAAGAAATATCACAATAACGATATATTTGACAATATAATTGACAATGGACAAATGACTTCAAAATCTCAGCCTTACGCCTATTGGGAATATTAATTCAGTGATTTTTTATTCTTTTTTTTAATAGCGCCATACTAATTTCCTTGCAAATATGATAGGGATGGGACTATAAACAATAATATCGTTAATCGCGATAAAAATGCTGCAATTAATCGATCAGCAATTTTTTTATAATCATGATTATTGCGCTAGAAGATAACAATTAATTCCACAATATAGTGCTACGTAATAAAACCAGCAACAATCACTTTCTCTCGATTATGGCTATGAAAAGATCAGCTGGTTTTCGTTCTATATTTATGATTTATTGCTTTTATTTTTTTCTTTTGATGAGTTTTGAGTTGAATTTGTTTAAATATACTTCATCTCACTCAATATAACAATAACAATATAGGAGACAATGAAGAGGAATATTTTGTTACTCAATTCTCATAATTTCTGTAATTTCTGCGGCTTCAGTGAAATTTTCAAACCATCGGCAAATATCGTGATAATATCGTTTATCGCAATTATTTTGGTGAAGATAATCGTGACCCTAAATTTCATTATCGTTCCATCCCTAAACTACTCAAGCAGTTTACATCCTTCATTTCATTTGACTTTTTAAGCACCTGTCCCCGTTCTACAAATTATATTGCGATAACGATATGTGATACGATATGGCCCACCCCAATGCTTTTTAAATGTACAGAACTTTAGTTTCATCTGTAGGAGTACAGTAAATAAAATACCCAAAACGAGTATTGTTTTGTTATATACTGATCAGCTTCGGTAGTAAAGCAGACAAAACCCTGAGGCTCAGACAGCAGGTTTTAATGCTCAATTTTACTTTTTCCGGCAAGGTCGTTCACATTTCAAATTAAATGTGACTTGTATTGAATCTACAGTCTGAACAAGATGCATCTCTAAAGTAAACCGCATGCACAGAAAAGGACACGTCACACCCAGTGAGATTTGTTTGAGGAATTAAACAAGGACTGATTGACACAGCGCACATGTTAAAAGTTGTGCCAAGTCTATGGAGCAGACACATTTACAACCTAATTTTAAGAAGAGAGAGAAGTTGTTTTGTTTTTTTTGTACTTTGGCGAGATAGTGGCAGTGAGGTCTGATGTCTGCATGACAAGCAAGTCATGCCTCAAGTGTTTCAAATATACCTCTTTAGCAGCTTTCACAAGCCAGCATCAGTCCCCAGTTGCACCATCTGTCCCATGTACACAAGACTAGATGTACAAGAAAACTGGAGATTATTTATAGGCACTTTACCTAGATCTTACCATCTCAATTAAATTCAGTAGAAATACACTACGAATATATAAGTTACAAGTGACGTTCAATAATGCCGAATAAAACAAGATGATAGTCTAGACTGATGCAAAACCAATAACATTAAATATTCTCGTTCATCTTCCACATCTCTTCTTTGCTTTCCTCAGCAGCAGCATCCAGTGTTTCATTGTGCACTCCAGCTTTACGGGGCAGTATACTGGACCATAATCTCTATTGTGTGGCAAGAAGGAAGGAGAGGATGCAGCGATGGGGGAGGTGAGGTCAGTTATTGGTCACAGAGAAGAGAATATGAACGCTACAAATCTGAGAGCAAGGCAATTAGAGGAACAACATCTCGTCCCAGCCTCAGACCCAAAGCCATTGGGTTGGAATCTGATCGAATTGGAGCTTCTTATAACCTCAGGGGCTACCGCGGCGCACAACAGTGTTCCAACTCAATCACTCGCGATAAACCAGAAAACAGGGCAAAGCCACAATAGTGTTAAATCCATGGACCCGGGGTTTTAAGTAATGGTTTGACGAGGGAAAGGTGCTTGATGTGCACTAATATGGAGTATTATATCTCAGTCAACGCTCTTTATGCAGTGCTTGATTTGTAAATTTGTAGTTTCAGGACCACTTTTGGATTGATGTGATGGATTCGGGGAACATGTCATAACACTCTCATTAAACACCATTATATCATCTCAAATCTTTGCCAGGTACTCCAAAATAGTTCCCGAATCTTTTATCCTGAAATATTTGAAAGATGGGGGAAATTGGTTCCCCAAACAGGAGATCAAATTAAGCCCTGCCTTTTATGTCACAATAATAGATCCTTATTCTAACTAATGTGGGGTTGAATCCCTCGCTAAGCCACATAAAGGTCAGAAAGGATGCTTGATTTGGGTATTTACAACTTTAGAACCCATAGCCTGTTTATTTAAACTTAAAATAACGTATGTGTTTGGAAAATATCCACGCTTCTACAAATGCGATTATGTGTAAACCAAACGCCTACATAGGGCGCACAAGTACCCAGAGCAGCTTTGCTAATATTAAACTTTGGAACCAGTCAGAGTTGGTCTGCCCCGTATATTGAACGTGCAAAAGTCTATTTTATTCAACTACACATCATCTAAATAAGCAATTAAACGGTCACTGCAAGCGCCTGTCCACAGTTGTACTCACCTAAATGAACACGACAGCCACTGCGATGTAGCTTCGATTTGTGGCCCATAATACCCCTCTAATTCCCACGCCGGAGTCAGCATTTCTATTAAATAAGTGCCAGGTTTTGTAACAGTAGTAATATCGCTCAAAGAACTGCCCTGAAGGCACTTTAAATAATTATTTTCCTCCCCAATTTAAACGCCATAACCTTTTAACGAGAAGAAGAGAAGCCCGCAGTATAGACAAAGGCATAGAAGTCAGTCTTTCCGCCAGCCTATATGCATCAATGATTCATACAGCTACAGATGTATGGATAAGCCAATTATTCAACGCATATAGGGACTAAGGGCTGACGGTTTGATGCTAGCCCTGGGTGGTATTGTCACAGGGAAGCTCATTAACCTTGTTCAGAGCAGCGGGCTTGTTAAGGTGAGGTGCGCGACATTAACGTTTTTGTACCCGAATTAGCCGTGTCCTTGGTGATTCCAGGCTAATATATGCGTAGGAATAATGTAACAACCCGTTTGCTTTAAGAATAATAAGTGGTCATTATTAAACGGCTGGATATTAGAGTTATCTTTGGTCTATTAAGTGTTAGTTGTCGAGGTAATGGACAGTGGACAATTATGTGGGTTGACAGTAAAGTGCAGCGCAGCATGGAGGTAATACACTTGCAATTTCAATTTCAATCAGTTGGTATCATTACTCCTCCCAATAGAAAAATGTATGTTCTACATCTGACCCAAAAAGGAGAAATAGGCAACCACAGGGCAGAATCCAGGGGCCCATCCTCTAAATCTCGAGCTCAAAAACTTTCAGGCTTAAAGGTGCATTATGCAACTTTAAATGTGAAAAAAAAAGTTGATATTTGTGTGTATTTGACCTTGTAGTGACCCAGCGGCTGTATGAGTGGTCAGCATGGCGCCTTTACTTTCGATCACGGTGGTCTCCATAACGCTCCAGGATCAATTGTTTATAGGTTTTCTGGTAGGAGAGTCCGTCAGCAGTGACAACCTTCCAAACAGTTGATCCTGGAGCATTGTAGAGGCCACCGTGATGGAAAGTAAAGGCGCCATGCTGACCACTCATACAGCCGCTGGGTCACTACAAGGTCAAATACACACAAATATCAACTTTTTTTTTCCACATTTACAGTTGCATAATGCACCTTTAAGCACATTATAAGGTTAATGGGGGGGATGCCCCTCGTTCTTACAGCATGATGGCTTGTAAAGAGAGGCTAGACAATGCGTTTTAAGGCAGGGCATATTTATTTGTAGAGCATAATTTAAGTCCTTCAAAGTGTTTTACAGAAGAATATATGAGTACATAAAACAGAACTTGAAATTGGAAGCATAAAGACTGCTCCCTGAGGTTCTCAGAGCCAAGGAGGGTTCATATTATGGCTCTAACATTTCAGAGATTTACTTTGGTGCCAAGCGATTGAGAGACAAGAGCAGAAGCAGAGCAGTTTTAAAGTCTGTTTTCTGAGTGTCTTAGGCCAGAGCAGAGACCACTGCACAGCATTTCTGACCAGATTGTATTTCAAGCACAGATTTGTGATTGTTAAAATATCAGTACAGACATGACCTTGGCATAGCCATGTCAATGATCCTTCATTTTTGGTATGGTTATTTACAGCTTTATCAAAAATTCATTAATGTTCTCATAACGATGAGCATATGACTCGCCTAATGCGCATTTCTTTTTTTGGGAAACAATGAATTTACATTACAGTTTAATGCATGTAACACTTATGGTGCGTACAGAACAAACGCTGACACGCCACCAACTTCCATGTTAACCCTATGTAGACGTGCTTCGACGCGCGTCGAAATGTAAGCAAAGATGTCCGCGCGTATGAAGCGTTCCAAATGCGAGCAGATGAGGATTAACGCGCGTCAAATCCAGTGAGAACAGCGCGGTACACGAGCAGCGATGCCCCGCCCACTGCTTCATGCACTCAAGTAATCACAATCTACATGTGCGTTCATTTACGCCTTGTTAACCAATCAGGGACTGGGCTCAAATAGTGAGCACAAGCGTCACCTGTTACCTGCAGCAGTGGCGCAAAAAGGGCATACGCAATATATGCCTTTCATAGGGGCGCCAATAGTGATGTGTTCTTTTTAACAGTCTATGTGTGTCGGTCGTGAACGATCCGGCTCTTTTGAACGAGTCTTTACAGTGAACGATATGAACAGGTTCGCGGTGGTGAAGTGTTTTTTTTTATTCCTCTTTGGGGACGGGCGTCACTTTAGTTGTGCTTATTTTGCGAAACAAAAGTCACTGCTGGAGTGGGGCAGAGAGGAGTGCAGAGGGACAGTCATCTCCACCCCCCACGGGGAGCTCAAAGTGAGCATAAGGCAACAAGTTTGAGAAATAAAAGTCCTAATGAAATAATAAACACGGTTACAGAGGAGATAGCGTTGAAGCTTGCGTTTTTTTTTCTCCCCTCTTGCGCGAGGGAGAGAGAGGGAGAGGAGGAAAGTTACGTGACTGAAGCAACAGAAGCTTTTAATCGGGCCGTGTGATTGTTTTCAAACTCCATAGAGGGAAATATCGATGTTATATTGTGTGAAATAGTGACATTTTCGTTAAAATAAAGTCAATTCAGAGGGTATTTATTTTCTTAAAAAAAAAAAGAAACAACCATCAAAGAGCCATGTGTGTGTGTGTGTGTGTGTGGGAGGGGGGGTAGTTGCGGTAGTTGCGCCCCTGACCTGCAGCATGGAGGAGAAGTTGATCATCGCGGTTTGCGCTCGGCCTGAGTTGTATGACACGCCTCCTAATTATGACGCTTGCAAAACTTCACGCGCCAGCAAACAGGCGTTTCTCGCGAGTGTGAAGCGGCAATGTTTGGCGTCCAACTAGAGGCTGATGAGCGTGGACGCACGTTCGGTCTGAACGCACCTTTAGACGCAAGCTCTAATATTACTCAATGATGGCTCTACTATGGCTACTCTACTCAAAAGAGAAGCGTTTTGGATTTATTCTCTCGATACACTCCATCCAAAAGGGCTCAACGAAGACTTCGATCTGAGACCCTTCCTTTGATTTACCGATTGTGCACATTTCTACTTCAGTGTTTGTACAGTTATTTGTTCATGTACATCACTGCAGTATTATGATTCACCATGGTTCTCCCTCAATGGTGAAAGGTTCTCTCACACTCTAGAGTGCTCAGGCAAAATAGGTTCTGTGTCTCATTTAGCAAAAAAATGCTCAGTGTCTTATCGTGTATCAATACTGGCCTTTGTAATTGTTGTACCAATACTGATCCTTGTAACATATTGTACATAGTGTTTTTCTTTTCATGTACATAGATCTACACTCTTTTCTATGCTGTGGTCTTTATTCTATTTTATTCTATTCCATTCTATTGTGGTTTCTGTCATCACTTTTCAGTGGCTATCCATCATAGATCCTTTTTATTGACCTACTCATGGGTGTTTTGCCCTTATTTGTTTGTTCCTTGATGTGTGCGCACACATACCATGTATGCAAACTTTCATTCTAAGGACACGTGATGTATGTCATGTGATCACCCATGTAATCCTGTGTGTCATGTGATCTACTAATTATGGACTATATATACCGGTGTGTAGCCAACATTTTATTGTCTGACGAAGGGCTAAGCGACGCCCGAAACGTTACCTTGTGGTGCCTAAAATAAATTCCTTGGGAGCGCAATAGCGGTGCAGAGTTTTTATTCTTTGATTTCTACTATGGCTACTCACATGAGCTGTGTGACACGTCTGCTGACTACATAATCAGCACATGCATGAGTAAAGAGGATCTGTGCCCACAGACGCAGGGTAGGAATGGTCATAGAATATGCATGAGTGAACTATGATGTGTTGGCTTGTTTGGAGCATGTACTATGTGTAAATACTCCACATTACACACATAGGAACTAGAGCATGAAGTGTATCTTGGTGTGAAATTTGAGATTAGAATCTGTATTACAAGGCCAAAAGTGTGTCTTTTGAGAAAGTTTAACCGGAAGACTTCATTGTGATCATCTCTTGGTAAGTTGCGTTATTTATTTTCTGACCAAAGAGCACACTTGACAACATCATTTTCAGGATGTGTTGACAAAGGAGAGCAGAAACATGGATGTTCTGATGCAAACAGACTAAATTTTAAAACTGAACCACAAGAATAGGAATATTTGATTATTTTTAATGGCCACTTTATTAGACAGGTTGGCGCATTTACTCTTTGAACTAAAATAATTGCAATTCCAAACCAAAATATTAAAATGAATCATGATGACTTTGTGATTGCAAGATGGAGCCAGCAACTTTATTTGATCAAATGCACCAATAACCAGATATGGGTAGTATTTAGTGACCTAGGATAGTCTTAAACTTCCCTTAAAACCCCATTCACTGGTGCTCGTCCTTCTGATCTCAAATCCAATTTACAAAAGGGCCGTACGTGCCTAATATCAGATTATGTTTCGATGAAGGTTACCGTTGATTAGTGGCTTTCAATGGAACGTTGATCTCCAATTACACTGCAGCCCGATGTGAAGAGGGAGGGTAAGTAGAAAAGGCAGAGCCAAAGTCAAAGGGAAGGAGAACAAAGAGTAAGACTGGATGAAAGCAAGATCATTCATTTATCCGTTTCTGCTATTTATTGCCCGTTTCAGCAATTGCTCTCATTTTGGATCATTACAACGGTTTGTGTTCACGTGTGTCGTAACATTTTTAAGGGTTTATGGAACTTGTGAAAGAGTCAAATACCCAACCCGGTGGCTGTGTTGCCGTGAATTAGCAGGTTTTCATAACCAACAACGACAAGCACTTTTATTGATTCTAATTAACAACAGGGCGGCGACAGAATAACTCGAGGTATGCTGCTACAGTTTACAAGCACGAGAAAGGTTTTTGAGAACTCCATCCATCCATTTTCTTCCGCTTTATCCGGGGCCGGGTCGCGGAGGCAGCAGTCTCAGCAGAGATGCCCAGACTTCCCGATCCACGCACACCTCCTCCAGCTGTTCTGGGGGACCCCGAGGCGACACCAGGCCAGCTCGGAGACATAGTCCCACCAGCGTGTCCTGGGCCTTCCACGAGGCCTCCTCCCAATAGGACATGCCTGGAACACCTCCCGAGGGAGGCGACCAGGAGGCATCCGGAACAGATGCCCTAGCCACCTCAGCTGGCTCCTTTCGACGTGAAGGAGTAGCGACTCCACCCCGAGCTCCTCCCGGGTAACTGAGCTCCTCACCCGATCTCGGAGGGTGCGCCCAGCCACCCTGCGAAGGAAACTCATTTCGGCCGCTTGTATTCGCGATCTTGTCCTTTCGGTCATTACCCAGATCTCATGACCATAGGTGAGGGTGGGAACGTAGATCGATCGGTAAATCGAGAGCTTTGCCCCCTGACTCAGCTCTCTCTTCACCACAACAGTCCGATACAGCGACCGCATCACTGCTGACGCTGCACCGATCCGTCTATCGATCTCACGCTCCATCCGTCCCTCACTCGTGAACAAGACCCCGAGATACTTGAACTCCTCCACTTGAGGTAAGGACTCCCCACCGACCTGAAGCGGGGAAGCCACCTTTTTCCGGTGGAGAACCATGGCCTCAGATTTGGAGGTGCTGATCCTCATCCCGGCCGCTTCACACTCGGCTGCAAACCGCCCCAGTGCGCGCTGGAGGTCCTGATTTGATGAAGCCAACAGAACAACATCATCTGCAAACAGCAGAGATGAGATCCTGAGGTTCCCAAACCGAACACCCTCCGGCCCCTGGCTGCGCCTAGAAATTCTGTCCATAAAGGTAATGAACAGAACCGGTGACATAGGGCAGCCCTGGCGGAGACCAACACGCACCGGAAACAAGTCTGACTTACTGCCGGCAATGCGAACCAAGCTCCTGCTGCGGTCATACAGGGAACGGACAGCCCTTAGCAGAGGGCCCCGCACCCCATACTCCCGGAGCACCCCCACAGGGCACCACGAGGGACACGGTCGAACGCTTTCTCCAAATCCACAAAGCACATGTGGACTGGTTGGGTGAACTCCCACGAACCCTCGAACACCCGATGTAGGGTATAGAGCTGGTCCAGTGTGCCACGCCCGGGACGAAAACCGCATTGTTCCTCCTGAATCCGAGGTTCGACTATCGGCCGGATCCTCCTCTCCAGCACCCTGGAATAGACCTTACCGGGGAGGCTGAGAAGTGTGATCCTCTGTAATTGGAGCACACCCTCCGATCCCCCTTCTTAAAGAGAGGGACCACCACCCCGGTCTGCCAATCCAGAGGCACTGTCCCCGACTGCCACGCGATGTTGCAGAGACGTGTCAACCAAGACAGCCCTACAACATCCAGAGACTTAAGGTACTCGGGACGAATCTCATCCACCCCCGGGGCCTTGCCACCGAGGAGCTTTCTAACCACCCCAGTGACTTCAGCCTGGGTGATGGACGAACCCCCCTCCGAGTCCCCAGCCTCTGCCTCCTCATCGGAAGACGTGACAGTGGGATTGAGGAGATCCTCGAAGTACTCCTTCCAACGCCCGACCACATCCCCAGTCGAGGTCAACAGCTCCCCGCCCGCACTGTAAACAGTGTTGGTGAAGCACTGCTTCCCCCTCCTGAGGCGCCGGATGGTTTGCCAGAATCTCTTCGAGGCCGACCGATAGTCCTCCTCCATGGCTTCTCCGAACTCCTCCCAGACCCGAGTTTTTGCCTCTGTGACAGCACGAGCTGCAGCACGCTTGGCCTGCCGGTACCTCTCAGCTGCCTCCGGAGTCCCACAAGCCAACAAGGCCAGGTAGGACTCTTTCTTCAGCTTGACGGCATCTCTTACTTCCGGGCGCCACCACCGGGTTCGGGGATTGCCGCCGCGACAGGCACCAGAGACCTTACGGCCACAACTGCGAGCAGCCGCATCAACAATGGAGGAGGAGAACATGGTCCACTCGGACTCCATGTCTCCAACCTCCCTCGGAATCTGGGTGAAGCTCTTCCGGAGGTGGGAGTTGAAGACCCTACTGACAGAGGGATCCACCAAACGTTCCCAACAGACCCTCACAACACTTTTGGGCCTGCCAGGTCTGACCGGCTTCCTCCCCCCTGCCAGCGGATCCAGCTCACCACCAGGTGGTGATCGGTTGACAGCTCAGCCCCTCTCTTCACCCGAGTGTCCGAGACACGCGGCCGGAGATCAGATGACACAACTACAAAGTCGATCATCGACCTCCTGCCTAGGGTATCCTGGTGCCACGTGCACTTATGGACACCCTTGTGCTCGAACATGGTGTTCGTTATGGACAAACTGTAACTAGCACAGAAGTCCAATAACAGAACACCACTCGGGTTCAGATCGGGGAGGCCGTTCTTCCCCATCACCCCCGTCCAGGTCTCACTGTCGTTACCCACGTGGGCGTTGAAGTCCCCAGTAGAACAATGGAGTCTCCAGTCGGAGCACTATCTAGTACCCTCCCAGGGACTCCAAGAAGGCCGGGTACTCTGCACCGATGTTGGGCCCGTAGGCCGAGACAACGGTGAGAGACCTGTCCCCAACCCGAAGGCGTAGGGACGCGACCCTCTCGTTCACCGGGGTGAACTCCAACACGTGGCGGCTGAGCTGGGGGGCTATAAGCAAACCCACCCAGCCCGCCGTCTCTCCCCGCGGGCAACTCCAGAAAAATGGAGAGTCCAGCCTCTCTCCAGGAGTTGGGATCCGGAACCCAGGCTGTGCGTGGAGGTGAGCCCGACTATATCTAGCCGGTATCTCTCAACCTCCCGCACAAGCTCAGGCTCCTTCCCCCCAGCGAAGTGACGTTCCATGTCCCGAACGCCAGAAGCTGCGCACGCGGACCAGGTCGTCGAGGCACCCGCCTTCGACTGCCACCTAGTCCTCTCTGCACCCGACCCCTACGGATCCCTCTGCGGGTGGTGAGTCCACAGGAGGGCGGGCCCACGTCATCCCTTCGGGCTGTGCCCGGCCGGGCCCCGTGGGCAGAGGCCCGACCACCAGGCGCTCGCATTCGAGCCCCAACCCAGGCCTGGCTCCAGGGTGGGGCCCCGGCTGCGCCATACCGGGCGACGTCACGGTCCTTGCTGTAGTACTATCCATGGAAGTCTTTGAACTGCATTTCGTCTGACCCGTCACCTAAGACCTGTTTGCCATGGGAGACCCTACCAGGGGCATGAAGCCCCAGACAACATAGCTCCTCGGATCATTCGGGCACTCAAACAACCCCACCACGTTAAGGTAGCAGTTCACGTGGTTTTGAGAACTGAATATTTAATTGCTTTAGTGGTTTAGCTGTGGTCTGAGACTTGGCTGTGATTGGCTATTATGAGATTTGATTGATCCAAATATCTGAAATGTCCGAACTCATCCAAATGATTTAAACCAGAGCCTTTCCAGATTCATTTTACTGTGCTGAAGAAATTTGGGTTTTGCCCAGTTTTGTTTATTGATCGTTTGGATATTTCTCTCCAAAATGATGGTAATCAAAGTTAGCTAGCTGTTTTTAGCATTTAACTGCATACAGTAACTAATGCTGCATGTTGTTAATATTGTTAGTATAGTAAATACTAAGTGTTAGAGTGCTAAAACTTTTTGGTTTGCAAGACTTAGCAAAAGTGGGTAGGCTAGTCAATATTTTATTGCATGAAGGATAGAGGTCCTATTGTCCGCTCTAGGTCAAAACAGCCAGCTGGGATTTACTTTCAAACCTGCTACTCAGGACACACAGGTTGTGATGACATTCAACAGGACTTTTTAATATAAAGTGCTCTGCTAGCTCGGTCACTTCAGTTACACACAGCCGTAACTCAAAAAAAAGAAAAAAAAAAAAGAATCATTTTTGGGGAGAGGGGGTTGTGTGATACTTCAAACTGGGGCTCAGCCTGACAGCTTTGGGGCTTTTTTCACAACTAAAAGCTACAGATGCAAGCCTACAAGCAAACGCATTTCACTTTTCCCCACACCCATTCCAACTCCAGACTCGTGTGGATAAAATAAAACAAAACAAAAAAAATATCACAGTCGATTAATGTGAGGGACTTTTTTTATTTTATTTGTGACTGTGGTTTCTCTCCTAAGGGCAATAAAAGGGAAGTTGTTAAATGTGGAGCCATTAACACGGTCTAGTCTGCTGGTGCCGTGGGGGGGTGGGGGGAATACAGCGTGACACGCACAGGGCTCTCACAGGAAATTGCCACTTTCCTCCAGCCTCATACTAATGGTTGTTTAGTCCACGACACATTGGGCCTTAAAAATTTTGCTAGGGGCAAGCGGCATATTTGAAATAATGAGAGATTTCGGCCGAGAGAAGGGGAGTAGGGATACAATTTTAGGACGCAACAGATTCAATTGTGTGGATATTTTCTCCATGGTGGTTTATTCTGAGGTGGATTTTGGGCAAGAAATATTAATATAGAGAGTACGCTGAGGGCACTTGACTTTGTTATGGAGTCATGGAGTGGGCGTTTCAATGATGGAGGTTTTATACAGCTACTTTATACCCCCCATAGCCTTGATACACATGTTTGTTGTATGGTAAAAAAAATATATATATGGGTGTAGAAAATAACACTAAATTTGACGATATTATAAAATGCAGTTATAGAAAATGCCAGCAGAGGGTGCACTTCCTCTTTTTGAAGATGTCGACAGACTGAACACGCAGGACTAACTGAAACATGTGCAAATGATTGGGCCTTTAATCTATTACTTCACTTCTCCTTTTTATGGTCTTTTTACACATTTCATCCCGATATGGACACATCCTTGGAATTGCCGATATATGGTCATGTTCGAAGCAGCCCAGGGCGGGAAAAAAACGAACTTTCTCCCAGTTCTCCACAATTACATTAACAAATGCTGAATTATGAATATGAGACATGGAAAGGAGCAAAGTGGTTCAACAAGCCATAAATACTTAAATACTTACTGTAAAACGGACAATGCTAACCAGGAAGCTACGCTAGCTTCATGCTACATATGCTAACATTAGCAACGAGCGACGTTTCTCGCTTCTACTGACCAATTTGCTGTGAAAAAACATCCATATAAGTAAGTAAGTCGTGCTTTATTAGTCGTCGTCGGCCAACACACCCTGCAGGTTCCATTCATTTTCATTTCACCGGAGATGTCAAGCCACATGAGGTTACATTGTTTGGGATGAATTATTTAGCGGTTATTATACACACCTGGCCAAAGCAGTCGGCTGAAATAATCCCATCAGGCACTTGTGCTGTAGGAGACGTCCTTCGAGGGTTAAACATATTAGATCAATGAGAGCCGCCCGGAGCAGGGGTCACTAATTGAACGGACGAGGGAAATTGGTGTTCAAAAATATCACACACGGCGTTCGCCACTGTGTCGGTGTTTCTCATGTTTGATTGCTGTGGACAGTGTAAACAACGGCGCAGTGAGTAACGTATGAACTTTCGAGGCACGGATCCTATATTCAGCAGTATGTGATTAGGCAAATAAAACCTTTACGCTTACGACCGCACTTATCATAAAGCAGCGTTTACCTTTCCTGTATACTAAAATTAAACACGCACGCCGAGGAGCGCTTGTGAATTTACTTCTTGTTCAATACATGTGCTTTAGGGTTTAATTGTCCCAGCTAATCAATGGACTTTAACCTTTCAATGGTAAATGAAATAAGGACGCTTGAGACTTCCAGCTCAAATGGATGTTCCACAGCTTGAGTTTCCCACGGGGGTTTTATGCTCTTTGTCTTTATTCTTTATCTAATTAAAAATAATACATCATTAGCCTCATGCCATAATTGCTAAGTTTACAAAGCCTGACACCTGATTTTTTTATTGTTGTGGAATGAAATTTGTTTTGTGTATTGTAAAATGAGAATATAAGACCTCCATGCATTTATTTATAAAGTATTTGGATTGATTGTGAACCAGAAGGCTGGTTGTTGTTAGAAATACCATGACAGCAACGCTGAACTTTGCTCCTTGAAAGTTGTGAACCGTGCTAACACACTCATCACCCGGTGAAGAAGTAGGATGTTAGTGTGGCAAGACGAGCGGTTTAGCAATTGGCCAACAACATATTACGGCCAAAAATAATAATATTGACAACGCCACCGGAGAGAAGGCTCCGGACCTTAAGGCACACAGGTTCGTTTATGATTGACACAGGCAGAGTCCATGCTTAGCAAAAATATAAGTTTTATTTACTATATATTTCGTTTCAATAAATTATTTTCTGTTTTTCATTTGTTATTAAAAAAGGGATTCAATTGGTTCACAATATATCATTTTCACACTCAACATTCGTTCACGTCAGTTCCAGCTGATTCATTAATTAAAACCAAAAAGGAGTCCGTGAGTGAACCAAAAACAAGGGTTAAAAGACAAGGCAACAACGTTTGGGACAGCGCCGTCATCGCATCGGCGCGAGCCAGATCACCTGTAAATAAGGAAAGTATTAACACCTAGCCTTACTGTTGGGCCATAAACTGAAGCTCTGCCCCAAACGTACCATTGAACGCAGGGCATAACACACGGGTATGGGGCCATGACAGCAAGACGCACAACATCCCTGCGCCTGGAGCATCTGGGGGCTACATTGTGGAACCGTTACCATGATGCGGAGCTAAATTATAAAACCTCCAGTTAAGGCCAGTAAATAGTTACGTTAAAGGCAATAAAATCTAGAGCAAACGCTACCTGTCCTTCGGCGAAGCGAGGAACGCACTGACACACCGGCTGGACGAGGAAGTGAGTGACGTCAGAGAACAAAGTAGTGAATGTATTGCGCTTATATACCTGCGGCGCCACCAGCTGGCAGGAGGAGATGCAACAGGCGCCATGCCACATTAGGAATATTGTGGGAAAGTTTTGCCTGCTTTTGGACCATAACTAACAATTCCAGCTTCCTCTTTCATCGTTTGTAAACAAATGAAATCAGGTACAGGGTCTTTAAGGTTTCTGGGAATACAGTATGGGTGGAAAAACAGCTTTCAAATTCTTCAATTGTGTTAATTTTGTCTTCTAGTTACTTAAATGTTTTTGGTTCTTACTAGGGGTGGGCCGAGACACAAATTGAGTCCACGAGTTCGAGACGAGATTTTGACATAATTTGCAATATCCATCCATCTTCTGCCACTTTTCCGTTGCCGGGTCGTGGGGGCAGCTGTTGGAGCTGCCCAAATCACATTGCACCAGCCCCCTATGGCTCCTCCTGCAGGTGGTGGGTCCACAGAAGGACGGCCTCATGGTTCCAACCCGGACCTGTTGGTCTCTCATAATTTGCAATAATGTATAATATTTTGCAATGATGTTTCCTTTGTTTGGAGCCATTGCACTGTATTGTTTGTAACAAAATCAACAAATTAATAAGGATGGGAATTGATTTTACCAGTATCATAAATAAAGTCATGCAGGCTCTATCTGTGTGCATACAGTTTAATATTAGAACAAGGCTAATAAATGTGGCTTTTTTGATGGGTGTATTCTGATTAAATTTCCTAATTGCGACTGTAAATAATAATTAAACAGAATTCGAAGCTTAAAAGTTAATTACAATAGGAAGAGGAGGAGACTGGTTTAGATTTAGTATCACAGCAGTCTGTGCCAGACACTGATGCACAAGAGGCTTTAAACATTAAACAGAGTGATTCTTAGTTAGACTGACCTCTTTCTTCCTTAAATGGCCCACTGTAATTATCCCGTCATATTCTGCAAGCTGGCCTCTCTCTTGGTGTCCACGCGGGCATGACAACAACATCTGCGTAGTTTTGCGCTTCTTCCTTGCGCGGTAGAATGCGTGTGTACAACTGTAAAATAGACGACGGATCGACCTGGACTCGCCGCGGCGTGCAGCGGTAAATCATAGCTTCCGACAGCAGAGACTTTAGTTCGAAATGAAAGAGAAAGTAATGAGGTGTGGGTGTGCATCTGTGGGCGTGAATCTGTGGGCGTGAAGCTGCAGCGGCTCCAGTCTGCAGGTTGAAACGCTGACGCAGCAGTCCCAACTGACTGACCTTAAAACTTCAAAGTTTTCTTTATTTTTTAAGTGCCAATCAATATATAGTACACATTATTAGAGAACTAAAGCCTAAATATTCCCTTGAGACCTATAAGAAGTCTAAATTGCAGCCTATAAAAAAAAATAAAAGAAGAAAAAAATATATATATACGAGATCACTTTACACTGTGACGAGAAATCTCAAGGCATTTTGATGAGATCTCATAACTAGTTCTTACTGTATATCGCAGACAAACAGAACGATGGGCTACTCATTTGCCGAAACATGTTTCGATGTGCGTCTTCCGTGCACAATGCACCGCTTCATTAATCCGTTGTTTAATACTGTACCATGCAGTCTGGACAAAGTTGTGACAATAAACGGAAAGTTGCAGCATCACCAGCCAGAATACAGGACATACGGCTCGCTTTGCTGTGTCTATGTTCAGGGTCAGTTTATACAGCGTGATTACAACACCACAGCACAGTAAAAGCCATTATTTCCTCCAGTTTGTTGGCGCACTGAGCAAACAGCCCATGCAGCTTAATAAGCCCAGGCCCAGTTGAACTTTGACAGCTGTGTGGTGCAGAAAATCCCCCCGTGGCCAATAGAGACGCAGATCCAGCCAAGCGTTACAGGAGTAAAACCTGATCCGGCGCCGGTGTAATATCTCAGCAGGGTTTAATATCATGAGGGGAGAAAAAAAACATACAACAATCTCAGGTAAACAATTAAATACAACCTCTCTCAAACTTAACCAATTTGTCTTGAGAGTTGAACAGGATCAAGTTCAATTTCCTGCCTTTCTACTTTACAACATGAATTTCTCCATTGTGAGATCAATAAAGGCTTACCCTCCTCATTTTTTGCTAATATGTTAAGTCAGCTGTTTTGAGCCTTTAGCCTTTTTGCATTTTAACGATTTTATGGTCAGTCCCAATACAGCCTGCTGGGGGCACTCCTGGCAAATTCGAGAGATTCCAGATCATTCTCTCATCCATTACTGTCTTTTCTTTACACAGACATGCGTTTAAACATTTAAAATGTTAAATATAAAAGGCAGAGGCACCCACAATAAGGGTTTTTCTCTCAATTGATCAGGTAAACTGATTTCTCAACATTTTTCAAAACTATGTGCAAATGGCTAATCCTCCTGCCAGTTGTTTCTGGCGAAAGGAAGCGCCCAAGTGCTTCATTGCAGTTGCCCACAGATCCTGGCATGGCTGTTCCAACAGTGGCGTTACATTGTAGTATGGGTCTAAAGCAGAGGACAGCTTTTCCAATAGGGTCCAGTCAAACAAGACACTCATGTAAACATAGGGCTGGGTGCCTTAATGAAACAATATTTTTAGTCAATACGTTTGATACTTTAGTCACCTATCTAGAACAATATTTTGATTTCCGTTGAGTACGACCAATAGTTTCCATCATTCATTTGAGCTGAGACAACCAAGCAAAGCTCTTTAGTTCTGTCTAATGGCACAGCGCACATTAAAACTTGCATCCAAATAGGTTTCCAGTAAATATTTCCCCAGTGCCAGGAGTACACTTGCGTTTTTATGATACCCAGCCATTTATAAACATGAAGTGGTTGGCAAGTTGGAAGATTGGCGTGACCTTAACGTGACCACTCCAGATCCACCGTGTGTGTGGTAGTTACATTAGTCTTTGATGATTGCGCCGGTGACTTTCACACGAAGAGCACAGTAGACACACACAGGTGAGCGCACGGCGGGGGATGGGAGGTGGTTAGGCTTGTGGCTTGGGTCTGCCGCTACAGCTGGAGATCGGGACCACTGGGGAAATTACTCCTCCTGCCTCCGCCACACACGCCGCCTCAAGCATGAAATTGAAGCCGTCCGACAGCGCACTTCACCGAATCCTGCGCGCTCATATTCCAAAATAATTAACTAGCACAACCTGGACCCTCGTCGCAGCGGCACGCCGACCTGAGGATTGTCTCCCAGCGTAGGGGTGAAGGAAGGAGAGGAGACTATGGCTCATGGAAGCAGGTGGAAATGGGGATGACGAGGAGTCTGACTAAGCTGGGGATACAAGCCTTTGGAGTGCAGTAAAGAGCAGACGCGGGGGGTGAAAACACATTTCAAAGCGGAGAGTAGGGAAATTCGACAGAAGAGATCAGCAATGTTTTCGAAAGTGAAACCGTGCATTGAATTCTTTCATAGTTATAACTGTGAGAAAAACCATGACTGCGCAGAGGTCTGTAGTCATTTTAAACATTGGTAAACCTTACTTAGTCTTAGTGTAACATTTCAAAAGTTCTAAATGTGTCTTTGCAGTTAGCGCTCCTTTTGTAACATATCAAATAACGTAGCGTAGCTTTATTTAAAGGGATATTTCAGGATTTTTGACATTGGGCCTCATTTCCTAGTTATCCAGAGTGTTGTTGATGTCTGGAGATATTTTTTTCTTAAATTCATGCAGTTCTTATATTTGAAGAGCTTAGTGGCGCTAGGCTAATGCTAGGCTAACGCATTTCTACAGTATCAGCAATGCTGCATTAAAAACAGTCTGACCCACTCCACAGTGCACCTGAGGTAAATCACTTATAACGCCAGACTAACCATATAAATGTCTGTGTCGAAAAAAATAATTATAACCATTTTGCATATAAAATAACTTATATTTGAGCAGCATCAGCTTCGTGGCTGTAAGCTAACGCAGCGGCGGAGTGATCTGCGAGAAAATAGTCCCTCAAAATGCGGTAATTCATGTGATACAAGGTCAGTTATATTTAAAAAATTATTCTATTAACACAGACATTTATATTGTTATATTGTGATTTACCTCAGGTGCACTGTGGAGTGTGCCAGACTGTTTTTAATGCAGGGTTGCTGATACCATAGAAATGTGTTAGCCTAGCATTAGCCTAGCGCCACTAAGCTCTTCAAATATAAGAACTGCATGAATTTAAGAAAAAAATATCTCCAGACATCAACAACACTCTGGATAACTATAGGAAATGAGGCCCTATGTCAAAAATCCTGAAATATCACTTTAAACTATTCCTCCAGGACTTTTCCTCTCAACCAATCAATAACACTCATATAAATGCACACTCTGTCCTTTCCACGCAACTTTCCCCAAGGCCCCAAGGGACATCCTCCACAATGACGTTACGATGAAGTAAAGGAGCTACTTAACCATACCCATCCTCCTCCCCCAAACTCCATTGCTGCAGCAGAACCTTCAGCCACCTCAAACTCCGCCTCTCATGTCGGTTTCCTTGCAAACTTTATCCGCAACTTTCCCTCCATTCCACCGCTGCCGTCTCAGCCCATCAAACGTCTGAGCGCCAAAGTTTTATCTATTCAATAAACTATTTATCGCATCTCGCTCGTTTGTCACTTTCAATCTTTCTTTCAAATGTAATTCCCTCCCGTTGTTATATAACCCCATTTATCACCACCGCCGACAATATTGACACAAAAATCCAAAACATGACTTATTGGTTCAAATCCACGTTGTCATTCTAGCTCTATTTCAGAATACACACACGCGAGATGAAAGTGAATATGAGCGGCATGAATCATGGGGCTTGAGGCAGTGGGCGCGACGTCCCGCTGCGATGAGAGGCTGGCTTTGACAGTTTGTATCTGCAGATGAATCGCTCTCTTCAGATAAGTTCAGATCAGCCGGTGGAGGGGATGGTGCCTCAACGACCTGTAGTGTTGGGTAAATCTTAATCTCCCTGGTTTTAGACAGGTGATGGGCTATAATGTGGAATATAATGAGTTGACACACACGAAGGCTTCGAAACCAGAGGAGAAGTATTCTACGGAGCCCGCCAGGGGACATGACAAGAAATTTTGCGAAATAACTCAAAAGTTTTGCGATAAAACGCAATAATTATTGTGAAATAAAGCAATCATATTTGGGTAGAGAACGAGGCCGCTTACAGCCTCTACGCTATCATCCTCCACACACAATGGAGCATGAATGGGGGAAATTAATTGACCTTTATTTCGAATTGGGTTGAAAATACAAAGAATCAAGATTAGTGCTGGCCAACAGACATGGTATTAATGTAGCCTAAGTGAATTATTAGCCTACGTATTACGTGGAAGCTGTACGAGGTCTTGGAGGGTGTCCCAAAGTCATGAGAGGCGATCTTGGGACAGAGAATTGTTATAGGATTTCAGATTAACACAGCCATCAGAGATCAGGAATAAAAGGTCAAATAAAGGTCAATTAATTTCCCCCATTCATGCTCAATTGTGTGTGGAGGATGATAGCGTAGAGTCTGTAAGTGGCCTCGTTCTCTACCCAAATATGACTGTTATTTCGCAATAATTATTGCGTTATATCGCAAAACTTTTAATGAAAAAAATTCTCGTCATGTCCCCTTGCAGGCTCCGTAATATTCAGGTTTCAACAGAAGTAAAAAAGAAAAAGGAAAAAAAAGCTCCTCTAGATTGTGGTTGGAGTTGAGGACGTTTCATCTCTCATCCAAGACAGCGGTATCAGTCGTGAAATGAAACGTGTAAGCGAGCTGCAGAAAAGAGTTGAAAAGACCTGATACTAAATTCTATTGGTTTAGAAAGGTTGCCATGGTTTAAGTCCATGAGAAGAATTATCTCCACTTGATGAGAAATATTAGATTTTTTTTTTTCCAAAAGCTAGTAGAAGAAATAATATCAGAATGTCCTTTTTTTTATTTTTTCAAAGACATTTTTTTTAACTTACGTTCAATAACGTAAGTAACATAAGACTGGGTTGTTTTGCTGCTAACCAAATAAAATAATACTGTAAATTACTTGGTCCTAAGATAAGATAAACTTTATTCCCCAGAGGGGAATTTTTCTTGGGCTACAGTGCCACTCATCTGCACACACATTACATACGTACAATGACAGAACATTCACACTGAACAAAAAGTGCAGTGTCTCTATTACATTTGTTAAAAAGTGTCCCAGAGAAGCATCCCACTTAAAAAATTATGTACGGTTAAGAAGTGCCATCGAAGTTGGAACAAAGGAGTTCTTAAACCGGTCTGTGTTGTGCCTGACGGCTCCAAGGCGCCTTACCGACGGCATATTCTCATATTCTCTGTGCAGCACGTGTTGTGGGTCACCGGTGATTTTCCTGGACAGACTGTCCATCCATCCATCCATTTTCTCCCACTTGTCCGTTGCCGGGTCGTGGGGGCAGCTGTTGGAGCTGCCCACATCACATTGCACCAGCCCCTATGGCTCCTCCTGCATGTGGTGGGTCCACAGAAGGACGGCCTCACGGTTCTAACTGGGCCTGTTGGTCTCTCATAAGGGACTTCTGAACCGCTCTTTGTCTGACCCAGCACCTAGGACCTGTTTGCCATGGGAGACCCTACCAGGGGCACGAAGACCCCGACAACAGAGCCCCCAGGATCATTCTGGCGCTCAAACCCCTCCACCACGTTATGGTGGCGGTTCCAGGAGGGGAGTGCCAAGATTGTCTGACGAAATCTCAGCAGGTCCAACTATTTTCATTAAAACCCGCACCAGTTTCTGTATTTTTAATGTGTCTTTTGCTGAGAGCGCTCCGAACCCGACCTTGATGCGATATATTAGACTGCTCTTGAAGATGGCTCTATAGAACATAGACATGATCCTAGTACTTACTGACTCCAAACAGTCGCAAGCACCTGCTACCCTTCATGGGGTCGAAGATTATCTCCATGTTTTTTTCCGGATTCAGTTTTGACCTCTGATTTTGACAACAAACTGTAAAAGATTTGACTTCCTCATGATAAATGGATGAACTGTCACGGAGTCCTGAGCATTGAGTTACTTGGAATTCCTAAATTATCGAAAAAGACATATTCCTTAAATATAAATTAACTTCTTGGGCTTTAAACCTTTACACTGTATCTGTCCTAACATTATTCCCACGTCCAAATCATACCTGTTGCTTCATTGACACAATTTTGAGCACTAGTTCATTTTGGTAATTTCTTCTTCTACAGCTTAAGCGCTCTGATCTGGATTTTGTTGTGATGACCATATTTTCGTAAAGCCCATAATCCATCACCAATGCTCAAAGGGCGTTCATCATGCCACTAATCCAGGGCGATTCAAAATTCTCACTCTTTCTTTACGCAACCACTGTAATATTTGACGAGAACTATTTGACTTCCTGACCCCACTAGACCCTCATTTGTCTGCCCCTCTTTATTATGCCACACCATGCATTTAGTCTCTTTTCAGTGGGGCCATTGTCAGCACGCGTCGGAGCATGAAATGTGCCTGAGTAGACTCGCGATTATGAGATTACTTCCATTGATTACACCAGCGCACTATGACGTGAATGCCAAGTGCCTTGAAATAGTGCAACTTTTAAGCACACTCGACTAGGTTTGCATCAATGAGGAAACTTTGGAGTACTGAAGAGGGCGGAAGAACACGCTGTCGCTCTGGAGTTCAATCATCTTACCAGAAGGGGTCTACTTAGAAGGATCCTTTGTGATCCGATACTTAAATTATGTATGAATATGTTTACTTCCATCTGTATTCAAAGTCACAAACTAGACCTCGGTAAATTCAAGATAAGGAAGCTTATATGAAGTGCTAAAGTCCATCAAAGAGGTTGAGATCACACACACTTTATTGGAAAATGAAGAAGAGTGGATTGCGGTGTGTCATGGTGTTTTTAAGTGGCTTTCTGTCTTAATAAACATCTATTTAAGGAAGCTATCATGGCGCTAATCTGTGGCTGGTAGGGCGGGCGAGAATTGCCCATAGAGAATGACTTTCTGAATAAATGGATGTCTGTCAGTGGTCAATGACGTACAGTATTTAGCCCATAGCTGCTGTCTCGTTTTAACCCATTTAGGCTGGGAAAGCATTGCCGCATTTCTACCATTAAACTTCCCCATCACCAGCTTTTTATTTCTTTATAGCTTAATATTTATTATATTTATTTCTCATGTTTCAATTAATTACATTGTATTTTAAAGAGTGGATATTGTTTTGGGTTTAGAGAGAAGCTGCTAGACATTTTTGAAGTGACCTCAAAAGACAAATTACAAAGGTTTAACATAAAAAATATAGGCCTATATTTTTGTATAAGTGGGCTATATACTTTATTTCACTTTGTTATTACATATTTTATTTTTGTGAAGGTGTATCTAAATAAATACAATTTCTCAGGAAAGTCACAAGTGTAAGCTCTCAAATACTTTTTGAATTGTGTTCCTATCTGCTACAGAGGCTGAGAAATCAATCATATAAGTAGGCGTTGACACAATTGCTGAATACTTCAGGAACTTCAGGTTTTCTGGAACTTTCTGGAACTTCAAGTTTTCAGGGTCTTTTCTGAAATCGCCCATAGGTTTTACAGGCATTCTTTCCAGACGTTTTAGGTCTAAATGGGTTCCAGCTTGCAAAAGTCATTTTAACATGCTTTTTTGTCACTTATTATGCCTACTTAAAAAAAATATTTTAACTGTGGTTTGGACTTTAATGTCAGTACAGAACCGTTTAGTCTTCAACTATTAGTCCTGATTTTTATATGATATAGTTTATTCTACTTATATAGATAAAACTCTGAGGACATCCATTGTCTTTGCTTTTCACCTTAGGGCATTAGCTAATTGTAATCCTGTGCGGATATGCCTGTAGTGAGCTTATTGATTTTTCAATGAAGGTACTTGAGTCATCTTCTGTACTCAGTAGTTGAAGAAGATGACTCAAGTACCTTCATTGAAGATGGACAACTCCTGTACGACTGAGAGCTTACACAGACACCTTACTGATTCTACTTCTTTGTTTTACAGAAATCTGAACTGCTGTAAAAACATTGAGACCATCTCAGCATCCAGGCAGTAGGTAAGACAGCACCAATCGTTATATTTGGACAAACTGGCCATTAGTTGGATGTGAAATAACATTTGTGAATGGTTTGTGTGTCCAGTATCAGACTGAAGACTGCAGCTGTGGAAGGATCTGCTGAGACTGGAGCTGAACACACTGAGGTGAGACAGAGTCAGAGCTGAGATGTTTGGATGAGACAAAGCAGCATTTTACCTGTATGGTTTTAGTTTGGTCTTGCCATAGGGATTCGCAACTAAAGTATTTTTGTTCTTCATATGTCTTACAGAAATCTGACCACGTTGACTTTGAGGAGTGAGCTTTGACAGTGATTTACAAAGATCCCCTTCCTCCTGCTGTGAGTCTGCAGAACCTGTTGCATGTACAGTCTATGTGGAACCTTCTGAGACACTTCAGCTCATCGGCTTCATCAGCTCAGTACAGACTAATCCACCTGTTTGGACTGATTTAAACTATAACTGCAGAAATGGCGAGGTTCTATCATTAATTGCATCTAAAAATCTAAGTGTTTTACATTGTTCAATGTTAAATAAATTGACTTTATAACTATACTTTGTTTTGCTTTATCCAATCCAGCTTTATTTATAATGCACTTTAAAAACAACAGGGTTGACCAAAGTGCAGTACACACATCATATAAAAACACAATTAGGTGATACAAATAGATTAAAATAAAATCAGTACAATAAATAAATGGAACCCTATACAGCGCAAAACCAACAGAAGACAATGAATCAATGCAAAGTTAATCAAAAGTTAAAAGCTGAAGTAAAGAGGTAGGTTTTCAGCTGGGACTTAAAAATTGTGAGTGACTCGGCCTGCCTAAGGTACAAGGGCAGTGCATTCCACAATTTGGGTCCAGCGACAGAGAAAGAGCGGTCACCCCGCAGCTTCCTGTTTGTTTTGGGCACCACAAGTAAAAAATGATCTGCCGACCTGAGAGCACGAGCGGGATTGTAGGACTGCAGCAAGTCTGACAGATACCGCGGAGCGAGGCCATGGAGGCATTTATAAACAAATAAAAGAATCTTAAAATCAACACGAAAGCGAACCGGGAGCCAATGCAGAGATTCCAGAATTGGTGAGATGTGCTCGTATTTTTTGGTTCCAGTTAGAAGCCGAGCGGCTGCATTTTGAACGAGCTGTAGCCGAGTTAGCAATTTGTGGCTGATCCCGAAGTAAAGCGCGTTGCAATAATCAATCCGATTTGTAATAAAAGCATGAATTAAAAACTCAAAATCGTGTTTGGAGAGGGCAGGTTTTACTTTCGCAAGTTGGCGCAACTGAAAAAAGCTTGACAAAGACTTGACAACAGAACTAATTTGTATGTCAAGTTTGAAGTCCCTGTCCAACCTCACCCCCAAGTTAGTAACTGAGTCTTTAGAGTGTTGTGTCAGAACCCCAAGGTCGCAAGTGACTGCTCTGGACTCACTGGGACCAAACACAACGACTTCAGTTTTTTTTGTCATTAAAATGCAAGAAATTTTGAGACAACCAGGTCTTAATTTCTTCGACACATTCAAGGAGTTGCGTTGCACAATAATTAGTTTCTCGTTTTAGTGGCATATACATTTGAGTATCATCCGCATAAAAATGAAACGACATTCCATGCTGGCGAATTATCGCTCCAAGAGGAAGAAGGTACAGCGAGAAGAGGAGAGGCCCAAGGATGGATCCTTGGGGCACTCCACATGTGAAGGAGGCAACAGATGACTCAGCAGTGGCAACACTGACACAAAAAGTTCTAACTGAAAGGTATGATTTAAACCACTCTAAAGCACAGCCCTTTATGCCAACACAGTGTTCTAGGCGGGATAAGAGGATCTGGTGGTCCACTGTGTCGAAAGCGGCTGTTAGATCCAACAAGACCAGTATGGCACAGTGACCAGAATCAGTAACACAGAGTAGATCATTAAAAACCCTCAGCAACGCTGTCTCGGTACTGTGCCGACTTTGAAAACCAGACTGGAATACTTCAAGCACATCAATTTCGTCTAAATACAGTTTCAATTGGCAATATACAACTTTCTCCAAAATCTTTGAAATAAAAGGGAGTTTAGCGATTGGCCTAAAATGAGAAATAACAGTGGGATCGAGCCCAGGTTTCTTTATCAAAGGATGGACAACAGCAAGCTTAAAACTGTCAGGGACCATTCCGTTTACCAAGCTACTGTTTATGATGTTAAGCACGTGTGGGGCTACCATGGGCAGAACCTCTTTAAATAGGCGAGGAGGAATTATGTCCTTTGGGGAGCCGGATGGTTTTATGTTACCAATGATTTCGACAATGTCCGGCAAAGTGACAGGCTCAAAACGGTCAAATACAACTGAAAAATGTACAGGAACTGTCGGATCACATACAGGAGAGCTAATTTGGGCCCTAATGCTCTCTACTTTATTAATAAAAAAGTGCAAAAAGCCCTCGCACACATCGGTCGAGGCCTCCACATTGGCTGATTGTGGGGTATTAAGAACATTGCTTATAGTTTTAAACAAAACACGAGGGCTGTTAGAGTTAGTCTCAATAACATCAGAAAAGTGCTTCATTTTAGCAGCCTTTACAATTTTCTGATAAGTGCGCCAACAGTCTCTTAGCATTTGGAAAGACACCTGTAATCTGTCTTGTTTCCATTTACGCTCAGCTTTCCTGCAAGCGTGTCTGGCTGCACGCGTAGCGTCATTCAGCCATGGCTCATGAGCTGTTTTACAAACTCTCAATTTCTTTGGGGCCACAACATCTAAAATTGACATCGCATGTGGAGTTAAAACAAGAGGACAGAGCCTCTACGTTTGGATTTGAGCTGAGCAACTCATTTAGGCTACTACAGCTTTGCGTAAAAGCAGCTGAGAACAGTTCAGCAGTCGAAGAGTTTATAACACGACAACAGCGCTGCGCCGACGAATGTGGTTTCACAGTGCGACAGGGAAGAGGGAGATCAAACACAACCGGCATATGGTCCGAGAAAGTAGCGTCACCAATATTTAGATTTGACACTGCAAAACCGTGCGTTAAAACCAGGTCCAGGGTGTGCCCCTGTTCTTGTGTGGGACCCGATACGCACTGTACAAGATCAAAAGTGCCGATTAAGTCTAAGAAGTCTTTAGACAGCGGTTTATCCGGGCAACAAACATGGATATTAAAGTCTCCCAATATTAATACTCGATCATATTTCGGCATGACAGCAGCCAGGAAGTCAGCAAAGTCTCCCATAAAGTCTTTATTGTACTTAGGTGGCCTGTATATTACAGCGCACAACACAGGGAAGGCAGCGTCTAATTCAAACATATCCATTTCGAAGCTGGAGTAGGGCGCAAAAGTGAGCTGTTTACAAATGTAGTTGTTCCTGTAGAATGTTGCTATGCCTCCCCCATGACCAGTTTTCCGAGGACAGCTTTATTACAATATTTATATCTTAATCTTAAATTTGTGAAACTTCATTAATGGGAAAAACAAATAAACCATAAAGAGAACGGGAATATTTCAGTAACCATTACTAAGAATAATAGTACAGGTTAAGACCATTTTTAAGTAACAAAAGTAATCAGTACTAGGAATTCCCAGTTGCCTGCACTAACATGTCTAGTAATCAGAACTTGTATCATAAGTAATGAATACTGTGAAATCCCTCTTAATCATACTAGCGTTACTAGTAATCAATGCTTAACATTGGGCTTAATAATTAGGCATCGGGTGTACAACTTATTCCAAGTAACCGCAATGAGTTGGAATTTACAGTGTACTCCCTCACGCCCCAAAGCTTCCTTTTGTCTGGTGTAATTACAGATTGCATTGGCAAGCAAGTGCGAGCCCTGTGGGTGGCTTTTCCACGGCACCCTCCCATCACAGCAGTTAATCAGCAGTCATTCAGAGGTTTCGGGGATCAACCCATCAATCAATTCACTTCAGGAGAAATCAATGCAATCCCAGGCATTAGTTAAACTGGAGTCTGATCGGAATGTAGGGGAGAGACTGAACGGGGCACAGCAATGGCGACATTGGTCAAAATTTTTTTTGCAATGTGATGTCAGCAGACTACCCCTTAACTTTGTGCGCTACATGGGTGTGTAACATACATAAGGAAGCAAACTAGTGTCAAGACTAGTGTCAGCGACTGAACAAGAGCTCAAGAACTGAAGGACTCCACAAAACTGAATGTTCGAAGACTCAAACCCAACCTTACGGAAAGAGAACAAACACAATTCAAAACCTGCTCAAACTCTACATCTAATACGACATAACTGGCCTGCGCTGATGAAAGTGTGTCTTCAAATGGCGAGCAGCGAGCGATTGATAAAAACAGTCCGCCTCATTCATGCCAAGTACAGCGATCGATGCGGCTGTGGAAGTTAGAGGAGTATCTGCCCTTGATTATACGTAATGAGACTTAACCACTACACCACTAATCTGACGGAATGACCGGGGAATACACCTGGCCCTGAATACTAAACGCATGAAGGCAAAGGAAAAAAAAGTCCACTGCCTACATGCAATGAGACATACAGTATTACACCGAGCAACTTCAAAAGCCACTTTGATCACCTTGTCCTCAAATAATTTCTCGTAAAAAGTACTACTCGACGCTTAAAAGTACGAAAACTTTTAGATGACCTCGGGACGATCTTTGTACAGAACGCTGCTCAGATCTAAGATTATATGAAACTCCAGGCAACCGAATGTCAGTCAAAACCCGCCGATTTAGAGCCGTCTGTCTCGTTCACTTTCCC
Source organism: Neogobius melanostomus (assembly GCA_007210695.1). Lineage (NCBI taxonomy): Eukaryota > Metazoa > Chordata > Actinopteri > Gobiiformes > Gobiidae > Neogobius > Neogobius melanostomus. The sequence goes on along the minus strand of VHKM01000265.1, from coordinate 222,388 downwards.
ATTGAGAGAAAATACTCAGATTTGAAAAGACGGGGCTTCTCACAACTATCAGATCATGTTATGATGATGTAAAAAAAAAAAAGGACCCTGAGCCTTTGAGGTGAAGAAGTTAGTTTAGTTCAATTTGCTTTGAACACGTCAAACATGTGCTAAGGGTGAATGCTAAAAAGAGAGGTTAAGGTTATGATCAAATCTGTGATCTGTTCTACTAGCCTCCAGCAAAACCACTCAATCGAATAACACATTTCAACATTTTTAGTTTGATACAACTCATTTGCTCAAGGTTTCAGCCCTTGACTGACTTGTTCAAATTGCAGATTCCCACGTATACCCATCACACAGGTTACTGCCTTCAGGGAGATTTCTGTGGAGTCTACGTGCCAGGTCCAGCCGTCTGAAGAACAGCTTCATCCACCAGGCTGTCAGGAAGCTAAACTCGCTCCCTTCCCAGCCCAACCCTTTCGCTGCTTTCACCTGCAGTCACAAACTTCCGGTCCGCAAAGTCGCTGAACTCTTTGTTGTGAGAAAGAACTTTCCGAGTAGAGATTCTGACTTTTTATGCAATGCTCTTGGACATGGGCTCCCAAATTTTACGAACCCCAAAACCACAACAACAACAACACGGGGCCCCCACTGTAAAATGTGATTAACATTTATAATAGATTCAGGTGCAAAACATTTAAATTATATTATCATATTCGCATTACTTCACTAAAATATGCTGTTTTTAGGGCTGCGCGATTTTGAGAAAAACATAATTGCATTTTTTATTCCAGAGAAATTTTGATTGAGATTCGATATGCCATTTTTATATTTGATTCATATTAATACATAAACAGCTAAAATGATGAGTGAAGAAAGTCATGTTACTTTCAGACTGTCAAACAACATGTTCTTGCTCAAATTGCCCCAATACTTCTTTCTAGCTTAAAATGATCATTAACATATTTAAAATTAAAACTAATTTCTGTATTGGATGATCCATGCAAACAAACAGACCAAAGTTATTTCCAGCCGACAGTAATCCATCGACATTCCCTCTACATTTTCTCAAAGCTTATCCGTTCCAGCTCCTCTCTGGCCTTGAACGCTGCGTGCTCTGAGGTCATGTGGGGCAGCCACGAAGGGCAAGAAACCGCCAGCAATTTCCAGAGCCGCTGTGCGCGAAAGGAGACGTTCGGTCGGGCGCAGTGAATGTGACAGACCTCGGCAGTTCTTTACCACAGTGACAGATGCGGATACAACAACTCCATATTTCCCCCGATGTGTGTCATGGAGAGCGGCAGACGCGCGCTCATTCAAGGAGACATGCTTCATACAACTGTATTGGCTGTAATTATTTGTTTGTCAGTGGGTTGCCAGGTCTAGTTAGCATACAAAAACAAACAAAAAAAACACTTACTGCAGATTGCGTCAGCCTCATCTGAACCGTCCGCACACTCTGGTTCCCCGTCACAGCGCCACCTGGCGGGAACACACTGTCCGTTCTTACAGGCGAAGTCGGTGGTGGCACACGTTTTCTTTGCTGCGGAGAGAAAAAAATTATAATTCTGTTAGCAACTGCGTGTTTGAGATGCAAATTGGTGAAAGTATTATGAATGCGGAACGAATGTACGCAGACTGATGTTTCATAAGTGTTTGAAAATACTATGCTCAAGACATTTTAGAAAACATCTGCCATTTGGAACTTCTGAACAAGAAGAAAAAGATCTATCCCATAATTTTAAATGGCAAAGGGTGACAAAATTCTGTGAATTACATGTAAAGGAATGTAAACTTTTACAAATGGGAGCCCAAACCCTTAACCATTCATCCTGCACATTATTATTAATGATTTATAAATGTAAGAAAAGTGAATGCTACTACACAGTTTTACCCAAAGAAATGCTTCCGTGACTGGTTAAAGCAGTACTAAGTAACTCATGCACCCTAGAGGCCATAAGCGCCAATGCACGTGTCGTAGCATGTTGCGTTTTTTTTTAACTTAATTGTCCGTAAGAGTAAATACTACACTGACAGAAAAGACAAAGGGAGAGAGGGATATTGAATTTTTTTTTTTCACTCAAACTTGGCTCTAAATACTGTTTAAGTGGCGCTAGCTCACAGTCAGCTTTGCCCATTAGCCTGTTAGCTTCTTCTTCGTGATTCTATTAGTGTGTATTGCTGCTCCGACCCGGTGGCAGTCAAGTTGCAAATGTGGTTTTCTGGCCAGAGACACCAGGGGGAGATGAAAGAGCACCCAATCATCCCGGTAACACTTATATTACCCCCAGAGGGACTACGAATAGGATTTATTAAGGTAAACAAGTTACTTAGTACTAGGCCTGCCACGATAATTACTATATCGAGTTATCGCACGATAACTCGATAAAATGTAGGACGATAACATTTTTAGTCTCGATAAATGCACGTGCTGCGTGTGCTTAAAATAAATACAGAAACATGAACGCTATCGCAATGCTGAGTGAGCGCAGCGTCCATCCAACCCGTCTCCCTGTGCTTAAAGACAGCATTGAGCCCACCAGCCGTATCCCTGCATGTATCCAGATCATTTATAGATCAGCGCTGCTTTTGGAGAGAGGCGGGGTGTAAACAAAGTGCCGTGCTACTACAGAGCTTTGCTGATTCCGACACTTTGTGAACTTTATCGCGGAGCAAGAGGGACTCGTGTGAAAACACTTGGAGTTCCAGCCAAAAGAAGCATCACGGAGAGAATAACAACATTAATGCCACTGCAGGTATGTCCAACATGAGAACGAAACGAAACACCGCCCAGACCACGTATCAAAGCTAATCAGAGCTACTGTTAGCGAGAGGAACCCGACTGCTTTAGCCACTATCCAAATACAAGCGCGATAGTCCTGAGAACATTACTCAGTGCTTAGGTCTACATGTTACTGTTCAAAAGCCAGAGAAATGCTGCAGCGGTTTGACAAACAAGTTTCTCAAAAAAGCTGCTTCACTCCAACAGCCGTGTGTACAGGAGGTTATATTTTAAAAGAAAAGGAAAAAGAACACAACATATGGCTCCTCTACTTTTGCAGTAATACAGTATTATCTGAATCCATACATTTAATTTATATTTTATTCTAACCATTAACACAAAAGTGAGTTTTTGTCAGGAAATATTTAACCAGAATAATGCAGATGAAATATCAATATTATTGTTATTGGGATATTTTTAAAGATGATACTGTATATTGACTATTTGAGAAAAAAAAACACAGAACCTGGTGAGAGTGTAAGTTATGTTAAAAGGTTGAGAAGCACAGATGGATACACTGTCCTAGAATATGTCGACCCTTGTAGTTTGCACTTTGTTTGGTATAAGGTGTTAATATTGAATGTCAGAAGTTCAATACATTTCAATTAAAATAGTTGCTTACAGTTTTCTTTTTATTGCCTACAGTATTTGCATTATACTCAATATTATCATTTATCGCAATATTTTCTGAGACGATATATCGTCCTGAAAAAAACATTTGCGTGGCAGGCCTACTTAGTACTGCTTTAAATTGGCCTGAACAAGAAACTCTCCTCATTTGTTCTACTCTAGAAACCACAGGTCACATGAAACAACTCTCTTGCTATGAAATTTTCCCCTATGTTAAACCCAGCTTCACCTGCTGACCCCTGTCTCGTCCTAGTCTGACCTGTTCCCAAACGCTGCAGCCAAATCCCTTCGACAACCTCTGGACATCTGCGCCTTTTCTGCACTTACTCTCACCGAGCGCAGGTGAAATTGAAGCACTTGGTTCTGTCACGGGCAGAGCGGCTGAAAAATCCCTCTCCCTGACAGCCAGACCGAGTGAACAAGGGGACCGCGGCTCGTACCACCCCCATGAAATATACAGCGAGGCAGGCTGACAAATGGCACCAAAGAGTATGTGACGGTAGACGGCGTGTTCGGATGGTTTTCTTTTTTTTCTCTAAGCTGAGCAGGTAGAAGGATTGTGACTGACAAAGGGGACGGGGTGGTAAAGATGTAGTAACACCGGAGCTACTGTTGGCGTCCCAAATAGGAAAAATACATGGAACAAAACGACTATGATTTGTGAATAAGATGAGTGCCTAGGCTGACAACTCAGAAACGCTTGGATACAAAGGATGCTGTTTCAAAATTTCTAACAAAACACACAATCGCACACACACTGTCCTGTAATGCTTTCACTTCCCATAATATCTAAGATTACAAACAATTCTTCAACGGCACTGAGTGGGATGTTTTCAGGGTCGGTAAAGCGGTTACTAACTTTATTCTGATCGAAACAGGAGCGACCTCCGGTTTGTTGTAGACAGTCGCGTGATCGAGGTTCAAAAGTAAATCCTCAAAGACCAAAAGATTGAAAGGAAAAGCAAACAACAAAAGGAAATGTCGTAATGATTTTCGATGTCTGTTGCCATGGACATTTTGTCATGGCAAGATTGCATTCTATTCCTGCTTTGACATGGTGTGTGCGACTTGTTGTGTACGTTGTGTACAATCCGACTGGATTGACATCTGACACAAACATGCTAAGTCGCCAAAATTTACTGACAGTACTGCCTCTGCAAGAAACAGACTGGTTCACATTTCACAACTTTATGGGAAATGTAAAAACCCGGAAGTAGCGCAGATGCTAAAAGCTGTATGGTGGAATCTACAAAAGTTAACATATAAGTTTGTACTAGGGTTGGGTACTGTTAAACGATACCGGTATGGTATGGGAAAAAAAGTTAAGGTTCTACTGGTATCGAAAAACGAATGAAAAACAGGTACCGAAAAAAATAGTTTTGATGCGGTTAGTCCACATAAGGAAGTGACTTTGTTGTTTCAGCTCAAATAAAGGATATTTTCCCAATTTCCCCCATTTCTTTTATCTGAATGTTTGCCCTATTTAACAATATTTTGCCAAATTTGTATTACTAATATTTTCCCTTTATTTTCCCCCCAATATTTACCTTTATTCTTTTCAGAATTTTTGCCCTATTTTTTTAAAGCCAATTCTTTCTTATTTTTTGCCACATTTTCTTCCAATTTTCCCGCAATTTTTTCCCAAATGATTACTCATTTTTCACACATTTCCTGACATTAGAGATGAACCCGATATTGTAAATTTGCATATCTTCCAAACATTTTTGTTGGTTCTGGTAGGTATCTAAAAATGTTCAGGTATCATTAAAGTACCGTAGTATCGAAAGTATCGGGGGGGAAAATGTGTCAGAACCCAGCCCTAGTTTGGACCCAGTAAGAAAAAAATATGTGCAAGTTCGGGCTGAACGATATTAAAGTAACTTGCGATATGGCTGTGCAATATCGCGATAACGATATTATTGCGATATTTCACTAAACCATTTCAACACGATATGTTCCATTCTGATTAAACACAGTCAGATGAAGAGTTGAGTGATGTTGCGATATATTGTGACTCCTTGCGATATCGATATTGCATCACCTAATATCGCGATATATTTTTTGCGACATATTGTGCAGCCTTCGTGCAAGGTCTTCTAAATTATTGCTAATTGACAACATTTCATCTGTAGAGAATGTCACATACTAAAAGTTATGTAAAGTATGTAAAATTCTATTCAACATATTCCATCCCAGGCAAAAACAGTCGTAAGCTAAAAGAATAGACAGAGAGCTCCAGACGGCTCACTGAAAAAAGCGTGGAACAAATGGGAAACGTCTCTCAGGATTAGATGAGCGTCACAGGCCGAGGCAAAGGTAAACAGCTGGAAGGAGCCGACCCCGCTGTCAGTGAAAGGCTTGTGTCTTTACAAAAAAAAGCGTCTAGAAATCCCCTTTCCGATACCTACAGCCGCGTTAGCATAAATCCTATCTCCCCGCTGTCCACCGCGGCGAGCCTTATCCACCGCTCCATCTCTGATAACACAACGGCCGGGAAAGCCACAAACCGAGCACCACAGCGCCCAATAGGGATTCCAATCTTATATTGTACATCAGAGCGAATTTTTTTTTTTACCCCCCCCCAGTATCAGAAAATCAAGTAATCTTCGAGGACATTTAAGTAGACTGATTTTATTTTATTTCTTTATTCATTACAGTTACGCAAAGCAGCAAAACATTTTTCACAGGTTAACAATAAAAAGTGCTGAGGTCACGTTTAGTGCAACTTTAGGCACATTTTCCACAGCTACCGCAAGCACAAACCCCCAAAAGTGCATAGGCTATCATTTGCAACTTACAAATGAAACCGCCTATACATCAAAATTGCCAGTTTGCTATTATAACCGTCAATGATTTCTATTAATAAACGCCACCGCACCGACTATCTGTCTGTCCTATAGCCATAAATTTTACAAATCTACGGTGAATAATGGCTTTTATTTACCTCATATATCTATTACAAAGTGGAGGGGAGGAATGAAAAATGCACCCAGGCTGTTTTCCAGGAGCGGCTGGGAGGACTTGCTGATGCCCTCGTAAAACAGCCGCTTATATTTACATTCCGATGCGCAGGAACCTGTCATATATGAGTGTCATCCATATGGAACAGTCAAAAGCGGCTTTATGGGCAGTGAGATACAAAACCTCCTCCGGGCCAATGGGGCTCATTGTGTGACATAGTGAAAAGGTAAGTGGTAATTGAGGTCCAAACACATTCTTTTGAGTATCTCAGCAGTGATATTTTACTGGATTTAACAAACTGTTCTGATCTGGGGTTGCATCAGCTGGTCTAGTCTAGGTTCAGCAACACTATGTGCCCAAAGAATGAGATCAGCTGACGTCCTGAACATCATGAGTGACCTGGGGGCTCATTTAAAAAAAAACTGTACGTGAGACTTTGACTTTGAAAGTGCGTAGGAAAGTAATGCAAAATTCTGTACGCAAAGTTCTTTTCCGATTTATAAAACCCTGTGTATGCGCCGGTACGTGCACCTGACCGCAATCTTCCTTTCGCTGATTCCACGTGAAGCAGAAAGCTGCAGACATCACGACACACCCTCTGCCCGCCTCCATTTGACCATAAAAGGCAAGGCAAAGTGACTTATGAATGAGACTTCCCTAAACATGAGGCGGTAATGAGTGGGCTTTACGGAGACTGAAGGACACAAAGGGAGGGGCAGACGCTGCAGCAGTTTGTGTAGAGGCGACACAGGCTCGAGGATTTTTAATGAAGAGTGAACTCTGCTTCTCTGATCACACGTACTGGCATCTTTCTGTATATTTTATCAATAAAACTTTTCAAAACACATGTTTAGAACATAAAGAAGAGCCTTATTAAGAGTTGGCTGAAATTGCCAGTAGCGAGGTTTGGGTTTGCCTATAACCACACGATAAACTGTTGGGCTTGGCTGTACATGATCTCTGGTTCTGTGAGGCGTGCAGCAGCGGTTCGGTCCAGGAGGTGTGAGTGAGGAGAGGTCAGTGTCCAGGTTAAATTCCTGGTTAAATAAAGGTCAAATAAAGAAACATTTTTAAAAAGTGTGCACGGGTATGGGCGTTCACGAGCGTACACATTTATGCGCACCTATGAAGACAACAACACTTTGTAAAAGTACAGACATGTCATACATGTTTTGGACAAACACTGTGATAAGTTGCTTATGCTAATTTCATTCTTATCTTTGTCATTTCTCAGGAAAATTAAGTTGAAATGAGCTATTTCAAAAGTGACCAAACAAGACGTCCTCAAACTGGCTTCCCCTCGCTGCTTTCCCGCCTCTCCAGTGTTTCCGTACCTCGTATGGCAGCTATATAGTTTGTGTGGAGGAGCGCAATGTTTCACATTCAGTTTGTTTTCTATAAGAGGAGAGGAGCAGCTACGCAAAGTTTTAGCCTCATTTTGTGCATAGCAAGCTTTTTAAGTGAGACTCCAGGTTATTCCTAGCCTTGTAGTTTGTTTAGGGATAAAAAAAAAAAAGTGTATTTACAGATCCAACATGACAGCAGCAGATGTGACGCCATCTTTCGATCAAGCTTTAGATTGTGTTCTAAATAGTTTAGCGTGAAAGTTTACAGTGGGTACGTCATACGTCATCTGTACAATTGATACGATTGGCTATGGCTACGTACAGAGCATATGATAGAGAACGAGAAAATGAATTGGTGGTCACCAGACTAAATATCACTTGTGATTCTAGTCTAGCGTTAGCCAGGCTAGGTTATTCCACCTTCTCTGATGGCACGGGCATAGTTCAAGATGACAAAGCCAGGAGTCATCGGGCTCATGTTGTGAAAGAGTGGTTCAGGAAGCATGATATATGATTTTCAATCATAGATTGGCCGCCACGAAGTCCAGATCTTAATCCCACTGAGAAGCTTTGGGATGTGCTGGAGAAGGATTTGCGCCGTGGTCATACTCTCTCATCATCAATACAAGATGAATGCAACATTGGATGGAAATAAATCTTTTGATGTTGGAGAAGCAGAATGATACAGCGAATGCTTGCAGTAATCAAACCTAAAGGCGGTCCAACCGATACCAAATACAGTGTTAAAGTGTGTGATCTTTTTATTTTGGTCAGGCAGTGTAGTAGGAATTAACGATATGGACAACATTTCATATCTCGATATTCATGCCAGATATCTCGATATCGATACGATACAATATATGGGTTAGGTGAAAACCAAGCATTTTTCAGGAAAATAAAAACATAATAATAAAGAGTGCAGTTTTATTGATGAAAATCTCTATCGTTTTTAACTTGCTTTTTAAATTTTAATGTTTGAATGTTCATATCTCGATATCAATAAGATAACGATTTATCTTTTGATTTATCTTTCAGCCCTAGTAGGAATACATAGAAGCAAATCAAGTAAAACATTTGTCACAAGGTTACCTCCAATTTTTCAAGAGTCACCACTGCAACGCACATTCCATTATTGATAAATACAATATACACGATACATTACTATAACAGTATGTAATCTTGGGAAAATCTGTCAAATTAAAATGTAGTTGCAGTTTGGCTATCAAAGGTGCTTGAACACGCTAACCACGAGCGAAGCGCATCCTTCTTTCTACAGCCGCACAAAGTCAACATGATTAATGGCCAATCAGATCACCTTCTCCTGATACCATTAAGCCCCGCCCATCTGGTTTACACCTAGTAGAGATAATATACTCACAGTAAACAACACTGCATAAAGAACGGGGACAGAACATTATTTTGAGTCAGTCGTCCTTTAACTGGAAGATAAGTGGTTGTTGTGTCTTTGAGAGAGACTGGCCGACTTTCTACAAATCAGTCCTTTTAGATAGAACAGCAGTGATCCAGGTTAGGGCCCTGTACGGGTGTACTCGCGCTTGGCTCCGCTTACACACCCCATTACACCAGAAAGTGAAATGGCAATAAACCATCCAGCAGTGCAATAACAAAAGAATGTGGCGTCGCTTCTAATTAGGTCGTTGTGAATGTGGTCGGTCTATTTGTGATTACTGCATTAGCAATGGCCTGAGTGGATGACAGCGAAGCAATGTGAATATTATTTACTATTGTCACCAGGAGACACCTGTAGCATTTGACCTGGCACACTGGTAATTGCAAATGCCCTTTAGAGCAATATGCAAATTTAACACTCTTGTTTTGTTCCCGTCTGTGAAGATAAAGGCAACATGCGTAGTAGACAAGACCGAAATGATTGTGTGAAAGAGCGTTTGAGGGAAAATATATTCAGCAAAGGTAATATTTGAATTAAGAAAAGTATTAAAACAACAAGGAAAAAGAAGCCAAAACATTCGATTAATGGAACAGCATCTAATACACACACACATCATTTTCTATGCTGTGCTATGCATAAAAAATGGTCAAAATAATGCATTATTTACAAGGCCGTCATGCTAAATATTAGAACTCTTGTTCGATGTGTGAGTTAACTTCTAATTAATTCCACATTGAGCCAATGAAACTCCTTTTTTTGTCATAATAATGGGGAAATACTATTTGAGCCAACAGGATGTTTCTTCCCATCTTCAGTATCCAAAGATAAAAAGCATTCAACAATGAAGAATCTCTGCACACTATTACAGTTCTTCCCGTCTACTTGAAAACTCACATGATTAGATCCAACCTTCACCTAACAACTTAGTTAAAAAAGTATTTTCATCAATGAAGCAGCATTGATTTCAGCATCAAGACAATCACAAGCCATTTCCCTTTTATGTACCATTAGAATAGTACCAGTCTCCTCAATATATGTATTTGAATTTGGAGCAAATGTAATCTATTGATTTGTAATCATTTATTTATCCAGTTACCTGCCGTCCCCCCTGATCAGGGGACTAGGGTTAGGATTAGTTCACCCTAATCAGGATAAGATTAGGGTTAAGAACGGCAAATATAATGTAAATTGTGTTTCACTCAAACAGATCTAAAACTTATTTTTAGAAACTAGAAGGTCTTGGCTTTCAAATGAGGTATCACACTGGCATATAGGCTGTAAGCTCTCCAGTCAATCCGCTTTGAGATTTGGATGTAAATAATGGTTAACCCTAACCTTAAAGTGGGAGTTAACAGGTTATACTGAGGTGAAGATGGCTGCATATCCAGCTAAATTATCCACTACAGTGAACTGCTTGAAACCAATGAAACAATGTGTTTAATAAATAAAAAAAATTTATTGATGGAGGATATACAGTTATGGGGGTTATTGTTGGATTTGGTAGGAGTGGTTGAGGTTTTGTGGGAGACAAGGAAAAGGGAGGACCCAAAGAAAGACCAGCAGAGGGGGATTTAAATTTTTTTAACAGTAAGTAAGCATTGAGTTGTCTGTGTAGGCTCTCAGTCGTACAGGAGTTGTCCATCTTCAATGAAGGTTCTTGAGTCATCTTCTGTACTCTGTAGTTGAAGTGTAGAACGTTTCGCCTCTCACCCAAAAGGCTTTGTCAGCCAAACTAAAGTTTAAGCTTAGCCCACAGATTAGTGATCTATATCAGTGGTAGTTTAGCTCGGCTAAGTCCCACCCCTCTATTAACGGCTATCCTCACTTGGGCTGAACGATATGGACAAAATTTCATCTCGATATTTATGCCAGATATCTCGATACAATACGATATAATTATGGGTTAGGTGAAAACTAAGCATTTTTAGATTTGAAAATCTATATCGTTTATATATCTTGCTTTTTCAATTTTAATATTTTGAATGTTCATACCTCGATATAAATACGATACGATCTAAATTATAGTCTTTTTTACTGGGTTTGTGCTGGTGTTATGACTAATCATACGATTACTAAAATAAAGTAGTTTTGTGTCCTTGTCGCGACGTCGCTCCTTTATTACAGTTTAGCTAATTTGTCAAAATGAGATACAAATGTTGATTCGGATTATCTGTTTTCAATGTTGCTCTGCATTTTGTTCTCACAATAAAGAGTGGGTTTTCTAAAAATCTAATCTATTTGTGCGGAAAAAGTGAGAACAAAACAAAGTAAAGGGCAGACGCATCCTCTTTGGTTAGCAGGTTGTGTGTGTGCGTAATGTCATAAATGGGACAGTGTGTGCCTGTGTTGTAGTTAGGGGTGGAGATGATATGATACATTTTTTGCACAGGTGCTAGAGCGCTATTGACATATTTATAGTGTACGATAGTTTGTGATGAAATACGATCATTTTGGAAGCTTTGTAGTACAATATAACGGTTTTGCAAATCTGGCAACCCTGCTGTACGTGTTTGCAAAGGTCCAGACAAAAGTTTGTAATGGGAGATTAGAGCCGGTGCAAAAGGAGAAAATCACTGGACAGAAATAAGCCTTTACTATTGGATCTTTTATTATTCTACATATTTTTTTTTTCAAATATCATTGTTCTTTATACGTGTGTGTGTAGTTTCAGTAACATAGCACTAACTACCTAAAAGTTACATGCACTTATTTCACAGTCATATATTGTACATGGGTCAATGACGGATAAGGGCTCTAAAAACATATTTTCAACAAGTTTTTTCAAAACTGATGGCATGCATATTTTTGAGTCGATTTTATGTTTAAACAAGCTATGTTTGTTAAATAACATTTAAAAGTATTTACATTTATTTGTAGCTTTTCTGTATAAAAAAGTGTCAGGTGGCGCAACAGAGTTTTTTCACAAATTTAAATAGTTTCCAAAAATGTGTACAAAGTTAAATCTTTGCCAAGTATATCTTAGACAGTCTTTCTCCTCTGAACATTTCATCTGTAATTTGTAACTGACTGATGCTGTAATCAGAAATAAAACAAGAGGACCATGGACGGAGTGCTCGTGTCAGCCCTAAACGGGTATCGGTTCAGTATCGCATATTTTAAACCAATATCTGATCTTTTTTTCTAGTATTGACTCTGATAACTTATACCAATATTGGATCAGTGCATCCCTATAGTTTATAGATGGTAATTTGACATTTATTTATTTAAATCTATTTATTTGAGTGATTATTTGAGTGATTATTTACATTATTTACATTAATATTGTAGCAGTGCAGAAAATAGATAAAGTAACAAAAAAAACAAGAACTCAAAAGGAGTAGGCCGAACCAAAGCAAGAAAGCTTGTACGTGCCTACCCCCATATTCAAAATGAATTTACATTCCGGATACCGTGATACAACATAACACTTTACATTACAGATTCCTGGATTACACAATTACAATTGTCCACATTAACTTTACGTACAGCAGCTTTGCTAAAGAAGAACATTCATGTTTAACAAAAGAAAATCACGTAATGATTACAAGACTACCAAAGTAAGAAGACAACACGAAGATAGAAATGTATGCAGTTTACCAATATGTATAAGCATTTATTTTAATTTTATGTGGACTCTTACATTAGCTTTAGCATTTGTTAGCATGGGTAAACATTTACGTTTAAAACAAATGAAGACTTTTATAATATAATAATATTTTCCCCTTATTTACATCGGTTGTACCACCTGACACAGAAAGTGTGACAGTTTACCTATGAGTCGGAAAAAAGCAGTTTTTTCTTAATTCTAAGAGATTTTCAAACCTTTTCACTCAGCCATAAAGACGACTTGTTCTTCTTGCTGATGTCATATCCTGTTTGATGATACTATTCTTTATTTCAAAATACAAGCCCTGTTCTCACGGATGTGCCACCCTGATATTTTAAGATTACAAATTGTGGGACAAAAGTTTTTTAGTGATCTCAAAAGCTTTAAAACTATTAATATTCACAAATGACGGCTTATTTGAAAGATATTTAAGACACAATTATGCCATGATGTTTTATTTTTAATCTGTTACCCTGAAAATACAATTTTCAGAAGCTTTATTAGTCTAATCATTTGCTCGGATGGTTGCACCACCTGACATTTTGGGGGTTTGAGGTGTGAAAACATAAAAAAAAAAGTATTATTGAAATGTGTTTAAACTAAATATGTTTTGTAGAATAAAGTGATGCATGTAATGAAAAGATCAAATTATTTTTAAAAGAAATATAACACTCGGACACACAAATATGCACATCATGTCAATCACCCACATATTAAATCATGTATTAATTCAATTCAAAATGTAAATATAATAATTATAAATTACAGATGCCTTTATTCAGAAATAAGGTGGTAATATCATTGGTGGCCTACTTTTATTAATTGCAAGTAAAGTACCAATGTATTACTGCTAAAACTTTTGAATGCCGCCGTTCTAAAATAGCATTAAATGCATTAACGTTATTTGATTAAGACAAGTGTCAGCCTCGATTCTATGACCATGTGTTCAAAACTTTATTTATAGAGCGCTTTTCATAAAAGGTTGTTGTGCAAAGTGCTTTACAGATTAGACCATGTTTCTTCATTGACATGTTTCCTTCTTTTCTTCCTGTTACCTGTTACTTTCCGTTCCCTCCTGATCAGGGGGTTAGGGTTAGGTTTAGAGTCAGGGGTTAGGGTTATGATTAGGGAAAGGAACAGCAAATGTCATGTAAGTTGTGTTTTACAGATCTTACACATAATTTTAGTATCACACTGGCATAATAGGTTGTAAACTCTCCTGTCAATACGCTTTGAGATTTGGATATGCATAAATACTAACCCTAACCCTAAGCTGACAGGTAACAGGTTAACAAAATAGGCCAAACTCTCCCTTTACAATGATTCTTTTATGGCAATTTGTCGGCTAGCGGCTACTCCAGCCTGTTGGTCTTTCCCTCACCTATCCATTCACAAATATTGACATGTTTATATCGTGTCTTACGTAAGGCGACCGATATGACACTGTGAATCCAGTCATGTCATTTCCTTGCTGGGAAATGTTGCAAAACTTTAGTTTTCTCAAAATTTGGTTTTAGTCAATCTGAATAATCGTCATGGGACTTTATAACTAGGGATTGGAATTCATAAGATTTTATTGATATCAATACCATCAATAATTTTACCTATCGATTCGATTCTTTATCGATTCTCTTATTGATGCCTGACTTGTCTGTGTGTTGGGGAAAAGCAAGGAATGAATCTTTCGAAAACTCTATCAAAAAAGACACATTGTTAGTTTTCCCAAGAAAAAATATTCATTAAATATACTGTGGCTCTTGCTGGCACTCAGCCTGCCTGGCATCCTCTAAAATATAATGGCAACATTTGTGTCTGTAACTTGTAACAGGCTGATGCTGTTTTGTAACACCTAAACAACAGGACTCGGTCTCAGCCCAAACCCTACAGATGTCCATCTATTTCTGCTTCATCCTGCGCTACATTCTCCTTCCGCCTGTCCGTGTGAACTACTTCTGTTGCAGCAGAGCTGCGAGAGATCAGCCGATCATAGCGCACTCATAGCGGAGACGGGTAGAGGTATTCCCGCTCACAGTGCGCTCAGACTGGGGACATGCAGCCTCGGACCCGGGCTCAGAGCACAGCGGCGCGGGGAAACAGCACGCGCAGCAGCGAGGCACTGAACCCCGTGCGTCATGTCAATACAGCGCAAAAAACGGAGCGTTCGCAGCAGCAAAGCGAAAACGTAGAACTGACACGTTTATAACACTGGACTGTTTTAATTGATGACACTCTTTCGTCTCTCTTGAACGCGCAAAACGGAGGGGAAGGGCTAAGCAGAGGCTAAGGGGGAGAATTGAGATTGGGCCGATGTTTCCCTGCTTACTTCGAAGCAGCGTCAACAGACTCGGAGAACGATGTCATTACGCACGTGCGTCTCTGCGGCGCAAAAGAGTGTTTTCAGAGCGGGAGCATCGATAAGAGAGATCGATAATGAAGAAGACGTACGGTTCCGATGCTTTGCTCAAACAGAACCGGGACTACTTGTAGAACCGGTTCTCGATTCCCATCCCTATTTATAACCGTCAGGTTTACAGCCATTTCTTTGGCAGAAACAGCACCTACTTTTTTTACATCAAATGATACAAGCAAATTTGTTTTTGTTTGCGCTGATGTTTGTAAAAATGTGTGTCTAAGTTCATGAATCAGCTTTATTGTATTATGAGTAAATACAATTTAATCAAAAATCTAAATTGATCATGGAAAAAAAGATGTGTGATTACTTTTTGCCGCATCGCCCAGCCCTACACCCTTACAACATTGCTACTTTAGTAACACCTACAGACTCCAAACTCTCCAGTCATTAACTTCTGAGGGATTAGGGATATGTTAATATCTAATTCCTCGCCGGATTTACTGAATTTTAAATCCCCAAAAACAAGTCAAAGTTTTTATTTTATCCCTAATTTATTGATCTGTTTATGGTGGCCTGGACAGTGCATGTTAATGAGCATATATGGGAACTCATTTGTTAAACATTTGCACTCTCAGCTAAAGCTATTCAGACACAGGGAGAACGTGCAAACTCCACAGAGAAAGGTCCCACCTGATATCAAACCCTGGACTTTCTTGTTGTAAAACACGATCAAAAATCCCCTCTGAATGTTTTGGTAACTTACATAGCAACAAAATATAACAATACATTTAAACATGTGACAATTAGATTTTTTCCTTTTTTTCATAAAATGCTACAGTTTTGTTTCCGAAAATGTGTTGGCTGGAGGTGGTTTTAGCGTCGGTGCCATCTGTTGAATGGCTTGGACCTCGTCACCTCAACTTTTCTGTTTGAGTTTTTGTTCAAGTTCATAGTTGTGTCCAGAGCAGCCGTTGATACTTGCGCTGCGTCTGGTTTATTGATTTTATAGCTGGTTTCTTCTGCCTGAACTCTCCCCATGTTCTTTCTGGTGGTGGCGATGTTTGCTGGTGGTTTAACTTTAGAGAGACATGTTTCTTTGTTAACAGTCTTTGAGTCCTGTCCGTTGAGTCCTGGCGTTCCTTTGTCGCCTGAAATCTGGCTCTTTATCCATGCTCTCAATTTAACGATGAGAGTGTTGGCTTGGTCGAGCTCCTTCTGGGCGGCCTGTTGTTTCTGCGCTTGGTTTTTAACCTCAGCTCTAAGGTCCTCATTTTCCCAAACTTTCTTCTCTATGTACTTTTCTTTTGTGTGGAGCAATACGTTCGTCTGCTCTAGCTGATCGGACATGTCCTTGATACGTTTTTCCTGAGCTTTCAGACTTTTCTCCAGACTCCCGTTCTTTTGAATCTCGATTTGGAGTTGGTCTGTTAGCTCCTTTGTGGACATTACCTGCTTGTAAATATAATTCTCTTTTCTTTGGAGCAGGGCAGTAGCCTGTTCTAGCTGGAGGGACTTGTTCTCTGTCAGTCTTTTCTGGTTGTTGAGTTTTTGTTCCAGTGTTTTATTTTTCAGAACTTCTTTGTTCAGTTCTGCCCTCACCCGCCGAAGCTCCTCCTGAATCTCTTGTACCTGTCGCCCTTCCTCTGATAAAACAGGTTCTTTACACCCACCTGTAGGTGTGATGTCTACAGACGGCGTTGCAGTCTGGATAGGGCGACAAACCTTAAGTTCTCTCTCAGTCCCTGGTGTAGTGTGGGCCTCAGACGATGGTGTAGTCTGGACCGGGGCAGGATTTGGAGACGCCAGCCGGGTCTCCTCCTCCTCCCCAGCACCCTCTGGTGTAGTGGGGGCCTCAGACGATGGTGTAGTCTGGACCGGGGCAGGATTTGGAGACGCCAGCCGGGTCTCCTCCTCCTCCCCAGCACCCTCTGGTGTAGTGTGGGCCTCAGACGATGGTGTAGTCTGGACCGGGGCAGGATTTGGAGACGCCAGCCGGGTCTCCTCCTCCTCCCCAGTGCCCTCTGGTGTAGTGGGGGCCTCAGACGATGGTGTAGTCTGGACCGGGGCAGGATTTGGAGGCACCAGCCGGGCCTCCTCCTTCTCCCCAGCGCCCTCTGGTGTAGTGTGGGCCTCAGACGATGGTGTAGTCTGGACCGAGGCAGGATTTGGAGGCACCAGCCGGGCCTCCTCCTCCTCCCCAGCGCCCTCTGGTGTAGTGTGGGCCTCAGACGATGGTGTAGTCTGGACCGGGGCAGGATTTGGAGGCACCAGCCGGGCCTCCTCCTCCTCCCCAGCGCCCTCTGGTGTAGTGTGGGCCTCAGACGTTGGTGTTGTCTGGACCGTGGCAGGATTTGGAGGCACCAGCCGGGCCTCCTCCTCCTCCCCAGCGCCCTCTGGTGTAGTGTGGGCCTCAGACGTTGGTATAGTCTGGACCGGGGCAGGATTTGGAGGCACCAGCCGGGCCTCCTCCTCCTCTACGCCCCCTGTTGGTGTTGGGGGTAGAGTATTGCCTCCAGGTCAAAGGACGGGTCATACGTGCGGACATCGTCCTCCTCCGAATACTCGTCCCAGGGTTTCATTCTGAAAGATTTGCTCTGTCTCATTGTGCGTGCGATCAGCTCGACGTGTAGCTATCGAATGACAAAGCGAGTGGCAGAACCAACACTGACAAACTCTGATCTAAGCAATCTATGATGTCATCAATGGAATGTCAGATGCAACTGTTACCGATTTTGGAAGTGTAACCATGGGTCGCGATCACGTTCTAGAATGTGATGTCATTATCTCAGATGGAGCAGGGGCCAATACAATTCTATGGTAGAAAGAGAAAGAGAAAGTGATTGGATTCACAAACACAGCGTACTATTTTATCATGGAGAGTCCAGCATCACACTCACATTTTTGTGTGTGACTTTTTGTCATTACTTTCGGACACATTTCGTAGAAAATAATTGGACCTAGTTATGTGTGCTGATAGAGTGAACTTTGTAACAGTTTTTGTTATGTTTGTTATGTAGATTCTCCTAGTAACGACTAGGGCTGAACGATATGGACAACATTTCATATCTCGATTTTCATGCCAGATATCTCGATATCAATTCAATTCAATTCAACTTTATTCCGGACTCGTAGTCCATAAAAATAAAAATAAAGGACAAGACATACAATTAATTAATATCGATACGATACGATATAATTATGGGTTTTCAGAAAAATAAAATCATAATACAAAAAGAGTGCAGTTTTATTGATGAAAATCTATATCGTTTATATCTTGCTTTTTCAATTTTAATATTTTGAATGTTCATATCTCGATATCGATACGATAACGATATAACTTTCAGCCCTAATTCTCATCTGTGGGTAAACACCTTTGTAGTTCCTAGTCTTAGTAGTTCTAAGTCCTAACGACATTACTCACACTGTCTGATTTTAGTTGGGTAACTTCAACACTATTTCAAATCTATCCAGTTCCATATAAATTTGGAACATACCACACTTGAAAGCTTGGATGCTCTACATTTTAACCATCCATTATACGGGAAGATGTCTCTGCGCCCTACTCAAAAATGTAAACGTTTTCCAAAGTCACGTCAGCCGCCACATGTAAAGAAACAAAACACGGCAAGTTTTGAACAGGGACTTGCAAGAAAAAGGCCAAAGCGGGAAATAATGGAGCGCGGTGAGTGTGGGAGGGAGCGGGCCTGGAAATGAATGGTCCGGTACACTGTTGCGATGGGCTAAAAAGGTAAAGAACGCCACGTGTCAGCCGTGAGAAGGAGGCCGTAAATCAAGAGCGAACAGACCAGGAGACTGAAGAACGAAAACCTCTGTACATCTGCGCGCGTGCGTTCAAGGTACACAGCGAGGAGTAGGCCGAAGTGGACAAGTATAATATTGGGTCTTGTGGGGAGATTAAAGGCCTGTCTGATTTCCCAATAATCCCACAGAGACGCACAGATACAGCGGCGGGATTCCCTGAATACCAACGACTCAGTCAAGGTCAGATCAGATCAAGGTTTCCTGGACTTAGAGCAAGAGAATTCAAGTAAAACTACTGCAGATCTACTGTAGTAACCATCCCATCGTCGGTAGGACCGGGTTGATTGAGTTGAGGAGCCGCTTTCTTCTGAAATGGAAACAACAAAGAGAACTGCTTGGATCAAATGCACCTAGCACTGGGCTCAACTTCTCACACAAAGCCCCACCTCTTGCTTCAAAAAGGACCCGGTGTTACCTATTTATGATCCCCTCTGCTGGACACAGACGCACTCCAGACAAAGAAAAAAAGAAAAGTGAATCATTAATGTGTTATTCAAAAAAAAAGAATGATGAAAGAAGTTGATGCTGAGGCCTTCGCACGGATGTTCACCACGAGTCAGAAGTTCAGAGGAGATGAAAGAGATCGAGGAGAACTTTGGTCTCTGAATGTATATTTATGGAGGTGAAGACTGCAGACTTCAAATAAGTGCAAGAGCAGGGGGCAAAAAAAAACAAAGTTGGAGAAAGTTGTGGGCAGTTCTGAAAGTAAAGCAAGGCTGTGGGGTGATATGAATGAGTGAGAAACATTGAGAAGCACCTGGAGGAAACTTGAGTGTTGGGAGAAACATCTTGCAGTTACATGACCATCCAATCATCAAGGTTTACCTTTGGGAGGAACTTTCTCTTCCATCAGATTTATGTTAATATTTGCTCGAGATTCAAAGGCCACACTTTCACACTTGTTAGCGCAGCGTCTAAAAACCGAGCCTGCTGAAATTATTAAGCAGCCGCCCCATCAGCCTTTATATCCTGGGGCTTCAAAACAAGATAAAATGCTATACATTGCTTTTCATCTCAGCGGTTTACCCTCTTATTCTCTTTGTTTGTCTATTGGTACAAAACAAGCTGCAGTCACATTGTATAAGGTTAAAGACTTGCTTTACTAACAAAATGTCACGAATATTATAGGGCTGGGCCATATGATGATACAAATCGAGCTTTTCCTCACTCACTGCTCCTGCTGGTCGCTCTGGTCAAGTTCTTGAGTGAGCGTTTCTTTGTACAGACCAAACCTGCACACTCGTCAGTTTGCTCAGCCTCTGTCCACATTCTATTAGTCAAGGAAGCATCCCGTACCTTAATGACGAACATGACTATAGGGAGAGCAGTGCCAAACTTAAAGATGTGATGCAGTTTGACGTGGATTTGGGTGAATGCTTTTGTTCGAAAATAGACCGGAATGGATTTTTGGAGTGTGATACTGATATGAAGGGGGTTGACATAGGGTTGATATATAGGCTGATATTTTAAGTAATTTAATATGCTGTAATTTTTCTCAAAGAGCCTATAGTAAACATGTATAGTATAGTATAGTAAAGGTTTCAATCATAAAATATAGTATATGTGTTTTTTTTTCTAAGGTCGATGCCAATTATTGAGGATTTTGATTGGCCGATCCCGATGTGCACCACTGATAGTTTCGGCCACATTGTTAAAAATGTATTGTGTATAATCCTGTGTATGTTGCCTCTAAACGCGTCAGTGTCAAACTGTGAGAGCAGGGCGCGCTGTATGAGGGGCATAGGGCTGATTTATTTATAACATTCATGTTTAGTAGGTACAGATTCCAAAACAAAGAAATGGCAAGTCTCTATCTCTTATGATTCTCAAATTAGAAGCAAAAGTCTACAAGATAAAATACATAAAATAGTTGTACAAACTTGTGACCGATATTCACTACGATGTTTCTCCGCCCCCATGATGTCTAGGAAGTTGTGGAAGGGCTCATTTTAAGACCCTGACTGAGCTCTTTCCAATGCAAAAAAACAACAACTATCAATTTATTTATCATCATATAAAATACCCAAATATCGGCCCAATATATCGATCGCAACCACGTTTCCATAACACTATTTCAAACCGTTATACAGAGCTGACTATCATGAGACGTCAGAGCAGATCAAATCTCTAGTAAGTACTTGTAAACGCTCTTGCAGGTCGCAAACCTCACGGCGAACGTTTTTCGTCAACCTAATGTTATTGAAGTTTATGACAAAGTGCAGTCAACAGGCCTCGCTATCGTAACACTTTAGTAAACACAAAAGTTTACTAGATGCAATTAACCTGTCACTCAATGAAGAATATGAGGAGCTCATTCGTAACACCAAATGTGATTTCATGTGACTATAAGTGCTCACCGCCGACTGGGTGTCCAAAATGGCACTCTGCGTTCACATCCTCCAGCGCGCGGCACCGTCTGTCAACTAAGTGCCCGTCTCCAAATCCCGTCACATCCCGGGTCACTGCTCCTCACCCCTCTTCATCTGCGCAGCGCATTACACGGGGGCTTACAAATGAGGGAAAACGCGCCACACAAAGGACAACGAGCTAAAGATGAAAGCCTCTGATGCCATGACACCGAATTACTTGCACTTCACATTGTTTGGAATTGTCCCGACTACTTCTTTTTTTACGCCGATTAAGCCGCTGATGACAGGACTCCAGGGTTTGAGATTGGAGAGACCAAATAAGATGAATGAAAACACGGCATGACAATCGGACGGAGTGCAATTAGCAAATCACAAAGCGCTGCAATTATTCTTGGCAGTATTATGTCCTCTGCCGGGAACAAAATATCTCTCTTGACATAAAACTTGCAAATGCAGGCTTCCTGTTAGTTTAACTAAATGTTCAGTAGCCAGTCTCAAGTGCCCCGGGAAAGACAATTAAAGGCCAGTTTAAATATGGAGCTTTCGCATTACAATCCAAACTTTCCTTACACACAACATCTCTAAATGTCATTTGGATGAGTTTATAAACCTGTTTCCAAAGCTTTGTTTTCAAATAGAGTGACGCAGTAATGTGTTTTTTGCTTTTTTTTTTTAAATCATGGCTTCCCCAAGGCTAATTCCTTTATTGATCGCTCATAGTTTGCTGCAGACGCCATGCAGTGCTCCCTTCTTGTATTTTTCCACATTTGTTTGTGAACACAATGGGCTGTTCAAGGATGAAATCAATGTTTGTACTATATATACAATATATAAATAACTGAGTATGGGGCTTGTGAACCATGCAAGTGGTCATGATGCTTCTCCTGTCGTCTCACCCCCCTGTAACCGCACAGTTACCACTCACCGATAATTTACACTGGACACGGAGAAGAACAAAGGCGGCACAAGATGTGTGTTCCTGGGACGTTTTAATAGCATGCTAATGTGCCTTTGCGTGATGGCATCCCCCTCTTAAGGGCGTCTAGAGCCAACATGATGTCATTTCCTGCCGCTATTACATGTTTTACTAACTATGACATACGCGTAGAGGGGGTACTTTATTGCAAGGTGCCATCAGACTGTCTGCTGACACGCTGCCTGGCCTTTATTGATTTACTAAACGTCCAGACGTATGAAACCACGCGGTTAAGCACACACACATGCATGCACAAGTGTCCGCCTCCTCCAATCTCATCGCATTGTCAGACGGGGTCGCGTTTTTAATGGCACAAGGCTGGCCCCTCCCCGTACAGCTCCATACGTCCCGTGCACTGGCCAAGCGGGTGTCAATATCTCAAGACTAATGTCAAAAGAGGGCAGGAGTACACACATAAAAGGAACTGCTTAGAGGCTGCATACGACAAGATGGCCATAAATCTTTTTTTTTTTAATGCAAACCATGTCGCTCCAAAGGGACAAAGTGGAGAGAATGCTATTTTCGCCCACATCCAGAGAGATATGAATGTATATGTAAGGACAGGCCACATATATAGAGTTATTGTCCACTGGGGACGGAACCTGCGTAAATCAGAGGGGGGGGGAGGGGATTTACTGTACTATACGGGACCTTGCAAAGAAAATCCCTTTGTTGTAACCAGACGTACAGGGAGAGGTGGGTGTACTGTGGACGATCGATAGGACAACCCGCGACATGCTCCATCTATGCAGTGAGGATAAATTAGAAAACATAAAAACATATATAACATGACGGAATTGTGGATAGAAAGCAAACTAAAGACCACACTTGTATAGGCACATACTTTTGTTGATTATTCTGGAACAATATTAGCAAATCAAAGCCATGTGCAGTAAAATGGTTAAAATGTTTATGTATTTCTTCTGTTGTCAATCTCTTTTTAGTGAAATCCTTATCCTGCAATTATCCAGTTTCTGCCTGACTAAATAAAGACACACTTTGCTACATGATTAGCCTTGCCTTCAATCATTAATTCCCGTAATGAATGCATTTTTAATTCCGTCTCCAGTCAGGCGCAATCATGTGCTCCGGCCCATAGAAACAGATTTGGCAGCACAACCAGACAGACACTTTTTTTTTGGAAACCCCAGTCTTTTCAAGTATTTTAGATTTCAATTAATTTCCTTCGGAGTGACTGATTGACAAGCCAGAGGCGGGCCAAGGTTTCGCACCCGTCGACCCCCCCCCCCCCCCTCAAAAAAAAAAAGAGGAGAAACAACATTCCCGCTGGCTGCCTGAATCAACGTTCCCAGTATGAGCCTTGTAATTCCGCTTTTCCGGCCCGGGCGCTTCCAAGCATCGCCATTCAAATCCCGAGTCGTGATCACGCTGGGTTCCACAGGGTTGCCCCACACATCAAATTATTACCACTGGGCTTATTATAAAAAAAAAAACTAAATCAGGGTTGGAGGGAGTGGCCGGAGTGCGGGTGAGAGGAGAAACAAAGCACCCCGCGAGCAACCTACACAACGGGGATGGACAAAGACATTTCAATTGCAAATGGCGTAGGTTTCGAGGCGAGCTGAGGTGCAAAGTATCTTTTGATCAGACAGAGCATCACATTTGTGTAAAAACAGTGACATTTTAAGGAACTTTTGAGTCTATATTACAGCAGGTATTTGAGAAAGACAATCATATCGGCAAGAATCTGGCAAATATGCTTCATGTCGATTGATTTGGAAATTTGCACATCAACCTTTCTCAACCGGCGTAGCTTCACGGACCACTTTTAACCTACAAAGCTTTCAATACGACTGTCAAAACTAACAAACAAAAACAACCGGCAATCATTTTTCGGACCCAACAGTTGAGAATAAAGCTAAGACCTACAAAAGGAATCTAATCTTGTGTCTTCGTCGAATTTATTCCACATTTTCATTGCTTTTTCTATTGCCATCTGCTCTTTTGTGGCTTTTTTAGTTGCGTTTTCATGACACATTTTTGGTCACATTTTTAATCCTTGTTTTCGCCTCCTTTGTGACACTCCAGCCAAACTGGAGGAAAATGTGGTTCAGGCGGGGGTTAGGTTAAGTGTCAAAAAATAATTCTCACTCAATTTGCTCAGTACAAGCTAAACACGAACATTTGGTGACTAATACAAGGTGCGGTGTCAATAAATATCAAACGTATTGCCTCTAGTTCCGCCGTTCTCAACCACTTTCAATTGTACTTCCTAATGATCCGCTCATAAAAGGTGTTCATTATCCGTTGCGTTCTGATCTCGACGGCAGATTACGAAGCGACTCAGCTCTCAAAGGGTGCTTCCCCCATTTGCATAGTTTATCCAGAGGGTTATATTGCTGGCGTGTGATTTGTTTTGGTGACTCGCCTCCTCCTCCTCCTCGCAGCACCGTACAGTCTTGTGGCTTTTGTCTGCACCGCCACGCTCCTTCGTTCCGCCTGTTTTATTGGCTTCTGCCCCCACCTCCACCACATCTCCGACACGCAAACATTTCCACATTCCCCCCCCCCACAGCACCTTTCAGATCCCGCCCCTTCCCTGTTCCCCCTTTGGCGAGGGGCCAGTTTGTCCCTTTCCTTTGTCTGTGCCCTGTTTGTGATCCTTGATTAGAAAACTCATTTGGAAGGAGGAAAAAAAAAAACATCTAAGGGACAAAGGAATAGCATTACAGGCGGATATTGTTCCATCTTTAGTATCATAAGATAAAAAAAACAAAAAAAAACAGCCTCACGATGTGAAGGAAAACAAATAAATGGTGACCTATTAAGACTAACAGACAAAGATTTGAACCACTAACCTTCATGACACAGAGCAGATCATCACCGCCAACATCAAGCGCGGACCTATTGGCGCGCCAACGTACGAAAACATATTTGGAAGCCGATCGAATGCCATTTCATCATCTTCATCAAATCAAATTACCCGGTGAGTAAACTCCTTTGACTGAACCTGAAAGCGGTTTGATTTTAGGGTGAGAATTAAGGGATCAGAAACGATTTGGTAAGTCAGTATTCAGAGTGTATGAATCACTGCAATCCTTTCAAGAGAAACCGCAACATTCTCATAGCTGCCTACCATCATTTCAATACATATTCGAACAAATGCTGCTACCGTTTGCGGATATAAAACGCATAGGCTCAAGGCTATACACGTTAGCTTTAGCGAAGCATGCAAATAGGAATGTTCTGGAGCACATAATCTCCACGTTTATAATACAAGCTAGCAGATAACACAGGAGTGATAGACTTAATAAAACTAACGTCACCCGCCAAAATGAGCTGGTTGTATTTCCAAGTGCGTATTCTACTGTTTGTGCAACTTTGAACACAAAGCAAACAGCACAGCTCGGGCTCGCCAGATTCAAAAGGATGCGCGCGTTTGGGACGGCTCATGCCCTGGAGTTACCCCTGCCTGTGTGGCGCTTTAATCAGCGTGGGTATCAGGGGCAGAACCGCTGTCCCACTTCCTCCTTCCTCCCCAAATGCTTCCCAGTCACCTAGGTGTAACCACGGATACCCCCCAGGACGCTCGGAATACAAATGGGGCAGACACTCGCCTCTCTCGCCCCCGCTTTCCCTCGCTTTCTCTCATTACCTCACACCGAGATGCACATATCCAGCCAGTCCTCTCCTTTCCCCTCTTCTGTTCCTCCTCTGTCCTTTCTCCGCTCAGCTGTGTCTAAGCCCCACACCCCGTCATTAACCGTTTCGCTGGTAAACACTGGCGCTGTTAGCTTTAATAAACTGGACGGGGCGGTTAAACAACGCCAGTCCCGTCGTAGTAATCCGTCTTAGATTAATTCCATGCGACGGGGGTAAATCCATGAGGTTTCCGAGTTCAATACAGTACAAAAAAAAGGGTGGCATGTTCTCTCCGTGGGTTTCTTCTGGACCCTCATGTTTTCCTTCAACCCAAAACATGCTCAATAGCTGCTAAAGCTGGATAAGATGCTTGTCTTATGTGGAAAGCTGGAGTTGCCCACAGCTCGTAAACAGACATGTCCGTGCCATCAAATAATATGCTCCTTATTCTCAGCAAGGCACTGACATTGTAACCTCATGTTTGGTTATCTGTAGATATAGCGAGGTCACAACATCTCCATGAATACGAGTCAAGTCTGAGAAGCATTTATAAGTGCCAAGTGAGGTGAAATTAAATGTTAGTGTCTCTCTATAAGTGTAAGTCAAATTTAATCTTGTCCATTCTCAAGATTCTTTAATGTCACTGTGAATGCTCAAAAGTAGGGGTGTAACGGTTCAGCTAGCTCACGGTTCGGTTCTGTTCGCGGTGCAGGACCACGTTTCGGTGCATCACGGTGCAAGTGCGATATAAATGGCTGATAAGTTAGTTTTTAAATAAAATAGCTGTTCATTATTAGGCTGTATTTGTAATTTCAGAAATACATTGACAATGTTTTCTAATTTTTCAAAGCTGCTTTGAAACAAAACAAAATAAAAAAACATAGCGCTCTAAAGTTAAAGAAAAAAAGAAACAAAAAAGCAGCGCAGTGGGCCATGTGCTCATTAAGTGAGAAGTTTCAGTTTCGCTTACTGACTTACTGCTCGTCCGTTTTTGGAAACAAAGCTTTTGATGCGGATTATGACCAAGATTGGATATTACGCATTTGGATCTACACTTTAGATCTTAGAAACATTTGCAAAGGCACATGGAATTCATGTGTTTTTGGAAGATGTAAGATGTAAGTTGAGCGGTAAGTGATGATGACACACATGCGCTCTGTTTAGGTGCACGTATGCACATCTGACACGCGTAAATATTAAGAAATTTGGACTAAAACTCGCACAGTCATTTTAGTACGGTTCATATCAGATTTCTGCACCCCGGTGCAACATGGCACGGTGCATTGTTACACCCCTACTCAAAAGTAAAACGCAGTCTCTGGCGATTAGGGATGTAACAATTCATCGACAATCGATTTAAAATCGATTTAATATGCGTAAAATGTGAATCGATGTAAAAAATAAAAGAATCGATTTTTCTGCATTTTGCGCGTCCGAAATAGACCGGAACATAGCTCATTGTTTCTAAGACGTTAACTTTTTCTCAAGACAAGCTCCACACCTCCCCCGCCTCACCCCCAACACACGCCTCACCATGTAAACGCATACACGTGTAGGCATCGAAGCAGCTAAAGTTAGCGGCTACAAGATTAGCGTTAGCAGTTAATGCAGAGTTTAGCATTTTGACAGAAGTTTACACTGACAAACATCTGACCAACCTGCTCTGATTCTGCTGAAATCCTCATCAAATGTAAAATAATCCAATACCTACAGCTGTCATGTCTTTTTCCTCCTTATGTTTACAAAGGCTGCACAGGAGGCTGTGTGAGGCGTTCGAGGGTGAAAAAAACTGCACTGTAAAATTAGTTCTAAATGGTAGTATTATGCTCAAACTGCAAAAAAAAAATCTAATCTCAAAATGTTTGCTTTGCTACACATCTTATTTATGCTGAAAGCATGTAAATTTACAAGCACTCATGTCAAAATGATTATAGTTCATTTTCATGTCTTGTCATTTTTTGTAATGTAAAGTACAGTTGCAGTTTGTTACAAGGACAAAACAAAAGAAACAAAAGAAACATTGGTATGTATGAGTAAAAAAAAAAAAAAAAAAAAATCTGAAAAAAATCAAAATCGGGAACTTAAAATTGGAAATCGAATCGGGCTTGAGTGAATCGTTACATCCCTACTGGCGATTCAAAAACACAATTAAATCCCTAGTGCCTTATTGAAGAAGGATTTTTTGATGAAAAGGACCTCTGCAGGTGCCCTTACACCCTCCACATAATGTTAAAAAATGGCCATTGGCTCAAGCGTACTTCAAATCAGTGCCAGGAGAGCAGCCTGTAGGCAGCGGACATGTTTTGGAGCGAGTGAAGTGTGCGCGGACAAGGGCATTTTGGCCTCTTCATAGTCATCCGGAGATGCAAATTCTTCACCAAATGTTCACACTTGGCTTGAAGTGGACAAAAAAAAATCTCAATCTAGGACCACTGTGAAAGGCCCATTTTATTCTAAGTCGACAGAGCTTGAGATTTTAATAATACTCTGATGCTGTTCCGTCATGAAAAATATACTTTTTTTTTCCACTCACAACTCTCAACTCACAATCCATTTCCATTCAGGGTCTAAATCCACTCTTGCCTGCCCTAAACAGCTATTGTTTTTAGCTTTATATAAAGGCCTTCAACAATGCCGAAAACAATGGCTTTTTGTTTAAATTGGCTACCACTCCTGATTTTGGTTTTACGGGTGACATATTACACAAAATCGACTTTTCGAGCTTTTAACCAAACATAACATGGTTCTCTCATCAAAAACACACCCGCAATCGTTTCTTCATCTACTGCTAAAGGTCAGAAATCTGTAATTCAAGGATGCTGTTGCGTAATAGTTAGACCCCGGGCTTGTTTTAGCATTTTTTAAAGTCCAGACCCCACCACCACTGGACCCATTCTGAGTCATTCTGCACTGCATTTATCATGAAGCAATCAAATTGTTAGCAATCCTGTGCCTTAAATTTCGTCCTTTTTCACGGGTAATTCCCCTGCTGCCAGCGGAGGGTCCTCCACACGAGAAATACGATTCAAAGTGTCTTTTCCCAGCATCATTTTAAGTTAAAACATTTGAGATATATTAATGCTGAGGCGCCCAAGCCACAATTACGTATGATTTGTCCAAATGTCACGGATGTTGCGTAATATCCTGAACTACGTCCATCCTCTCCTTCCCGGCTATGTTTGGAGTGGCATGATTACCTTAAAATACCCACCTCGGGCTAAGACTTCTATCCACTGGCGCTGTTTTTTTTTAATGCAATTTCCCAAAGGAGTGCTTGAAATCAGGGTTGCTTTGACTCAGGCGGGCATTGCACATCAAAAGGTATCCCTGCCGGAGGGGGGTTTTAGCCCTGGACGTCTCTTTCTGACGGCGCTAAGTACAGTATGAGATATGAATGTATTTGGGCAGGGAGGAAAAAACACCTCATGCAAGCCTTGGTTGAGATATCTTCACTTGTTTAATAATTCAAACATGCTTTTTATGCCTTTGACTATGGGAGCAAAAGGATTTAAGCTAGTGAATAAAGCATGTTCTAGACTAGGGAACTTTCTTAGTGTAAAAAAGAAACATTTGATGCCAGAGGAGGGCACAAAGAAAATGGCTTAGAACTTATGACGTTAACGAGATTTGCGTCATAGGTCTGCAATCCATCATCCAATCCGTTCAAAGTGTGTTCATCAGGGCACCATTGATTTGCTGGCAAGCCGTTAGCAAAATTGAAAACTTGTTACGATTTCTTAGCATGTCATCCCCACTACTGCCAGCTGAGGATGCACAATGCCAAATATCAATGCTTACGTATCCCAAATATTGTTTTAAGGCTCAGTTTTGCATATGTCCACTTTGGATTATTCAAACATTTATGAATGAAACACAACTCCCAGTATGTTTTATTCTGAGGGAATTACATTACTTGTTTAACCTCTCAAAGTCAGTTCAGTATAATATGTTCCCTTTAAAGGCAGCCAGCAGTCTGAGTGGTGCCCTTTGCCAGGGCAGTCTTTCATTGGGCCAGTCCTGAATGCCTTTAAAAACATAGGCTAAAGAAACAGGTCAAATACAAGGCATTAGCATTTTTGGAAAGCTTCCCCTGGGCTGGACTGATGGGCTTTCAGCATGTGTGATACCAATGTGTGTGTTCAGTACAACTTGTACCATGGAGGGCAGGATTACCTCAATGCATTTATGAATGCACGATTTATCTGTAATTGAATGGATTTGTACCTAAACTACTGTATGTACAAGAAGAACAGTATGAATAAATTGTGTGTTGAGGCATTATGGCTCTACAGAATGATAATAAACCTTTTGAGTGAGCACGCCTGGATTTCACAAAAAACGTCAAAGTTTTTTTTTTGCGGCCCAGATGTGATGGTGACTCAGTAGAGTTGGTCGAGTTGTGGTAGAATTGAGAGAAGAAGAAAAAACACTGATAAACCGGAAAGTGTTAGTAACAAGTGGCACCGAACAAAGACTGTCGGGTCTAATGCAGAGGAAGATGAGATATACTGGTCATATTCCGCGAGAAAGGGGAAACGAACCGCCAAAAATAGTGTTGGATAGAAGTATAGAGGGGGCTCGAGTCAAAGGACGGCAGAGGCGCAAATGGACGGTGACGTCAAGAAATGGAGTGGGGCACAGACGTATAAGCCAAGAGAACACGAGAACTTCGATGGATGGAACACCATGGTGGCTGACCTTTGGGTCAAAGAGGGCAAGTTAAATTGGTGGAATTGGTGAACGTTAACATTGTGGAAAATTCAGCTGCAATAATTAAACAAACAAAAAATTAGTACAAAGGTATAAGAAAGCCGATTAAATCATGCTTTCTCATACCTTAGCACTCAGCTGGACTCTCTCTACACTGTAGCGGAGTCCTCCTCTTAGATAATAAGTGAGACCAACAGGAGACCAAGCATTTATCATATGTCCCTTGTTATTTCTGACCATCTCCGCGCGAGCCCAGAGCGCCCTACTGATTAGTATTCTCCTGGGCCCTTCAAACAGACAGCCTTGGCATCAGAATGCAGGGAAGTCTTCTGGCAGGGAACAGGAGCAGAGCTGGGTGGGTTTAGGGGTCCAGTGCCGGTCCAACATGTAAATAGAGCTTTAAAGATCGATCTTTACAATGCTGCACAGTCTCTTGGCTAAGAACTGGTAAACTTGGTTCCTTTGAGGTGCAGTTAAAGAGCGTTTTAATGGTTTGGGATATAAGGAGTGAAACTTTAATAATAATAATAAATAAAATATAATATATTCTTGTGGCTCAAAATGTACCCTCATTCAAACATTTTTGTCATACTTAAAGAAATAGTTGTAGTACTTTCTATTAGTAAACTAAGGTTAATGTCTCTTGCAACTCTTGTTATTTTAAACATTGTTAAAGCTGCACGTAAGTCGTATATAGTGGAGTCAAATCTCTCAGCTGTTGCCTAAAAGCGTTTCTAGCTCTCACAGACTCTTCCGCACATCCGGATGGTTCACTCGAGTTAATTAGAAGCACATCTCATTTCATAGCGAGACAGAGCTGAGACGTGAACAGGGCTGACCGTCGACGCTAACGCTGCGCTAATTCAGCCTCTGAATTTCTGGTTTGCGCTGGAGGAAAATGCTCTATATTTGGATACACAACAGCGCACATGGTCTGTTTACAATGTAGATCTATGGTGCCAAATGACCCTTTATTCCACTGCAAGAAAATTATTTGATGCCTGCAGCTTTAGGTAGATTTGGGATAAGGGTTTGCTTTTGTGTTACAGTTTCTGTGGCATGAATGATGTCCAATGTTATCGTGCTATTTTTTTTTGCCTGACAATACTGAACTTCAAATGTGGTTACCAAGTCAGGTGTACACCCAATTAAACCAGACTACGCTTCTGACTCTGCTGTTTATGGCATAAGTAGTAAAATAAATGTAGGATATGTTGAAAGTATTCAATACAAAACAAATGTGTGCCATACAACCTGCGCGTACTCACTTGAATTCAAAAGTCAAATTAATGACAATAAGTAATAGGCAAAAAGGAGACATTATAGACAGTAAGTGTATTGTTCAAACTATATTCCGGATGTGAAGAATTTCTTACATTCCATCGGTAGCACATTTGAGCAATATATTCCACCACATTCACCATTTTCTGACCCAAATTCCTTCACCAGACGCATTAAAGCTTAAAATATTGTTCATAATCCAAATGTCATACCTGCTAAGAACAGCCTACTACTCTAGAAACACACACAACCCATTTTAGGCCAATGCATAGCTGGACATCTTGGCTAGTTTCATGGTAGTTAAGGGACCACTGTGGACGGTAACTGTCCCCTGTCGGAGGTAGGTCGTGTGGACGCGGGAGTGGACGGCACCCCCCCTCCCTTAGCCTCTGAAGGAATAATTTACAGTCCTGCCACAGTTGATTTGCCTCAGTAAAACCAAAAGGCACTCGGAGCATGGAGAAGTAGTGACCAGGGCTGTGTTACATGCTATCTGGAGGCCAGTGTGAATTATTAAACGCGTGTCATAAAGAGCGGAAACACTCGCGGGGATACGGGCTACGGTGAAAAAACTGTGAAGTGAATGAACATGTTATTCGTGTGGCACCGCTCTTCCAGCATTTTTCAAAGGTTACCCTCCATGGACAGTTTGACACGCAATAAGAAGTAACGCACTGTATCAAACTGAGGTTAAGTTCAGGTAAAGGTGGTTAAAGTGTCCCCATGAGGAAATGTGTCCTCTGCATTTCCAGATCTTGAGCCAAGATTGGTCAGGCCAATCTAACCGGACGTAGCCTATTGGGTTAATAGAATATTTATTTGTAATTAAACAACATTATGAACTTAGAAATGTCAACAAACCAACAGAAAGTAGAGAAGCCATAACATGAAGAACATACTGTATTAGTAATTGTTTACATAATATCTTGTTTAAAATGCACAATAACCTGCACTCGTAGATGCAAAAGGCCATCGTGCAACACTAAGCTCGCCCATATGTCAGATTCAGTTCCAACATAAGAAGCTCATCTTCACAAAGTTCCAAAATTGTGCTTCAACTTTCCATGGCGGGCTATTATTTCTCCCTTTCATTTCCACTTCACAGACACAATACTGCAGTCGCCCCTGGTCCTCTTCCCTCCCGATTTTAGCCACGGAGCAGAAATAGCCGTTGACATGTGCCTGGCAGTGTATTGTTCTGTCCTCATTTGTATGGAGCTTAATATGGAGCTAACCTTTACGCCGCGCCCCGGCTCAATTGCATCAGCATAAAACGGCCAGGGTGAAAAGCCATTTGTCTTCCCAATCGCGACGCGGCATGCTCCGGGACGGCCCGCATCTCTGAACGCACACAAGACAACACTGGCAAAGATGACAAACCCAAAAGTTGAAGACGATAGACGGGAGAAAAATCATCTGATCTTATATGTGGGCAAGCTTCAGAAGTGCGGAAGATTCCTTTACTCCAAGGTCACTTACACACCAAGTACAAAAACAATGCTGAAATGAAACAAGAGTCCAACTTTTTGCTTATTGGTGCCATAAATTAAAGGTAGTTCGGATATTCATGGGTTCTGCTGCATATTTTGAACATAACGTGGGAGTGTGCAGCTCATCAAGCTCCATTACCTCCACAATTACCTTCAATGGCCCCGATAACACTCATCTGTGCAGGATCCAGACAGAACATAATGGATAAGCTCGGTTTCCAAGTACGAGGAAAAAAAGTTTTTGTTGTAAAAGTCACGTTGACACAAAGCACACACTATTCAGGAGAGACTTGAAAAGCAGAGGTAACAGGAAGAAATGGCTGCGTGACGCAACAGCTCTCACTTTCAAAGTAAGGTTTGATCAATGCGTCCTCTTCCTATCATACTGATGCGCTCTGACACCCGGTCCTGATGTGTCAGGCGTGTCAAACACCTGAATCTTTTGTTAAGGGTATTGAGTTAAGGCAGGAATTCACTATAGTCACTGAACATCTCTAGCTCATACTTGTTTGGCAGCAGCGGTTTATTGCAAAGTGTACCTTTTTTTATATATATATATATATATATATATATATAGTCTTGCCATACTCAAACATTTCTTATGCAAAGTACTGGATTGAATGAATTATCATTTTCAAAAAACATTAAAATAAAAAAGTAGTCAATGTTAGCTTCAGCTATCGTAACCCGGCACAAATGCTAAAACAAAATAAGCTTCTGCTGTGTTGCATTAAAGCCACACCGAGTAGAGTTGTACCCAATAAATACAACTAAAATACAAGCATTTATTTTATGTAAGATATTTTCATCATTGAAAAATACCTCATAAATGTGCAAACAACATGTGCCTTTGTTGTGAGCGGCTCACCTCTCCCAAGACAAGACTGTAACTTTATCAGGAGTGGGTACGTCTCCAGCTCGTCTCCATGGAGATGTGGACTAAAGGCAGCAGAATTTGAGATTTAAATATGTTAGGTTCTCCTCCAAATCCATTCTTTGATTACCCACTGCAGAAATAGCATTTTCTGTGTTGAGCTGGTCATTGGGAGCATGTTTTCTACCGATAGCAACAGTATAGTCCAAAATGTTACGCAGTGTCCCTTTAAGTTTTCAACAAGATCTTTTATTGATGATGGGAGAGCGTGATCCCTGTGCAAAGCCTTCTCCAGCACATGGGAAAAACTCTTTCTTGCTAATACCTGGCAGCTAATGTTTTAAGCCTTGTTGAAACGGTTTCACCATGACATGGAGATCAAGGTGTTTTGCTCAGAAGTCATCTAAATTATGTTGCACAAGTTCTTCATATTTTTGTGTAATTTAAAGGTGCACTATGCAACATTTTATGTGGAAAAAAAGTTGGAGTAAGTAAAAATGCATCTTTACTTTTTTTTTATCTTTGTTGTTTATCGGTGCACCCAAATAAAATGGCAAATATATATGGTGAATAATTAAATGAATATCCAAGTCACTTCGCTCCCTCCGCCATAGTGAGAAGCCGTCAGCCTGTTTAAGCAGCTCCTCCCAGCACCATCACTCCATCTGCAGTCGTCCGCTCACACACCCCCCCTCACACATTGTGATTCCCAGCCTCAGTCAAGCATGGAGCAATACGCTTTCAGCCCTTTATTCCCGGGAAAAAGCTTATGGATCTTAATTGCATTATGAGGAAGTGTCTGGGGCTGCCGGAAACGTCCAAAAGGAATGAAGGCGGAACAGAGAGGGGGATTTTGATTTGACAAAATAATCTGAGCTCAAAACATATTAGTTTGCAAATTGTGATATTGTTAATAGTGAAAGCTCTCATTTGTGTTTTTATAGTCCGGGCACTAGACTCACTGTGAGAATTTCAGAACTGCCTTCATGACACAACAAAACAAGCTGTGCATTTAGTGCATAAGACTTGATTGTATTATTATACGAGTCGATATATCTTTCACCGAAAGATCACAGTTGTTTCCAGTAGGCGCTGAATCATAATGTCGTCATTTGTTGTCATCTTTTACAGCATACATTCATTAATAAAAACTACAAAAAGCATGGTCCAAATCACATTCAACTACATGTTTTGATGATATTTATTTTGTCAGTTTTACACAATCATTTTTGCTTTGTTGAATATCTCAAAATTCGATACCATTCCTCAGCTTAATGCTTGCACGTTTTGAGAAATGATAAATGTCCTATCTTTTCGGATTAGAATATTGTGTGACCTCCATGTCGCACCGCATCACATGACCTGTCCCACTTTCACTACGATTTGAGGTGGCCACCAGTCGCATGCTCTTTTAACTGCTTCACCACGCTTCTTCAATGCACAGCAATCATGTCTTACTGCTAAGTAGCTAAAAATGAGTTAAAAAGCCTAACTGGTAATTATATAGGAGCTTTAAAATAATTCTGATATAATTTATCAGTTATTATGGAGTTTGGACTTTCTCTCGTCCCCAGCCGAGCAGCCGTCAACAGAACTGAGGGAATTACAGCAAATTATAGCGGTTGCGATGTAAACAGCAAATCTAATCAAATTGCCTCCGTGCTGACATATTTATTCTCCTTTGAAGTGGAAATGAGTTAGTCGACGCAGAATTAATGGGATAAATGAGGAAGGATAAAGGGATTTGATGAATTATTAATGACACGAATGTGACTAATAAGAGAAACGGCAAGATAACAATCACTTTTTGGTTCCTAGAGCCAGGGTGCAACAATACTAATTTCTACCAATATTATAGCACAATGGGGAAGGTGACAAAGATTTGAACAGACCACTAGAATTCTAGATTTGAAAAATATCAAATAGTGGCAGAGTGGTAGTAATGGTAGCTTTTTTTTTTTTTTTTTACATTGATGTGAATAATTCATTATACATTATCCAAGTAGGGCAGGGCAATTTGGCCTAAAATCTATATCACGATATAAAAAGAAATATCACGATAACGATATATTTGACGATATAACTGACAATGGACAAATTACTTCAAAATCCCAGCCTTACGTCTATTGGGAAGATTAATTCAGTGATATTTTATTCTTTCTTTTTTTTTTTTTTACAGTATACTAATTCTCGCAAATATGATCTACTCAAGCAGTTTACATCCTTCATTTCATTTCACTGTTTAAGCACCTGCTCCCGTGTTCTACAGTCAGTGTTTATGCTGCTCTGATGGAGCTGAGCGTAACATAAATTATATCGTGTCCACAACGATATCAATAATGACAACGATATCAAAAACGCATATCACGATAACGATATGCGATACGATATGGTCCACCCCTATATCCAAGCATAGGCTATCATATTGAGAGTCTGATTCAAAACTGGTTACGTTGAAACCGGTCAATGCAAGTTCCCCAAAAGCCAAAAGTCAAAAAGGAGCTATCCAAACAGTTTGGGGTCTTGGAATGGCCATGGTGGTGCGGTAATGGACCCTTTGTTGGATCGGCGAGAGAAAAGGACGTGAAGGGTTTGAACTGTGAACTCCTTGCTATTTACCACAACACAGGACGGCCATTGTTCTGCATCTGAAGTCACTGCCCTCCCCACACACACACACACACACACCATCGCGACCCCTCCCACCCCTTCCTCGCTCCCTCCTTGCCGCACCGGTGACAACTATAGGCTTGAACTCTCAGATTAATGTCGCTCCCCCTTGTGCGCCTTACAGGGCTCTGGACTTTTATAAAACGCCTCCTCCCCATCATTTAGAACAACACACACACACATAAACACAAACTCACATACACACACTAAGGTGATGGTCTTTGGCAGCCAGGACAACAAGGGTAAGGGATGGAGTGTCGAATGCTGGACAAGCCACCAATGAGCAGTAATGGTGCACAAGTTATGAGGGTAATAGGCTGGCCGTGCCTCGAAGGACTGAATGTTCAAGTTGCAAGCCCGTAAGTCTGGATGCAAAAGCAATGAAACGTATTTTCTGATATAAAGTGAAGGATACTCAGTGTTGTAAAGCAGGATACTTTTGATCATTTTAGAACGAAAGGCAAACTGCATAAGATTTTGCTTGTTTTATCACTGCTCGTCTTTCTTGTGTCATCAAGCAACATCTCCCCTCTCCATAATCCAAAGAAAAAAGTGAACATTAAGAGAACTTCCTCATAACAGCGGCGATGATGCCTGCAAAGATATCAAAGTGCCCTAGTATGAAGCACCACGGAGATCTCAGAGGTAAGGAACCGTCCAATTATGCGGTGATCAGAGCGACAGGCCAATTTGCTCCCGCTGAAAGATAATGAACTATCCCACCATCCGTCCGAGAATTTTACTGTGCACAAGTCTTCGGGGATGATAAGGGGAGTGTTGGATGTGCTCCTATTAAGTTTTCCTACAAAAAAAAAAAAAAAGTGGACATCAACTTGTCTAATAGGCACCGAGTAAGAGTAAGTGACTGCAGTGGCACTTGGCGACAGGTATAAATGATACTGAGTAGTTCTTAAGGAAAGACAAAGCTGTAATGGCAAACAGAGAGATAAGCTTTGTTCTATGCAGCGCTTGAAGACAAATGGTCTCATTACTCCAAGCTGAATCTATGCACAAGGCCACTTTTTCACGGAAGCAATGAGGACTATCTTGTTGCACCAAAGGTTGAATACAACAGATAAAAGAAACACACAAAAACACTATTTTAGGAAGATGTTACCTTAAATGTGGCGAGCCAGCCAGGAGGAGCTTGGGTTATCTTATATCTATAAATAGGCCTGGACAATATGGCAAAAAAACATTAATCACAATAATTTTCCAGATATGGATCAATCTTGATTTTCGATTGGACTTTATTATTTCATACTAAAAATAAATACATGTAGCTGATTCATGAACTTAGACAGACCTTTTATACAAACTTCAGCGCAAACAAAAACAAATGCTTCCCTCCAGTTTCTTTTAACGCACACAAATCTTCCATTCTCTCATCCAAACTCTCAAACTAGGTGCTGTTTCTGCCATAGTCCTGATGATGAAGTCCCATGACGATTATTGAGATTGACCAAAGTAGAGATTCGAGATGTCGATTAATTGCAGCCCTACAGTTTGGCAAATCATGCAAATAAGTAAGAGCCCCCCATTGGAAATGACAGCCTGTTCGGCAAACTTTGCAACCAAATACTTTCATCAACAACTACCAATGTTTTAGCAGCAGGCTGATATATGCCTAGTCATCAGTCAACCTTGAGAGTAATGGAATGGAAGTTATTCTATCAGTGGTAGAGCACTTTCCAAGATGACTGTCAGGCTCAAAATATAGTTCAGAGAAACAATGTTCACAAAGATTGGACACCACTAAGTCCAGATTTGAGCCCCATTGAATCACTTTCTCGCCAGATAAAAGCCAAAAGCCCTAATACAGTCAGACCATCTTCAACTTTGCTTTCTGTACACGTGGAATATCGGTCATTCAGATTCAGTTTGTTGACCTCACTCTTTGGGCACATAACATTGCTTAACATGATCCAATGGGAGGCTCTTATTTGCCTTTTTGCCAGGGAATGTGGTGCCACAGTGCAATCTATACACTTTCCAGAATGCCATATTTTTCTAGAAATTGTTTCAATTGGCGTGACTGATACACAGAAAAACCCAGTGATGACAGTATGCACTATAGGCTTTCAGGCGCTTGAGAGGATTTGTGTAAAGCCTGACTTTGTCTTTTCTTTGCAAATGTGTCTGCAATTAAATTGATTTCTGAGGGCCTGGTGAAAGTAGTACATATATAAAGAGAAAACAAAGTGTAGACAAAAGCTTGAAAGCAGTGCAGCAAGTGTATATAATCAGAAAGTGTAAGTCATTTTGTTAATATTGCAGATAAAACACTTGAACATTGTTCAGAGACACAATGAAAGCATCCAAGTCAATGTACATCAATGAGAAGTTTCATTTGCAATATTCATGTTGTGCCAAGTACCAGGAGGAAACCATGGATATACAGGGAGACCATGTTTAAATGCATATAAAGTATCTTGTTGGCATATGGTTTTGTTCGTCTAATAGTGTCAACTTTTTCCATGCGGTGGGCACAAATCATACCTCACTGACACCCAACGACACAAAGATGAAAATGCATTAAAGTTGGTTCCATCAGAGTGATCCCAGGAGGCAAGACGCTCGGGGAAACTTAAACACCTGCCAATGTGTCAACAGCAGGCTACAATACTCCACACGGCATTCCTGAGGATCACCCGTTAATAGGTCAACGTAACTAAGATTTTGCAATAGAACACAGGAAGGAATCATACTAAGAAAGGTTATTGGATATGCCTGCTTAAGTTTGCAGGCCTGACCTTTAAAATAAATGTGCACTGAAGTAGACATGCAGCTTATTGCCCTGCATCGCTAGATTCAAGATAAAACAGCTTTACACTTTCATTTTCTTCATGTCAATCACAACTTTTGGAAAAATCTGAGCAGTTGCAACATAAAATGCTCTTCCCAGCCTATAGTGAACATTATATTCTTTAATATAAACTGTGTGCACCTGCACTTTAGTTTATTTAGTAATATTCCCCTGCTCATTCTAACTGGACATGCGGGTGCCAGTCCGTGAAACTGTGGGCTTTATTAAGGGCCCTGAGGCTCTGAACATCGAAAAGACATTGCTTCATAAGATGTAAAGGTGTCAGTGTCAGCGAGGGCATCCAGTCTAAAAATGACAGCTTTGCTGTGTCATCGCAGACAATGTTTAATGTGTAAAGAGACACTGATTGTCCAGAACAAGGCAAAGGCACATACAGTAGGCAAGGCAAGGCAAGGCAAGTTTATTTGTAGAGCACAATTCATACACGAGGCAATTCAAAGTGCTTCACAGTTGCAGAAAAAATTACAAGAAAACAGTTAAATCAATCAATAAAACAACAACACAAAGTTAATCAATTACAGTAAAAGTCAAGAGTGCAGATAAAATACTTTCAGTTTTCATATGCACGGGTAAAAAGAGCTGTTTTCAGCCTGGATTTGAACATTGTCAGAGTTGAGGCCTGTCTCACATCCTCATGAAGACTGTTCCAGATTTTAGCTGCATGAAACTGAAACGCAGCCTCACCGTGTTTATTATTGACTCTGGAACCACCAGGAGACCCCTCCCTGAAGTTCTCAGGGCCCGAGATGGTTCATACGGCTCTAACATGTCAGAGATGTACTTTGGTGCTAAACCATGAAAAGACTTGTACACAAGCAGAGCTGTTTTAAATTCTATTCTCTGAGTGACAGGAAGCCAGTGCAGAGACCGGAGCACTGGACTAATGTGGTCGTATTTCCTGGTTTTTGTCAGGACTCGAGCAGCAGCATTCTGGATGTACTGCAGCTGTCTAACAGCTCGTTTAGACAGGCCAGTGAGCAGGCCGTTACAGTAGTCTAACCTGCTAGAGACAAATGCATGGATGAGTCTCTCTAAGTCTGGTTTTGACACTATTCCTCTGATCTTAGCAATGTTCTTCAGATGGTAAAAAGCTGATGATGTTATTGCTTTGATGTGGCTGTTTAAGTTCAGGTCTGAGTCCATGATTACTCCTAGATTTCTAACCTGATTTTTGGTTTTAGAGCAAGAGACTCAAGGTGACTGATAACACTTTGTCTTTGTTGGAAAGATACAGTAAGTTTTACTCTTTTAGAATTGTCAAACCAATATGGCTCCATCGACAAGCTGTGTGGGTAATTAGCCACAAACTGCTCTACCAGAGAAGAGCATCCGGAGGCACCAGGCTAAGAGCCCAGAGTGTTGCCCAGGTCAAAGTGAACCATAGCGGATTGGCAGGGCACCGCAGTGGGCTGCTCTGTGGAAAAAGGAACACAAGCTCCACACAAACAATGGAGACCTTCATCACCCAAGCAGCAAGAGCACATTCTATCAATCTCTGAAGGATTTTAATTCTTACTAATTCTACCAGTCATACAGGAGTAGGCAAAAGTTCTAAAGCAGTAATCTGTACTTGGTTTTGCAGCTCAACACAACAGGTTTCATCAGCAACTACCAATGTTTCAGCAGCAGGCTGAATATATGCCTAGTTATCGGTACCATTTGAAGTTACTCTTAAAGGAACAGGCCACCGTTTTTCCAAACTGAGATACTCTTACCTGAGCTTAGACGAGTTGACGCATACCTGTCTGGTCTTTGTGCGTGCGCTCAGTCACGCAAAAGACCAAAGATGTTGTTAGCATTATTCCCCTCGTATTATATTCCAATGGACCCAAAAGGGGGTGAAGTTAGAAGTGAC
The DNA here is from genome assembly GCA_007210695.1 of Neogobius melanostomus. Lineage (NCBI taxonomy): Eukaryota > Metazoa > Chordata > Actinopteri > Gobiiformes > Gobiidae > Neogobius > Neogobius melanostomus. Next base: position 180,839 of record VHKM01000265.1, on the reverse strand, counting down.
CAAGCTCTTCCACGTGATAAGCTAATCATCACTTATGATTAGTTTATTCAAAAACTAAACAAGATCCAAAATCCCTGCTGAAAAATTATTTGTTACAAATATGTCACAAAATATAGCCATATATTTAAACCTGGCTCTATTGATTATTTAGATTTCGTTACTGAAAATATTTTTAATATGAAAACATACAATTACAGAAAACTTGCAATATGTTTTTTTCTCATAATTTTATCAGTAATGTTCAGCAATTGATATCTCAAAATGTATTTTTTTCCCCTATTCACCTGCCGTGTCTAGCCTTGAAGGGATATTTCAGGATTCTTGACATAGGGCCTCATTTCCTAGTTATCCAGAGTGTTGTTGATGTCTGGAGATATTTTTTCTTAAATTCATGCAGTTCTTATATTTGAAGAGTCTAGTCACGCTAGGCTAGGGCAAGGCTAAAGCATTTCTATGGTATCAATTAGTCTGCATTAAAAAAAGTCTGACCCACTCCACAGTACACCTGAGGCAACTCACTTATAACGCCAGACTAACAATATAAATGTCTGTGTGTCTGTGAAATATAACTGACCTTGTATCACATGAATTACCGCATTTTGAGGGACTATTTTCACGCAGATCACTCCGCTGCTGCGTTAGCTTACAGCCATGAAGCTGATGCTGCTCAAATATAAGTTATTTTAAATGCAAAATGGTTAAAATTATTCTATCGACACAGACATTTATATGGTTAGTCTGGCGTTATAGTGATTTACCTCAGGTGCACTGTGGAGTGGGCCAGACTGTTTTTAATGCAGGCTAACTGATACCATAGAAATGGTTTAGCCTTGCCCTAGCCTAGCGCCACTAGACTCTTCAATATAAGAACTGCATGAATTTAAGAAAAAAATATCTCGAGACATCAACAACGCTCTGGATAACTAGGAAATGAGGCCCAATGTCAAAAATCCAGAAATATCCGGAATAATCCGACAGTATCCTTGTATCGCAACAGTCCTCACTGCCATCATTGGAAGGTTCGGTTCCTAAGCAACACTGGCGGTAACAGTTAGAAAACAAGGCGCATGGATCATCAGTCTAACAAGCAGACACCGCTGACTTTTAGACCTTGGCAAAAGTCAAAAAAGTGCCAAAGTGTCTCCCTACGTTGCGCTCAATCTTTGATCAAGTCTGGAGAGTCATTCAATTCATCGTCGTCTGCCATCATGCGCGCCCTTCAAGGCTGACAGCTGGCCTTTGATGTCATAACATGCCCTTTGGCAGATGTGTGGTGTATGGGGAACACTGCTAAATTATCCAAAATTGTATCTTTTTTTTTTTTTCTCACTCCACACGCACTTTCATCCCCTTCAAAAGACAAGCAAGGTGAGCCTGGCGCGTTCAAAGATGTGTGCCGATGCTCAGATGTGATGTTCCATTGATTGATATTTGGCTTCAAAAGAAAACTCAGCGGCGTGTTTTAAAGTTTCATGTGGGGATCCAACCGAATAAATCCATTCTATAGAGGGGCTCCAGTAAACAATTGTCTTGAAAGCGCCGCTATTACTATTGTATCTATGATGTCTGTCTCAAATGAGCTCGAGCAGTTTGTAGAATCAATTGTCTGCAAATTTCATAAAAGCATTTTTCATTCCCAATACAAGAGATTGTTTATTCTGTCTTATTTATAATTATACAGATGTCTAGAAATTGTATAGCATTGCATTGATTCGAATTGAAATTTTAATAGTGCTAATTTCATAGAGAAGAGAGGTATGGCCAAGGAATACAATCGAAACAACTTTGGTGAACGTGACCTTAAAACTCATAAGTTCATGGAAATATCTGTGTGATATACCGTATTTTCCGGACTATAAGTCGCACTTTTTTCATAGTTTGGCTGCGGGTGCGTCTTATACTCCAGGGCAACTAATATGTGTGTTGTTGTTTTTTAATTCAAATATATAATTTCACTTGCTGCTAGAGGGTACTGCAGGCTAATCGAGCAGCAGAAAGAAAGCTTGGAGTGAACGAGAAAGCAGAGGTTACTCGTACCGCAATGTAGAAAACAAAAAAAAGCTCATCACGGGCTAAAAGCTAGATGGCCACAGCTAGAGGAAAGAGTTCGCAAATGAGAGCTTGAAAAACATAGTGCCGGGAGAGGCTTGTAAAACAGTGCAGTTACGCCTCCGTGCCCAGGTAGTTGCCAAGGCGATTGGTTCAGTGACACCGAGGATGAAGATTTCAATGGATTTAGTGATTTGGAGTGAGGTCGAGAGTTTGGTATGTTCTTTATGCTATAGTTATCTGATCTGTTTATGTGACGTTAACATACCAGACACCTATTTAGTTCGTTGTTTATGCTTCATGTAGCTAACCATCAATGTGTTACGTTAGCATACTGTACGCCTATTCAGCAAAATACGGTACATTAGTGTGTGGTCAGGCTTTATAATTGTGGAAATGGGATATGGATTGAATATGTGTAGTGAATGAAACAAACACCACTTTAGGTATATTTTTGGTGAGAATATAACGAACGAACGAACGAACGAACAAGAGAGAGAGAGAGAGCGAGAGAGAGAGAGAGAGAGAGAGACAGAGAGACAGATAGATTCAAATCCAGGCTGAAAACAGCTCTTTTTACCCGTGCATATGAAAATTGAAAGTATTTTATCTGCACCCCTGCCTTTTATGTTGATGTTTTATTGATTGATTTGATCGGTTTTCTTGTAATTTTATGCAACTGTGAAGCACTTTGAATTGCCTTGTGTATGAATTGTGCTCTACAAATAAACTTGCCTTGCCCTATATACATATACACACACGACATGAACAAATAAATATATATATTAATTGGACCACCGGCTTTCCCTTGGTCAATAACAAACTCACCTCCTTAATACCACCCGTTTTGTGCTCTCTATATCAAAGAACACACATTCAGATTAGTAAAACTTTCATGCCACCCCGCATTTCCACAAGAGCCTGTCCTGGGACGTCTTCCCCCAGCCTCCCAGACTTTTAAGAAGATCAAAGCCTCTCCAGTTGTTGGAGCTATCCAAACAAAGCTGCCTGTTAGAACTCTTATCACGTCTCCTCCGTGTTTAGCTAAACCAATCTGCTTCAACTGCCTAATATGCCCATCTCATTACAGCGTACAGTACTTCCTGTATTGGCTAACAGGGAGCTTACCAGGCTCACTTCTATTGATCGCTTCTTTGTGACGGTAGGACACGCTTGCGCCACACGGGAAGTGGAGGGGGGGCGGGGCATGGGGGGGTTTGCCGGCGAACCCAGCGAGGCGTTGAGCGGAGAGTGAGATGTGGCTTTCTTTCTCTGGACCCAGTAATGATAGCAGCAAAATCTCATTTCACGATTCACTGGCATGTTTGCACAGCACATGGGTGAAGGCACATCCCGAACGGGCTCTAAGGGACCAAGGGAGGTGTCGGTGGCGCCGCTAAGTTCAAGCTGTCGAGATCCCGGACACATCTAGGCCAAGAGACTGTTACTAAATGAAATCCAGGCAGCCAGGGGTGAGGGCTTAAGGACAAATGTTGACGCGCTGCGCTCCTATGCGTACTAATGGCGTATTGATCGAAAGCGCGGTGCCGTCCGTCCGCGATGGTGATGCGGGAGCGCTCAACCTGAGAGACAGTTGTGCTTTCCACTCAATCCTAGCTTCAAGGGCCAAGTGCAACCGTTTTACTTTGCTTTTATCTGACATGCAGCCAAGATGAGCTGGGCGCTTCACAGAGATGTGAGCAAAGGTGTTTTTTTCCCCATGAAACTAGTCATGACTTTTGACTGTATCACGCTGGTTTCATATCATGCAGTTTTATAGGTGATATATAAAGATATTTCTGCAACAGACGCTGGGTACCGTTTTATTTTTCGATTACACTACTTTTTTCTATACCTATCTTGTTTTAATTTGATTAAAATAATATGCGTTGTTCAGGTTGTTCAGGATGTCCTAAAACAGCACAACATAAAGCAACACGGTAGCGCAGCGGTTAGTGCTCTCGCTTCACAGCAAGAAGGTCCCGGGTTCGATTCCCACCTGGACAGGGCCTTTCTGTGTGGAGTTTGCATGTTCTCCCCGTGTCTGCGTAGGTTTCCTCCGGGTACTCCGGTTTCCCCTACCACCAAAAACATGTACAATAGGCCAGGATGAATGATGTGTGTGAATGCATGGAGGTGGTCAGAGGGACCGTTGGCGCAGATGTGTGTAATTGCGACAGCGCTTCTGTCAGTCTCCCCCAGGGGAAACACCACCAAGTATGGAGTGAATGTAAAATGCTCTCATGTAAAGCGCTTTGTGACCATGTCTGTGAAAGGCGCTATATAAATAAAGATCTTCTTCTTCTTCTTCTTCAACACCGGCCACATCAGCGTCACATGTAACTTCATGTTTTGAGCAGAATTTCCACTTAAGCAGCAGGGACAGGCCAGATCCACACCATGACACCGTTTTCTTTCAGGAAAACTTTTCTAAACATGAGCTGCGCTGTTCGACAAAGCAAAAGTACTTCACACGTCAAAGATCTTAACACAATGAGTGTGCTCACTCTGTCGCTAATAATCTATCAAAACTGTACCAAAAATGTCTAATACAGCGCCCACTTTTCCACAAATAATCTTTGATATTCCATTGTTGATTCCATTGATATTCCGTGGGTCTGTCGCTTAAGGTAAAAATGTCTTTCTTGTTGTCACGGTCGTGTTGTACTCTAAAGAACTTGTTAACTAGTTAACTATTTAAATATTTTCTTATTCAGTCCTGGTTTAGTCCGTTCATGTTGCTTTTTTTTCATGTTGCTTGTGTAGCTCGAAATGAAATATTCAAATCAATATTGCACCTAATTTCACATTTGAAATCAAATGACTGTGCTGCTGCTTTTGCACGAAGCAAACACCAAAGCCAATGACCCCCTTTACTGTAGTAACAAATCATCTAACCAGTTCCTCCTGGCAGGTAGTTAATAAAAGTGTACAATGTGAAAAGGCAGTGTCTGGATTAAAGACCGTGCATACTCCACAAACATGTTGTGCTTACGTCCTAGTGTAACACTCCAGGAACTTATATAAGGCTTGCAGTGGAAAAACTTCTACAATGACCATTGACCATTGAAATGATCAGGCGGCAGCTTTTGGCACTTATGCAGGATATTTTGATAGGGTCAGGTTCCCTACCGGTCAGACCCATGAGCCAGACCACATTATCATTCAAATCTCTGGTATAATGAGCACACACCCTGCCTGGGCACAGGGATATCCAGGAGCAGTAATACCCTCAATCTGTCGTCATTTAAACACTGCTGTTAAGTGCCCCGTCCTTGGTAGCTCGGTGCCTTTACTGCCTATGGAGTGGGATTACCGTGAGCTCACTGACAGAGAAGTCGCTCTCTTTGAAGTTTCTCAGGAAGAAAGAAGAAGATAAACGTGCAAACAATGGACGAGAATCAGTACAGGCTTTACTTTGCTTACTCTAGTCTAGCGCATAGGGCTACGGATGTACATTTTACCCACCAATCCCGTGGTTGCTGGTTCGATCGCACGCACTTTGCAAAATGCTAAACCTGGACAAGAGTAGAAAGTTTGCCATTGTGCCTGTGGGAATCAAAGAGTGCCATATGTGCAGAGTACACCGGGCCCACTACAGAGTTAACGTGCTGTGTCTTTCTTCTGCACAAGCCACACACATCCACACTGTGTGCCTAACTAATTTGGGATGGTGACAATAGAATTCCTGAAGGCTTCAATTTGCGCCGAGTTCCAAGCCAGAAACTGGACTCCGGAGCCCGACGTTGTGTGTGTGTGTTGTGTTGTGTGAGCAGATTTGCAGAGAAGAGAGGTTATTACAGGGCAAGGCTACGTGTGTGAGGCTGCGTACTGCTTCCTGATCCTGCCAGGCGATGGTGCGCTGGGTAATCGGGAGAGGCAGGACGTTTCCCGGTGGGCCGCCGTGCTTTTGGGCCATCAGAAAAATAGAATCAATTAGTAAGAGACTCCCACAGTTGTTCTATTACAGGCCTAAAGACTTTGGCATGAGGAGTGTTTAAAGGGATATTTCGGGATTTTTGACATAGGGCCTCATTTCCCAGTTATCCTGAGTGTTGTTGATGTCTGGAGATATTTTTTTCTTAAATTCATGCAGTTCTTATATTTGAAGAGTCTACTAGGAAATGAGGCCCTATGTCAAAAATCCCGAAGTATCCCTTTAGGGTGTTGAAGTGGAACACCCCTCCGCTTTAGTTCAATATAGAAAAACTGCATAAATAATTTACATCTAGAGTAAAACTTCGGTCAGTCTCGATTATCGTCATTATCTGACTTTTTAATTCTCAGGTCCACTAGCCAATTCTGGGGAAGTAACAGCACCTGGTTTGGGATTTTGGAGGGGTCACAATGGAAGAGGCTTTGTTTTCAGTGATATGGTAGAGGAAAGCGCTCATAAGTTTTAATTGAGACCTATTTACAAGGTCTACAATATGTTGTCTATGTCTATTCTCCTCCCCCAGTGCTGTACACCGGCTCAAAGTGTGCGTCTGGGGGGCTGTAGACTCCGGTGCCGTGTTCAGCCCACCTCTCAGTTAATAAGCTTCGGCCTGATGATGACTACTGCCACTTAAAGCAGGGGATCAGAGTGAGCTAAAAGGCCATTCGTTCCTATTAACAACAGGCATTACCGTTTTTACTGCACATCGAAGACCCACCGAGAGGCATTCGCGCAGACTGCTGCCGACTGCGGAATGGACGATAAAGGGAATAGGAACGTGTTATCTCGAGTGGCAGTAGCTCAGGAGATAAAACTCGATGCCCAGTTAACCAAAGTTTGGCATAATCCTAAATCGAATCGAAAATCGGCGTTTGAATGGGCGCGGTACAAGTTGTCGCTATTGCGCGCACCAACCATCTGTGTCCTATACAACAATATTCACTGATAGAAGATACATCCAAAAGCACATCTGCTAAATCGAATGTGAAATTTCAACCTCAGTCCACTGAACTGCATCCATAATTTCACACCCACAGAATGGTCTTTTGCCCACTTCGGCACCTATAGAGTGGAAAGCAATAAAACTTCTCTTGACTGCATCCCCATTCATGACTAAATAGTTTCTGCTTAATACTGCACAGCTGGTGGAAAGATTGGGTCTAAAAAATAATAATTAAAAAAAACACCGGTGCACAAAAGAACAGCTAGACGCATAGTTACGCACAATCTAAAAATCACTACGGGAGGTCTTTAAAAGGTCTGTGCTGAACAATCTCTCCCACCTGCATTTGTGCTTATTAAGATTCACGGTGATCTCCCACTCCGCAATTTGTTTCCCATTGAACGGATAGTAATCGCAGCATCAGTAAAACGATGATTTGGAGAGAGACGCCCAATCATTTCAGACGCAAATCCCGTTTCCGATGACAAGGGACATTATGGATAAATCCTCTTGTAATGGCTTTAATGGGGTATTTAGATTTGTCTGTGAGCCTGACAGAGCGGGATTAATGACACGTGACATACAGTATGTCACAGCATGTAGAGCATGGATTGTCAAGAGTAGCCTAAAACAAAGCCAGCACATGACAACGGATTGTGCATGTACATCTATTTGGGTCAACACATTCACAACATTATTTCGCATGAAGAATGTGGGAGGCATTGTGAGAGCTAGAAATGAGACGGGGCAGTTTGTATGCTCATCTACATCCAACTTTTACGGATCGAAGACGGAAGAAAATGGGTACTGCCACATCTACCTGCTAAACTCACACTTTGTATCATACTGTTAAAGCTTTAATTAGCTTAATTTGCCTTCCATTATATTTGAATCAAGGCTAAACAAAAGGTTTGTATGTCTCCGCCTACTTTAAAATTATTCTGAACCAAATTATTAATTTATACACCTCACCCATTAGGTGAAAATTTCAGCAAAAGGCCCAACCTAACCCAAGACATGCGATCAATGTGCAGCTGCCATTTGTAGGTCACTCTCCTCCAGGACTAGCACGAGTCATCATTACTGTCACCAGCTTCAAAAAAGATGAAAAAAAGCAACCTGGAATAGATTCAAATCAACTCACACAGCCTCCGTTTGGCAACGGAGCTAAAGTGGGACAGTTACAGCTTAGTCATTAGCCTGGATTCCCTGCATGTAGTCAGCATTTAATCACATAGGCTGGTCTCGTAGTTAAAACCAATAACAATTTTCACATTTTAGGGCAGTATTCAGACACATTTGCACTGGTACACCATGTTCATATAGAAATAGAAATAGAAATAGAAATAGAATAGAATAGAAATAGAATTAAAATGTCTTGTTTTGGGATCCTCTGCTGGGAACAGTGCAGGGAGTGAGGCAGTTCAAGTATGACTTAAAATTTTTTGTAGCAAAGGCCATTTGAGAGCTGAACTGAAAAAGTACAGTGAAGCGGTATGCACTTTACATATGGAGAAGAATAACAAACCGTCTTCATGCACCCAGTTTCACTTTATCTTGTTGAATTTGTTTGCTTCTTCCACTGCTGAAGCACGCCGATCTGCCGGGATTTTATTGCATCGTAGAGAGAACACAACACTGTCTTCCACATTTTCAAAGCCCATAATCCTCGAGCTGAACCTTTCTCAGCAGTTCCGCGCTCAAAGTGTGTTCAGCATGGTGCCTTTGATTTGACACCATGCAATTAGCGGAAAGAGAAAAAAAAACAAAAAAAACCGTGTTTGATCACATTATTCCCACAAGTGTCTGCAGAGGAAGCTTCAGGCCGATTTGATATACTGACCAGCTCTGTCTCTCACGCCTGCCTTTTCTGTAAATCAATAAAACATAATCAATGCTGAGGTTCCAAAAGGGTTGTTTTTAGGCCTCAATTATGCTTGATATGCACACTTTAAAGTCTACATTTGAGCGAGAGACACTCAGAGGAGAATTGGCAAGATAAAGACGGACAGCACAGCTTCGAGCGTGACATGCCCGGGAGGCTGAGGGCAGGGGAGCGTGGGCCGCCATGACCTTGTGTCGGCATTGTGGTGCTTGTCAGTGGAAATCATCATCGCATCGCACGTATGGAAATGCTCATTCTATTACCAGCAGCACATAAGCAAAAAATATATATATATATACATTTTGCAGGTGTCAAAACGTACTTGATTGTTTTTTGGTAGAGTAATCAATCAATGTCAGCGCAGCGTATGGGCACGGGAATTTCAAGCGCCAAACATGAGCCTTTATTGACAATAGAAAAGATGTTGGTATTAATAAGTAATAAAGCAACGTCTAGCAAATCTGTTAGGAACAAAGAACTCGATGTCAATCAGCAAACAATAGCGATGACAAAATTGGAACAGTGCGTCAACATCTACCGCTTCTGCTACAGACACACACTCGCATGCATTCCACCGGCTGATGTCATGAGGTGGTTTGTCCAGTGGTCTTTTCTTAAAAATGTTTTCTTAATAGAAGAAAGTTACTTTTACGCCGCATATTGCAGATTTAGACATCTCAGGAGCATCTTAACGTTGAAAGGGCCTAGCGTGGAACGGAGATGACAGGAGATACTGCGCTCAAAACCACTGATCACACCGGAGGGGGAGGGCACAGACAGGTGGGGGAGACGCAGGTATAGCGTGCACCCAAAAAAACAATTTGTAGCGTATCAAGATCAGCGAGCGATAGCGTATCCTCATTTCCCTTCTGCCACACTGTTACAGTACGCCACCGACCGACAGACTTCCTCCTCTGCCTGAGATGTGAGCGGAGAACAAAGGGCTGCACACATGGAGGGGGGAAAACGAGACACCAGGCTCTGATGTAGCATCCTCTGATGGCTCTGGTGAGATTACGGTTAACGTGGCAAATGTATCACACTTAAAGACGAGGATAGAGCCGGTTGCAAGGACTGCGATGGAGCAGCAAAAGGATATATGGTGGTGGTTAAATGTACAGAGAAGCTGGCAAATCAATTGTGATTATAGATTTTTATTACCATTAGGGTTATGAAGTACATATGAAACCATTCAAAATTCATTTGACTATTGAGAAATCTCCAGATCACCATCCATTATACCTTGATATTGGCATCAGAAAAAGAGTGGTGTTTCTTTGAGACTGGTGGCGGTCAGGTTGAAGATATTCACTATTCTCATATGTGTCTCTCAAAGCAAGACGTCTCCTTCGCACGGAGATGACCAGCTTTTCTACGGTGGCCTTGGGGTGTTACTCTAATCTTCTTGGAGGGCCAAGGTGGTGCACATTATCGGATACGACAGACTAGAACATCCCAAAGATGCTCCGAGCGCGACATGCCGACGAAAGTGCATCCAAGTCCACAGCTGGAACGTTTTTCAGCTTCAAGGAGCTGCAAGGAAGATCCTGGAAACATGAGATTGTGCGTCGTATGTAAGGACATGTGATGTGATGCAAAATCACTGCATGGTTGAAATGTACTGAACATAACAAATACAATGGTACACGGTGGTTTATGTATTCTTAGCCACAATATAATGCATAGACACGCAGTAACATTCTTCTTAAACACCCTCTCTACTCTCTGCCTTCTGCCTCTGGGCACTTTACTCTAGTGGAAATGAGCGCGCATAAACGCACTCCTCATTACAACACACAGGGGGCGCCGGGCGAAACTTCCAACGTAACGCAAGGGTAGAGAGAGAGCGCTAAGAGCATGAAATCAGCCTTTGCCTTATGCTAATTCACCATCATTAAACATCATCAATAATGCATTTACCTGGAGTGGGTATTACAATGAGCGTTAGGACCACTGTGTTTAACTGAAGTAAGTCACGCGGAACGGTAGGCAGCTATGGGGTTTTAAGCAGTGAAAGTGAAACTGTTTTGCATAATGACACCTGAAATTTTGAGAAGAATGGCGGCACGATTTGATGTTTATGTTGGGAGTCTTACAAGCAGCAGCCATCCCTCAGCTCTTGTAGAACAAATCTGACACTTTGAGCACAGCCCAGACCGCCCCAGTGTGTCAAAAACAATGATTTACAGTGGAGAGGCACTTTATAAATAGGTATGAACAAAGACAGGGTTAACAATGTACAAAATTACACAAAAAGCTAACAGTCCACCTAGATATTTACACAAGGATTTTGTCTATTCCCTCTAACTGAGTAGTTCTGGGATATATGCGAAACAAGTAAATGTAATGGTATTATTGCACTCTTGGCTTTGTAAACATGTTTTAAATCCACCTTAAGTTTGGCCTCCAATTTTCCTCTCAACAACACTCTTTCACTTTTCACTTCAATTTGCCATGACACACACATACAAAACATTTCACTAGAAGAGAGACCCTGACTTTAGAATAAAGAAACTTCAATACTAAATAAGCCTATGCTCCTGTGAGATGAGGTGACGCAGAGATCAGCCCATATGTCGCCGTCTACCTCTATATCACGGCCTAGGAAGCGGTAATCCCATTTTTATTAAAGGGGAGTAACAGGGAAAGCATCAGAAACAGGTTTAAGCCCCCTGACAGAGGAGGATTTCATTATGCGCCGTATGTGTCATTCTATTGCATCACAAATACACCTTGAGGTACTTAAAAGCTGCTAAAGTTCAAAGTATGAATATGTCTTTCCCAAGATCATTGAAAAAAGATTTTAATCCTGACAGAACCTCCTGATGACAGGTGTTCACTTGTGCAAGAGGTTTGATACCATTTCCTGCTATTTTAATTAGATGTCTCGAATAGTTAGGGGTAGAGCTTCAAAACAGCCTTTGTCTAATCAATGGGTAGAACATTTTTACTTCCTTTGGACCATCAAGTTTATATTTTTAGCATATTCATCTGTAGGACCTGAATGGGTGCTAAAATCATTTGATGAATTTGCTGTTGTTTTGAATGTATTTTGGCAGTGAATTGTTGTTTAAGAAACGGTTCAGAAGTGACAAGAGAGGGATAGAAAGAGCTTGAACTCAAATCCACAACGCTGTAGAATAAATACTGTTATGTACCAGGGCATATGCACAGGTGTCCAAGATTAGGTTACCTTCAGGGGGCCATGGAAGGAGGTACCAGAATCTTTTTCTCTTCTGACCCAGACTCGACCGAATGAGATTCCAAGCTTCACTCGTATTATTTTAAAAAGTCAAACCGACAGATTCTGAGTATGACTTGGGCTTGAAAAGACTATTTCCAGCCAGACAAAAAGACACATTCAATGTCACATCCCGTTGTACAAACATGACAAACAGACTCGCGTCACATGTCGCCAAAAGGACAAGGCCGCAGGTGTGCAGATCGCAGCAAGGCTGCAACCTCCACTGCAAACTGTGCACTTTCACCCACCAAGTAAAATCTTTTTTTTTCTTTTTTTTTTTCTTTTATGCACTTGCTGCCATTCACCCCTTGGTCAAACGTTATTGGGGTCATTGCCTCCATAAACCTGTAAGAAAAGAAGGTCTAGGAGGGAGGAGGAGGAAGAGAGACCAAATATGCAGGGAGGACATTGAAGGAGCACAGAGAATGGGAAAACAGAAAAGAGCTCTCCAGGGCCGTGCGTGCCAGAGTCATTGTGAGGTGCCCATTGACCATCCGGACGGCCCACCGCTCCAGCTACTCCAGGCCTGTTTACAAGTGCCTGGCTTGTAAGGCCTGGGAAAAGCCATCAGCAGGAGGAGATTTAGTCTTGGTACATTTATTTTCTAATCACAAGTGACTGAACAAAAGTGAGGAAATTTAGGAGGAAAATGAGGGAGAATTTGTCGCCACGATATTCGATTTAATTGTAAGACATTGGTCGTCCCACGTCCATTCTTCTTACAGGTCTCATGGCGTTGACAAATCATGACCACATTAAAACCCCATATTTCTATTCTCTTTCCACTAAACTTGCAACAAGTAAATTCGACTTCGTGACATACCTTGGTACGGCTGCCAGCACGTCCTCAAAGAAATGTCACCCTGACTTCAGCAAGGGAACAGGTTAGACACCAGGTATGCAAATGTGTCTTGGGAACAAGCATTGAAAATTCAGTTTGAAACCAAAGGAGGATTAAAAATTAAGCCCGGAATAGTGCACTCCCCTTCCCCAAAAAAAGAAAAAAGAAAGAAGCTGCCATCCCTGAAAGAGTAATGAACCAGCAAAGCCATGAGTCAACACTGTCACTACTGAAAAGGGAGCGCAGGTTGAGGTGTATGTGGGCGGAGGGACGAATGATAATTTCATCTACTCCCACTCAGGCAGAAAAATCCCTGACAGGCCAAACTCGGGGGTGCAGGTGTCAGGGCACTGGGCCGCAATGATACGGGGGGAATTTGAACCACGTTAGCATATTAAAAAACAAAAGGGGGCACAAAAGTTTGAGTTGCCTGGCGTCACCGTGGGTCATTTGCAAAGCCGCCTCCAAGGATGTCATGGGTCATAAGGAGACGGATCTATATCAGGGCCGCACGGTTTGGGGATGGCTTCAGACAAGTCATATGATTGCAATTTCAGTTGTGATTTATGCTTTCAAACAAAAATCCAATCTCTTTTTGTTTTTGCTTGCTTGTTTGTTTCGGCAACTGATATGTCGGCTCACTTGGAAACGACAGACTCCAACCAAGGTAAGAGCCTTCACAACGTCACCAAGGAAATATGTTTTGACAGTTACCGACACACATAAATGTAATCCACTTTCAACAGGAGTGTCAATTACCTCCTAATCTTTTACAAACCACATTTCAGACATTACCACATTCACTTTGAAGCCAAAACAGCCTTGGGAGTTCAACCTGCGCATGACACCCATCTCAATTTCATCTAAAGCTTGTTTCTTTTTGAACGAATTTTGGATCGGCGACCATCTGAGCGTATTCCGATCACATGCCGTGAGACGTTGGGATGAAATAACCATATGAATAACTAGTAAACAGCCATTCATTCTGCACACCTGCTCATTGCCTGCATGATGCCAGAATCCTTAAACCTTTCGCACCACGCCACACATGAAACATAGCAACTCACTCGTAACTTTAGCAGGTCGCCAGCAGCTCATGGCCCATGGAGACGTTGCTGGTTTGCGTTGACTACCGATCTGTTAAAATGTCTAATACATTAGGCCCGCTTCCAAATAATGCTTTATTTTGAATTGAATCGAGCTGATAATAAAGAGCGTATGTGGTTTTACAGACATCTTTGATTACTTATGTGGAGTTGCTCTTGTGACGTATTCCGCGTTCTTGTGACCTGGGGAGAACATTTTCCCGAGATGGAACGTTGTTTTCTTTTTGCTAGCATTAATGTTGGCCATTTCTCTCGCAATTATGTTATTCAAGGTTGAGAGATCACAAAATGCTCACAATAAATAAATGAAAAAATCAGCTCATTTCCACAGACGGGAAAGCCAGTTTTGACCAGAGTTCCGCAGTTGTTTTCCGCAGTTCAGCGAGCGTTCATGTGCATTTTGCAATTGGGGAAAACGTTTTCCTCAGTTCCCAAAGACCGCATGAAAGCAGGAACATATAATCTGGAATGTTCTGCAGTGTAGCTTTAAGATCAGGGTCGTTCCTACACTTTTGCAAGCAACAGTGATCGTCATCGGAATTACCAAAGCTTACCGTTCAGAATACTTAAAGTGCATGGAATTATAGAGATTTATTTTTCAATGTAGTTCAGCTCCCACTGTTGCAATATTTATGTAAAAAGGAGGCACTTTTTTCCACATGATCCGCCAAAGAGCGCTTGTATAATACCTATTAAGCAAAGTCCAACATTGCTAATACCCGCGATTCAAGCTTTGTGCCCGGCGTTGCTTTGTTGTTCACTTGTCTCTGTGCGACTAACACATTTTGGCATCACCGTGTCTAGACGAGCGCTACAGCCCCTTTTTTTTCTCCACGACCACACAGCGAGAGAGTATGCTAATGTTTTAATGCAGCAAAATAAATGAATCCACGCATGGCTGGGCCCTCGCTGACATTCTGAATGCTATCGCGTTAGATAGCATGGCCTAAGTGGCATCCTTGTTGTTTAAATAGGCAGCTCAGTGAATCGCGCACCATTACCACAGCATCGTGTCCGGCTTTCTATAGAGGGGAGTTGATGTGCTGTGCAAAATGTTTCAATGTTGTTTCCTCATTTAAAAAAAGCATAGATTATAATTACTCCGACTCTGAGAGCTCCAAATGACAGAACAAAAAGGTGAAAGACTTGACTTTGCCGCACATACCCAACTGTTTGATTAGGTATTACTTATAAAGCTAAGTTTGAAAAGATCCCTACTTATACAATGTAGTTGTGGTTATACTAAACACCAGCAGAGGGCGTACTTTTTGCCTCTTACATTCCGGTGACCTGAGCAACAAAGAAAAATGAAAGGAAGCCATTTTGTTATTTTTGCCCATAAGTGAAAAGACTAGCGTATTTTAAAAGAGCTATCATTCCGAAGTGGCGATTTGTTAATCTGTGGAGCTATTAAACAGCTAGAAGCACATCCATAAACACTTAAATACTACTCCTAAAATGTTTGCAAGAGAAATCCTAAGAGCGGGCATGACTTGGCAGGCTAAGTGCTGTTATAGCCGCCGTAATTATCCTTTTACATCATAATAGAGTTAATATTACAATTTGGCAATGATGGGGCAATTACACTGCTGCAAGATGTTGAACTTTCCTCTGTGAAGAACTTGTAATGTAAGCTACTTTGTTCACAAGCTATACCTACGGCTGTGTCCTCCGCATTGCGCACCAATGAGTAACCATTATTATTGTCTCGAGAGTGTATGTAGCCACTGTTGGTTATGGGTAAATTAACTAAATAATCATTAGAAAAAGCAAAACATGAGCTTTATAATTGACTTTGCAGTCAAGCAGTGTACCATTATGGTAATATGATGTGTTTGGATATAAATATGGGGCAAAAAAGCAACATCTATATCCCAAGGTCACAATCTGCTCTAAAAGGCAGAAATTGTTCTTCAGAAATAAACTTTGAATGTCTTCAAATTGCATCAGTTTTTTGTAATGTTTTGCTTTGTTCCCCATATAGGATTCACATTACCAAACCATCTATCTTTCTAGATTGAAAAGTTAAAGAGAAAAACAGTGTTTAGTAGGGCTGGGTATCGCTCAATGCTTTTCAATATCGGTATTTTAACACTACTTGGTTTTCGATACTGAAAACTGAACAATGCTTTTTTGATACCTATATTAAAATATTTGCCATCTAGTACCAAAAAAATAGAACAATGATATTCATTTATTCCATGAAAGAGTATTTCTTTTAAATTTGTATCATTTATTTGAGCTGAAACAACCAAGTCACTTCCTATAATGCTGTCTATACTGGTACCCTAGCCCTAGTGTTTAGTATGAAGAATACTAAAGAACATACTAGACTATATATTTCTGCAGGGTGATTTGAGAAATGGAACACATTTCACAAATAGGAAGCTTGCTTTCACTCTAAATCTATGGACACCTCAATGACAGCGTCTACAATTCAACTAATGCCAGTCTTCTTCACACCTGAAGGAGCACATGCACAATATTTCACATCACTGACTGCAAGCGCATCTCACTCAAGCCAAACAGCAAAGATAGAGATCATTCTCCCTTCACCACACGCCTCCCCCGCGCTATCCTTGTCTACCCCTCCCTGAGTCACTATGTCAGGCCACACATGGGTAATTGGGCCAAGGATAAAGGAACATCTCAGAACCGGAAGGGGAGGGGAAGCATTGTGGTTGCCATTTTTCCGATCCTTAACGTGGCTATTAGCATTGGTAAGCTCTCAACTACTTGCTTATTCACCAAGCTGTTTTTTTACCTCCTCCATGTTAATGAATGCAGATCTATCATGTCCTAATCGCTGTTCTCCGGCGCGTGTGGGGATCCCGTGGGGCCCGCCTTCTGCGTTTGTACACAGGCAGAGTCGACAGCTGACAAACCACTGTGGGTTGTCAGTAATGTGTGATGTTTCGAATGCATATTCATGGCAGCAAGAGTTAAGTGTCTGTTGCGCAACAAAATGTCGGAAAACAGAGATTGGAGACCTTCACCGGCGGAAGACGAAACAACCAAATTAATCAGGTTATTACATGGTTAAAAGCTCAAAAAGTTCAACAAACCGATTCATTTTGCCCTCTTAAGGCGAGACACGGCAGGTAAAAGTATGGATTTTTCACGCCATGGTCGAAGTGGAGATTTTTATCTTAGTTTCCTCCCTTTACATCTTAGTTTTCATGTCAGAGAAAAAAAAAGACAAAACTTACCCTGTATGATGTTTATTTTATGCTGTTTTTGCCGCGAGTGCGGCGGAGGTAACCCGGAAGTATGAAAAGCCGTCTTTCACACGGGTATTCATTCATAAATATTGACAGATTTTACATCCACGTGTCCTGCGAAGGGACCCCATGATGACGCTATAATCCAAATATGGTATTTTTCCTTCTGGGAGCTGCAAAATACGGAAGTGCGACGGAAGGGGCCGCGCATATGCACTCGGTACAAGACGTTCAGGGCTTGTTTTCTCTGAATGAGGATAAGGCCCCACTTGGGCAGCGGGTGAGCTCTTATAAGCAGCTCATACAGATTCCAAACGTTCCAGCCTTGGACTTAACATTATATTGAAGGTTTTATTGAGGGATTTTTTAATATCTAATTCCTAGCCTGATTTATTCAGCTTTGAATCCATAAAAACAAGGCGGAATTTGAGCTTTTATAGATTTTTTCAAATCGTAACATGTGTCAATAAAATAAAACCATACATTTTAATCTGGATCAATCCATTATTTAGATTTCGTTGCCCAAAATATCGCCAATTTTGTCCATTTTCATGCACAAAATGCTTTAATTTTATATGAAACATAAAATTATAAAAAAATTGCGATGCATTTTTTTCTCATATTTATATTAGTAATGTTCAGCAAAAGTTTCAAATCGATATCTCTACTTCCCCCCCTTTTTCACCTGCAGTGTCTCGCCTTAAGCATCTAAATAGAAAACGACCAAGCGTTTCTATCTTGAAACTAACAAAGGAAACAATCCTAAGTGACTATAGCGCAACAAAACCACAGAGAAACCCATCTCTGTAACGACAAGAGCAGAACATCCCCCTACGCTCGGCAGTAACAGCGGCTAACTAACCCTCTCATGCATGAAGCCTGGCTCCTCCGCTGTGCCCCCGGCTCTTTACAAACCCCGTCAGTTCCACGACGCCCAAAGAATGCTTGTCTTACAAAGAGGATAACACAAACCCCCACCGGAAAGACGAATGTAATATCTTCATCAACTTACCATGTTATGATTCCAGACGCTTTCACGCCACATTACGTCCTAATCTGCCCAAGATGAGATGGATGCTACTTTGAAGATCAGATATGACGAGAGCAGCCCCGGGGGTAGAGGGATAAGGAAGTGCCACTCATATGGAAAACAGTGTTGATTGGTGACTGGAAGGACAAAATGTAAATCTCCTTTTCTTTGTTTTCTTCAATGTCGCAGCTATACATCCAACAGAATTAGACGAAGCACTCCGAGGCCTAATCTAATTGATATTGATCTTCTCGTTTGACGATGGGTCAGGAGTCAAGCAACAAAGTCAGAAAATGTCCGTCCTGATGTCCCCATGGGAAAACGGCATTAGATTTGTCCGATAGCGGATTACATATTAAAGCGGTCAAGTCAGGGAAAAAGCAGTCCTTTAAGAGCGATCACATCAATGACAAATTCATCTGCAACCGGGTGCCTAAGGAGGGGAACTGGACAATACAGAATTATTGCAAAACCAAATTCCCCAATAAAGCGCAGGGAGATTTCATGTTCAGTTGCATTTTTATCAGGGTAGCTGGCACAAAGAAAAGAGTAAAGTAAAAACTTGTTTCCGAAGCATAAAAAGACACAAGACTAAATTAGTTTATATTCTTAAGCAATTAACCTACAATTATGTCCGCTGTATATCTTGCCTTTCCAGTGTTCACATCTCTCTTTTACAAAGTCCGCTTCATCCTAAATGAACTCAGCGGAGGCAGGAACAGAATGCTCAAGAGTCTCGCGAGTCCTCTGCCACCTTTATAATGCATACATCACATTTTCCCCCTGCCAAATTTGGGTTGGTGGCATTTTCGCGGCTCTAATGAATGCAGATTTATTGCACATGCACACTGGCTCGCTCCAACATTCTGGGGGAATAAAAAATGCTTACCAAACATAATCAGCCTGCTCCTCTCCACCCCAACAGAGACATGTTCCCATGCACACGACATGCATATCATTGGATCTTATCTAATCCATTAGTCATTATATTAAGTTCGCCGCACTGGTTTATATGGACCAGACGTCTCTATCGAACTGCAGCAGATTGTGCACTCCAAAAGCTAAGCCTGACTGCAAATATCAATTGTATTATTATTACACATGATCTGATATGAGTACTCCGCGTATATTCGTATGGGCAAGTGGGGTATAGATTACTAGGCAGACTTACTGCTCAAATAAATAAATAAATAAAAGAAAAAAATTATGATTAATAAAATGAAGGTGTGAATAGAATGGGAAAACATGTCAAAATGCTAACATTGATTAGAAGCGACCAAGCTCTTCCACGTTTTCCCTATTTAAATACGTGAGTAGTTACACGATCCAAGTATAGTCACACAAAAATAAACATGTCGATTTTCTAAGTGGATAAAAAGGGGTACTATTTTGTAAGGCGTAATAATACCTTAGGAGCACTTCAACATCCGCGCAGAAATATCTTCACTCCTAAAGAAGTCTGAAGATATTAAGGTGTGTTTAAGATGAGCCAGGCGGGCTCTGGTGCTGCAGGTAGACACACCTATTACTGCGCGGACGTTGAAGTGCTCCTAAGGTGTTATTACGCCTTACAATATAGTACCCCTTGTTATCCGGTTACAGCCTTAAACATAATATTATGTTGCATGTTTTTAATTATAACTGGTTTGGAGAAACATTCATATAACGTTAGCATCATATGAGCTAAGTGTTATAGCATTAGCTGTTTTGTTTACATACAAGTTTATTCACCTGGAACGCAAGTTGTATTTTTCAAGTGGGAAGACTACCATTTTAAGATCATTGTGATTATTACAACAATACAATGTTTAACAACTCTAGTCAAAAATTGGAAAAATCTGGTTATTCATAATCAACAGTAACAGCCATTTGTGTTATTTTTTGTCGAACCGTTTACCTGGACCAGATGTTTCAATTAAATCGACACAGATGGTTCACTCTCCAAACCTATAAAGCCCAATACGTAGGCAACATCTATCATGATTACACTTGACTGCGGAAGGTAGGCGGATCACTGAATCCCCTGACAAATTCTCCCACTGTTTCACACTATCACTCCGTGCGTGTTAACAGAAGGATTTTGGCAGCCTGAGGAGAGGGCCACGGCGCGCTGCAGGCCGAGGACGGCAGCTGGTGTTCTTGGTGGTGGTTTAATATTTTTTAAGTATTATAATAAGATATCATCAAATGAAATCCCCTCAGCTATCAGACTCATGAACACTGAATAACCTGTTACCTGCACTTCGGATTTAATAATAAAAATAATAATAATAATAATAATGCATTAGTCTTATATAGCGCTTTTCCAGACGCTCAAAGTCGCTTTTACAATTTGGTGCATTATTCATTCACTCCATACTCGGCGAGGCAACCAGTCTGTGCACATCAGCCACCAACCACTCACACACTACATTTGCCAGGCTTCCTGGTGTTCCCAAACGGTCTCCCATCGAAGTACCAACCAGGCCCTTCCCTGCTTAGCTTCCGAGGTCTGACGGGATCGGGCATAGCAAAGGCGGTATGGCCACATACCTCCTATAGTTACATTCACATCTGCTACCTGTATTTTGTATATGCAGATCTTTGCTAATTTTACTATTTATTTTTTATCCTATTTTATTTTATCTTATTTTCCATGCCCTTAGAGATTTATATACGTTTTATTACTGCTTTATGTTTCATGTTGCACAATGGACCAAAGAAAATAAATTCCAAGTTTGTGAACGTCACTGACAATGGCAATATAACCCATTCTGATTCAAATTAATATCATCACAATTTCATCACAAGGAGAAGAGTATATTGGAAAATCACTGGGGTCTTTCATATTACTAAGATTTTACACACTTTTTGCCTACAGTCAAAAACAAAGAGGGATGGTAACTTTAAAAATATGCACAAGTTCAACATACCAAGTCATGATTTGCCTACTTCAGTTCCATTTTAGCCTTGTTTTGGTCTTAAGTCTTTTTTGATACAATTTAATAAAAAAAACTAATATTGCTTAAGATGAAATCATACTGCGTTGAAATGGTTTAGTCAAGTGTTATCGAATCCGTAGTGTTATGAATACTGTAGATGTATGGAAGGCAACTGAAAGTTTCTTAGCCCTAATTTCTGCGGCTAAAAACAACAGCTGCGAGCTATTATAAAAGCATTATAAAAGCATTAAAAATATACAGCGCGTTATGGAGAAGATGGAGCAGGTGGAACAACAAACTGTTTCGACATGAGCTGACTATGCAGGAATTCTCGAAAACGTGTGAACAAAACAAAGCACAGGAAAGGAAAATAATAAACCTTAAAAGAGGTCCTTTAGGCTCATACACTTTACATTTAAGCCGACTAATGTTACCGCCAATGGGATATCAACATCGTCCTCCCCGTATGCAGTAACATTCCGCGCATCATTTCCTCACAATCTCCACAGGTTTATGTCCTAACCCGCTAGAGCCCCCTCAAATGCGCCCTGCCGAAGATGCTAGCTCATGCCAAAAGAGCCACTTTATAGCGAGTTTAGCCGGACGCCTGCGGTGCCATTTCCAAAGAGAAATAGCTTGAAACGCCGCCACCCACTGCCGGCTCCTCGGCGTGTCCAGCTGCGTGCGAGGTTTCTTGTTACAAACTGGCAGAGGTGTTTAATTCAGCCCACTCTGATGCAAGCCCAGGAAACAAATAATGAAGCATGTGATCAAATGCAAGAGGGCGGAATGTGTCGCAAGGCCCTGCTTTGTTAGACTGGACTTCCAAACAGGGCAGGAACATGTGCTACAGAATAAAGTGAAAAATTGTACTTTCCAAAGTTGTGCAACTAGCATGTTAACCTTAGCGTAACTTTGAATCCAGATGCATTTCCAGGGGAGAAGCAATTGGTACACACTTCCATCAAAGACAAAAATAGTCTGTGGAACGAATCAATTTTAATCGAATTGTAATGTATTCCATGGCCAATCACAATCACCAGCATGGTGCTCGAGTGGCAGTTACAGTTCATTGTTTGGAGTTTGAAAACAACAGTATATTGTGGGTCATATGGCACTAGGGTGTGAAGCATCAGTTTGTTGTTTAAGATTACGTTTATTTTGCAAGTTATCTCGTGAACTACAATATTAACAGCCATGTGTATTTGTTCATAACAAAAAGATAAAAAAGGAATCAGCAATTTGAGAATGATCAAAATGAGAGATACTAATTAAGCAGTAGGCCCTATCAAGAATGATATGAGAAAGAGCGCTGTGTTTGCATAAAGATAGTACAATTTCAACAGGTGTTCAAATGGAAACGTAGGAGTGCTTCTTCTCATGTCTCTCAGACTCAAAAATTTAGAAAATACTACAGAATCTTTGCACATATTTGTTTTCTACACGTTATAAATCTTTAAACGCAGTTAAGTTGTTTGTAGTCCAAATAATATACTGTATGTTATCATTTCCTTATCATTTCTGCCTATATTGTATTGTCTGCGTCAGTTGCTTTACAAGGGACATTACTGCGTAAATCTCAGTATTATTTGAAAAAAATAAAACATCCATTTGAAATCGGCCCCAGTGAGACATAAACCACAAAATATGACCATCGATGCTTCAAATCGACAGGGCTGACATCAGTGAGGCAGACGGGCGTGTTTAAGATCGATAGAAATCATGTGTCGACCTTTTCACATTCAGGATAATCATTGTCGTTGTTACAGGTATATAGATATATAACATAGAGGGATGGCAGCGCCGCTCGAACTAAAGCCGTTGCAATGATAATACAACCAGAAAATTCAATAGAAGTGATATGAAGGTGGTAGAAGACACAATAGTTTCTGACGTCTCACGTGTTTTGCAGAGAGGCAATGTCACAATAGAAAGGCTGACATTTTATATTTGATTGATGTATCATTATGCGTGTTTGTGTAAGCAATCTGTTGTCCAGGGGTTTTCCATCACAGAGGTCAACCTTCATACAACAGCGCCTGCAGAACCAAAGTGCTTTCCCCATAAGCGCAGAATGAAAAACAATTTCAACACAACATAGAAAAACAACATAGCTCCCTATAAAATACATATAAAATGCATGCGTGTAAACAGGTGAGTTTTCAGTCTAGGTTTAAACGGGGGCAGGTAGCTAATGGCTTGTAAGTCAACAGGCAGAGCGTCCCAGAGCCTATAGGCCCAGCCACTGAATAAGAACAATCACCACACTGCTTGCTTTTGGTCTTGGGGACATCCGTCAGCGCTCTACGGGGCTGATGTGCAAAGAGCAGTTCACATAAATGGGAAGATGCAAGTGTATGACTAGATCTGAAGACAAAGATACGAAGACAAGAGGTATCAAAGTTGTCAACTTACTCCATGACTTTGGAAACCCCTGTGTTCGTTATATGATGCCGAATACATCAAAGTATATCAATACAAAAAAAGTCTTCATCTACCACCTGATACACTGAACGCATGTCAGAAATACTTCAAGGGCGACCTAGGGCAGCCTTGATCTATGACAGAAGAAATACATTCCTTTCTGTTGTACTTCCCAGGATAGCATAGTATCATGCTCAGAATATGTTCTCTATTTAGTCTGTTGCAAAGACAAAGACAAGTCCAAGATAGCGACTGAGCTGGTCTCTTGGCTTTTCCTGTGGGACAGCACATTCAAAGTGTCCCTGAAGCTAAATGTGTTGCCGCTGAGGAGACTCAAGGAACAAGCCAGAGCCACACTGAGTGCACCTGCTGCTTATTCTGAATGGGATCCTTCTCAGAGTCTTCTTAAGTGGATTGCAAGACAGATAAGAAAAGTTGAGGTGTCCAAAAGAATCTCTCGGACACACCCTGCTTAAGGCCCATAGTTGCTGAAACAAAACCAAAAACATGTAGGGGGAAACAGAAATGTACAAACTTCTCACTCGCACGACACAATCATCCCTTGGGATAATAGAAGGAACATTTCAAGAGAACCCAAAGAATGCTTTGTCATAGAGTTGGCAACACAAATATAAATGTACAGATGAATGCAAGAAGTCACTTGAGGGTGAAATGAAAGGTATTTGTTTCAGCAGACTCAGTATGCATGAACCCACGATTGTGTTTATCCATGTGGAGAGAGGAAGATGCTGACCTGGAGTATCTCATTGTAAAAAAAAAGGAGCAGAGGCCCAGAGTCAGCATGCAGTGTGCAGGTGTGAGACTTTAGCAGGGTAAAAATAGCATTTGTTTTAGCGTTTTATTGTACTTTTTAAAGCAGAGTTTTAATTTCAGCAGACCTCAGCACTGTAGTGTGTCCTGCATTTCTCTGACAGATCATAGTCTTCTGGAGGAGGCCCGCTTTATGTGGAGTCAGCTCCAGCTACACAAACTATTCGAAGTAAATAGCACAAAGTTGAACTGGGACTCTAGTGTGTGAATTGCTTTTTCTTTTTATTATCATTTCTTGGTATGATTCCAATATACGTACAGCACATGTGGTGGTTATTCTTTTTGATATATACGGTGGGTTTCGCTACCCCAGTGTGGATATTTGGTCTCAGCATTTGACCCGATGGATATTTATTGTTTGGCCATTTAAAATAGTGTTGGCGGCTAATGTGTTTATCTCTGATAATCCCACAGCACCCACAGAACATTACGGCCAAACAGAATGGCGTTAACAGAACTCTCTCTTGAAAGCTTGGAGGGGTAGCTATGATATGGAGCACTGTACATCCACAATGCAGGATATTAATTGAGCCGAGTCAATAAAGATGGCACCCAGACGGAGGTTAAAAGATACAAAGTATCTGAGTGGTGAGTCAGTCAGACAGTTATAATAGAGGTCAGCGGTTTGAACTGGTGAGTGAATCATCAAAAGGTAGAGGGCCAGGAGGAAGTGCGCAGGCGAGGTTTGAGAGCGCTGCAGTGCCCAACTGAAGTAAAAAGGATCAGAGTTTAAAAGTACATTGGCTCAGGATTGGACTGCATTTCGCTCATTCTCACTATTCTTTGGACTTTTATTGTTAGGATGAGCATTGTTTGCATTTTGGATTGTTGTACCGTTCTTTATGTTATGTAACTTTTTAAAATATATTTTGGTTTATTTGGTCAGGACAGCGCGCATTAATGAACGCATGTAAACACGCCACCCCAGAGCCACTACAGTAGCCATGGGCTTTTGAGGCAGTGGATTCTCAAAGTTTGGTTCTTTTTATACACTGTAGGCAAGAATCTGCTCTACACCTGAGCATGTTCAAAAGCAGTTCAATTCAGTTCAATCCTGCTGATAGGGACTTTTTGGCACAAGGTAGATAGTGCCCTGTCTGCGTTCCTTTCTCTTTTGTCATCGCAGCCACTCACAAAAAGATCCTTGTTCCGCTGTTATCCCTCGGTCTCAATCCGATCTGTTCTGTTTACAAAGCATCTCTTTAATCAACAGTTTCCTGGATCATCTGAATCCGTCTTGATCCTCCTTTGAATGGCACCCCTGGATTAGCGCGCCGGAGACCCCATGCCGACCATCTGACACCCCGTCATTAGTGCGTGTGTGTGTGTGTGTGTGTGTGTGTGTGTGCCATAATCTCTCCAGAGCCACACCGTCTGATTCCACCAGTGTGTGATCGGGGGGAAGATTAACAATCCTCATCATCACAACACATGTCCATTAATCCCCATCAAACTAAACCTGTTTTTATATACCAGTCCCAAGTTCAGCTGCTCGCCAGCACCACAAACCAAATACCCACTGCTGAAAAACGTTGTGCAAACAAATCAGGGACGGGACAGACAGATCTCAATCTTTAGATTTGTGATTATAGTTATTAGAACAATAGCAAGACAAGAGCCCCTTCGCCAGCCCTGATGGTGCTCGGGCCTAAAAACACAATACATATTGCAACATCACTGAGGTCTTCAGTCTGACTACGATTTTTTTCTCTCTCCCCCAAACAGCCTAAAACAAAACAACAACAAAATCAAAATTATGCAAGGTTACAAGTTTTCTTCAAATTCAAAGAAACTGTAAAAAGTCCTGCAATATCCAAAACTTTTTTTTAATTTATTATTTAATAATATTCCACCCAGAAGAGACTGTGAGTGAAATACTGTATGTAATTACAGAACTGAGGCTCGGGTCTTTGATAACTCTTCAATACAATCCATACGATATGAACAGGTCAGCAATATGGGGCAGGTTTAGAAAAGGACAAAGAACAAGGAGCAGTCGGCAGATTTTTTTTTTATGCCCTTACGCCAATGGAATAGAGTAGGTCTAGTTGCACTGAATTTAACATTGTAGCCAAAATTCAAAGGTTGGCTACAATTGGTTACAAGTTTCATTACTTTCACAAAGTGGTGAAAGCATTACTTCCTCATAAAATGATATCTGGAATGGTCTATTGTTTCATTCATGCATGTTTCTGGCTTTCTGCATACGGTATGATTGAAGTAGCCGATCTTAAAAAAAGCTAAGATGGACAAAAAGACACAGGCCCATGCCAATTTATGCAATTTGAATTGACTTATCACTTAACTTGGATGAAGAGGAGATATTAGCTCCAGGCAAAATCTTGCACTCCCTGATCCGGAACAGTATCCAGGTCTCAAACCATCGTAGGCAAATGGATTTGTGCCACGGGCTAAGTACTGCCACAGGCCATCCACCGCTGTCAGAGGAAAAGGTGCACATGCTAAGTGCTCTCTTACAATTGCAATATTGGAAAATGGGGAAATATCCAATGAGGTAGAGCGCAGAGAGAAAGGCTGCATCTAAAAAGTGGAAGCTCCTTCTCCTCATCGTTGACCCGGACATGTGTCGTCAACAGCCATGACAAGGAGCATCCAAATATGTCAGTGCAGTTAGGAGGCAGTTTGGAAAGGACCTGTGATCAATCCAGAAGGAGCTAAAAACCTTCCCAAAGGCCACTGCAGTACCCAGCGGTTTCTGAACTCGGCCGATCTCTGCACAGCCTTGAAATGATTGACAGTTTTGCTGCGCGACATTTTATTCAATAAATGTTTTAGCATAATCCTAAATGTATTAAAGTGTAAAGCTGGTCAGCACACCACATGGTTTTAAAGTAAATCTATGAACTTATGGCAGCTTTAGGACCATTTGTTTATACTTTACAAGAACAAAACTTAAAGCCCACATGGCCAATTTCCATAAAGTTTGCTGCGAAAGAACAAACCTCGCTGTGCCACTAATGCAGCTGTCTGCGGGTGAACTACAGGACAGGATATATTTGACAGAGGAATTCCCCACACAATTCCTCCGTCACAGAGCATTTTATTTCTGTGACAGAGGGCTGTGTGCAGCAGAGTTGAGTATGAAACAGATTTTTCATCATGATTCTCTGTATTTCATGTCGTGTTGGCAGTGGTTCAGGTTAGAAACTGTGATAGTTAAAGTCTATGATAATTGTCTTTGTTGTTCATAAAGATGTTATTACTCAATTCATCATTTTGACATTTGTGCAGTAGCTCGGATCATATGTGTCCAGTTGAAATTCATTGCATTGCTGGAGGATATGGAGCGTGTATTGTAGTACGTTGTGTGGGTGATGTAGTTTTAATGAATGAGCTTGAGCCGACGTGACTACCTGGTTATTCCCGCCACTAGGTTAGGAAGCTCCTGTTCCCGACTAGAGGTAACGCATGGTCAACCTCATGCACCCGTAGCTTCAGCATAGTGTCAGCTCTAGAGAAGGTAACAAAGTAGGCATAGTACGCGAAATCCTCTCTTGTAATTGCTACCTACTACGGGCTAGATAGCAGCGGGGATAGTTTCAGGACACTGTCACACTGTACTTTGGCTACCACAACATTGATATTGTAAATCTTCAACATCAATGAGATAAAATGCAGTAAAGACAGAGAGACTGGGCTGGTCGGCACCCTTTGCTGGCAGTAGAAATGTCAAAGAAAGTGAAAACAAGCATTGACCTTTCATTAGCTGCATGCAAGCAAATCCATGGCACCATGATCAACACACTTTGGGCACACAACAGGTCAGGTGCTGGATTATTATATTACTCAGCCGTCGTTTCACATAGCACAAACCGGCCACGCACGCCACGATCTATGTGCACGTATCGACACTAGCCCGCAGACCTTTCTGTTTCCACCACACACACACATGCATTTGTTGTAGGCAGGGCCGCACAGAGGCGCACGCTGTACAGATCGTACAGATTAAAAGTTTTGTAAACCGCGATGAGAACAAATGTGGACAAATGCTGCCTTCTGGTGGGAGTTATGGAATCATTCAGAGGAGCCAAGCTGTATTAAAACAGAAAAGAAACCACTAAATACAACTATGAAGGTAAGGTACATGCAAATGTTATGCTAACACCAGCTAAAGCTGCTCTAACATGCTAAATGCTATTCTTGGCAAAATCCCCTTTTGATGTTGTGAAATATTAAATCCATATGACCTGCGTGTCAATAGTGAGGGCTGTCCACTCTCTCGTTGCCAATCAGAGGCCAGCAGTCTGTTCACGTCACATCAGACACGGGTAGCCCGCCTTGGCCACAGCCAGAGGTCGAGCCCAAAATCTATCCCTGGTCAGACCGGTTTGGCACTGGCCTTTGTTATGGAAAAGCTCGACAAAGCGGGTGAAAGAGCCATTCGGCTTACACGCGCCTGCATGTGGAAAAGAGCCTAAACAGTCTCTAGATGAAATGAAATACTACTCCAAGTATGTTTTTGAGGAACCTTGTGGTTAAAAGCTCCCAAGTCAATTGTGCATGTGTCCCCTTTAACTCAGTTTGATTTGGCTGCTTAACTAGCGATTCCTATGTTTATCTTGCCCCAGCTAATGCCCTGCTAACGCTGTGAGCCGCACTTCTCACCTGGCGCACCCTCTTGTCCAAATTTTGCAGAAGAGTGTGATGCTTCTTAAATCGTGGCAGACTTCCTGAGTGGAATTAGCATGGGGAGAAGCGCAGCCTTGATTAGCGGCGCTGTGGTTTGTCTGGGCTGATAAGGGCTGGGCCGGGGAGAGGACCGGCGACACATCGATCCTACACAATGACTGCTGTGTGACACTCAGAGCCCCCGCCGTAGATTAGGACTTAATGAAAACCAAATCAGACGAGGGAGAGAGAGAGAGGGCCAGATAACATGGGGGTGGAGAGAGGAGGGCAGGCATACAGGGAGGCCCGTCTGAAGGAGACGCAAAGTTATAGCCAATGACAGCCAGAGAGAGGCTTGGAAATGTTCTAGAGAGGACACAGCCCGAAAGCGAGTGCAAAGTCGCTAAAAAGCTATTTCAGTAGTTTGATAAACGGGGCATCACTTGCGTCAGTCCTTCAAAATCACCTCAGACAGTAACAAGACTCAGAATTTCTCAGTCAAGCCAAATACTATGACTTTTCTTCCCTTTTATGCTGAAAGATCTTAACTGACCACTGTGATTGAATGATATAAGCCACTATTGCAAGGGTTAAATCAGGACCTCGAGGTGTTTAATTAATCACAGTCCAATCAAAATCACAATTTTATTAGTTGGAATTAACAAATCGCAAATATCACTGTAAAAAGTCCTCTGATAAACAAACAAACAAATCAGTCTTCATTAGATTTATAATGTATAGTCTGTAGTTTACACCTCCAGACTCCTCTCAAATGTTAATGCCTCCTAAAGTTATTTTAAATGTGCATTGTTAATCCAAATTGTACAGCACTTCAATAAAGCTACACATGTCCTTTTTGCACATCTCAATCCCCACACAATTTCCATTCATTTACAGAACAGCTCGACGGACTCTACGGACTCTACTGGAATGACCTCTATGGTGCCCACATGGTGTGCCATCAGGCTGCATGTGTGCCCACTCACTGCCCGGGCACTGTGTACCAGCCTGGACATGTTGGAGAGAGGAGGAGAAGAGAGTGTGACTCAGAGGTGGCCTGACACGGCGTTAACACATGGGGGAAGGTGTGTGTGTGTGTTGTTTGCTACTGCATAATATTCAGCACTCATCAAGCATGACTTTGTGTTTAACCTTGTCTGTCGCAAGCGGCTTAAGTAAATATCTGTTCTCTTAGATGGCTGAGTGAAGTGGTAAATGAACGCTACATCAAAACAAACACGGGTCATTATGAGTAGGCAATGAAAGGTGGGCATTAATGGGTTTGATTTATTAGGCACTTTTCCAGGCACTGGACATACTTTACTTTTACCAGTTATTCACTGGATCCAAAGTCAGACACGAGTGGTCTGATGTCAAGGTGTGTGGCAGCCATATTGGGATGATGGCCAATTTAACCACCACTAGGGCTGCAAGGTGTACTGATATCGAATCGCAATCGAGGTTTTGACTAATGCAATAACCTAACCGCAAGAGGCTGAGGGTTTTTTTTTCCTTCTGTGTCTGGCATTTGAGTGATAGATGTTCACCGATCAGAATTGTGGAGCCTTGTGATCTCAGGTTCAGCTGCAACAGATTTTTTATCTTTATTTAGCTAGGAAAGTCCCACTGAGATTAATCTCTTAACCCCCACCTGAACTGGCTACATTTTCTCCAGTTTGACATAACCCACATCTAAATAGCAACAAAAACGAGGATGAAAATGCGTCAAAAAGTGACAAAAAAGTGATGAAGAAGCCACAAAAGTGAGGTCAAAAACGGACAAAAGTGCAACAAAAGTGACAACATGCAAACCAGTTTTAATTTTGACAACATATTTTAATTTAGTTTTAGTCTTAGTCTTTTAACGAAAATGTAATTTAATTTTAGTCGAGATTTAGTCAAAAAAATATCTTCAATTTTAGTCTAGTTTTAGTCGACTAAAATTGCAAGTAAATTTAGTCGACTAAATTTAAGACAAATTTAGTCGACTTTGCATTTATAATATTCATTATAATCATATTTAATCAGGTCCTCTGCTTCATGGAGCTGCTCCCACATGAACAAAGCTCAGAGCTGTTCCTTTGGCAGTGAATTTACATGATATGAGGCTCTTTCAGACTGTCAATAGAAGTTTGGATGATTTTAGTCTCTTCTTTTTATTTTTATTTAGTCTTATTTTAGTCGACTAAAATATCTGGACATTTTAGTCATAGTTTTAGTCTCATGAAAAACTTTTAATTTAGTTTTAGTCCAATTTTAGTCGTCAAAAATATCACTTTGACTAAAATTAAGACTAAATATTTTAGTCAACAAAATTAACACTGATGCAAACTCCACACAAAAAGGCCCCGTCCAGGTGGAAATCGAATCCGTGCCGAGATAAAAAGGTCTGAGGCAAATTCTAAAGTGTTTACATAGACGCTATGTGATTCACATCATTACATTATTTTAGTCACGTGGCTGTCCCCCGGAGGTACTCTGAACATCGGGGAAAGGTGGAAGCCGAACTCCCCCAGAAAACAGCGCTGAAATCCATGTAGAAAACTGCACCAAAGCCACGACATTGTGAATGGAAGTAAACAGCCCCCCATCTAAGTCACGTTCTTGAACACAAACCAAAGAAATGCCCACAGATCTAAAGGAGTATGCAAATATATACAGCCTTTGAAAGCTGTTCCTCCGCTCCACTCGTCTGAAGCGCACATACTGTAGCTGGAGTATAATGCGCCTGCTATGCTATGCCCTTGCCCTGACTCAAAATCCTTCAGTTTCCCCTACCTCAGCGAACCACCATGCCCTGTATACTGTATGCCTGTATGAGTATCTAGTGTGTGTGTGTGTGTGTGTGTGTGTGTGTGCCTGGCTCTCCATCATGTGACAGATGGGGCCTCCTATAGTAGCGGTCCGCACTCTTGGATGCGATAACCTTCGCACCCCCTGAGAGTTTCCGGGGAGAGGATGGAGCGGGCAGACTCAAGAACAGCGCAAGTGGGTTGGCGTTGACGGAGCTGGGCGTTCGAGCCACAAAAATCGCCGCCAAATCGGACGACGAGAGCCAGCCCAAATCACACGAAAAAGAAAAAAAAAAAAAAAAAAAAAAAACGCTAATGTTATGGAAATTGCTTTGGTAAATACTGCCTTCGGAGCCAGATATATTCTGTAGCGTGGCGGAAATAATGATGAATATAGATGATGGATTGATTTGTAGATTTTGGAGGTGAGGAGAAAGGGGGCAGATGGTGACCACAGAAGGTAAAGACGTGGGAAATGTTGGGACATTTTGTGCGCAGACGTTGCTGCTACGGCACCCCGGCGACCGCGGCCAGCGATTGTATGGGGGGGGGGGGTGCAAGGCTGTTACAATGTGGAGCAATTCCAGACTAGATTTTAGACATTCTGATGGCCTCTGCACTACCGCTGCACGAAAAGAGCAAAGGGGGGAGTGCGACATTGCAACCGGTGCAGAATAGAACCAACACAGCCAGTTTTGTGAGATTTGTTTTCATGTAGAGACAAGCAGCTTGTTACGCTGAATAAACACATTCTCTGTCAGTCAGGTAAGATGGGCACTGGTTGCTATCCCACCGGCAATTGTTAAAAGAGAACAATACTCTATCAAAAGTTACTAAAAATCTGTGTGTAAGGTTTGTGTTCAGTTGTCATCATGCTTGTATATTATCCAATGCCAATACTGAGGTCGATAAGACACATTTGTGCGTTGGTATCCAGTTTATGGCATCACTAGACACAAAATAAATTAATTCAGGTCTACTTTCATATTACTTGTGATTAAAACCTGTAAAAGCAAAGCTCAAACTGACCTTGGGCTCAACAGCTCTTTCAACAACAGGCTGTAATTTACACTTCAGCGCAGAACAGTGGGGACGGGGGCTCCACCGCTGCTGTTGCTGCATTGTACGCCAGCATGCTATTTCATGTAATTATCACCTATAAGATTAACATAATGATAGATTTTTAGCTCTGCGTGAATTTTTTTGTTCAACTTCAGACAAAGGGCCAGAGTGAGGGAGGAACTAATTTTTTTTTTAAATAGGCTGGCATGAATGTCAATTACAGGTTTACACTTTTAGATTGTAATTTCCTACTTTTTCTGTTCACTCAGTTCACTACTGGTGCCTGGAGAAGGGAATTCGAATTAAAGTATTATTCCCTTATCACGGGTCGAGTACTATCATCTGCATCACCAACCACAAAGTCAGAGTATGTGTGTTTCGATAAGGCTTGAACCAGCTGCGCTTTGGTTGATGGAGAAAAAAAAAAACTCAACTCAACACACTGCCCCACAAAAGAGCAAATGATGGTTAACATACGTTTTCATTTGAACTTCATCTCGGAAAAAAAACTAAACACAAAACAAGCACCTGGTGGTATGAGTCAGAGGTGTATCATTTTGGGTGGAAACTATCTAAATGCCATTCTGTTCTGACAAGATTTGATGAATGTGATGGGGCTGTCCCGATCCGATATTCATTTTGAGAGTATCGGATCAGAATTAATGAGTGGATCAGGTGCGATAGAAAAGACGGCCGTGAATCTGCGGTGTTGGATCTGCAGCGCAGTGCTTCAAGGTTTATAGCAGCACAGTGGAGCCGCCGCAGACCAGAACCGCAGATTGACGGCCTTAATGCTATTGCTAAGCTAGGCTACTGTCGCCATAGTGCCGCTAACACATGCTTCTTAAAAATATTTGTAATTTAAAATTCAAAAGCTAAATCCAAAACTTCTTGCATGTTTATATAAAAAATAAAATTAAACTACTGTAATATCCAATAGGTCTACAATGTATGGATCTAATATAGGGTGACCAGATTTTTCAACAGAAAAACTGGGACAATATTCGGGAATAGGCCGCAGGGGTTCTGAATCTAAACTGTCTTTACACACGATGAATGGTAAAACTGTCAAAGACGTATGTGACATGCACCAATCCACATCCTGAATTGAGATTTTGAATTGGTTTACACTTGGTAATTGATACTCCCATGGGCCAAAGATTTTCAAGTGAAGTATGCCATTACAAGGACTACATTGGACAAAACCGGGACAACTGGGACAGATTACGAGTAAAACTGGGACAAATCAATGGTTTTGGAGAAATCTATTGGGACGTGGGACAAAGGACTAAAAACTGGGACTGTCCCTGGTAAACTGGGACATCTGGTCACCCTAATCTAATACATAAAATAAATTATGAATAAGCGCATTATATAAAATACAATAATATATATCGTATCGTTGTTGGCCAGCATGAAGTGTTAAAATATCGGATCGGGAGCTAAAAAGCTGATTGGGACATAACTAGGATGTGGTGCGATTCTTGTTCTTTGTGCACATTTTAAACATGTCCAGAGGCATTAACATGAACCAATGGATATAAGAACTGCGACGCTACAGCAATCGCATTGTGGAGACAGGATATTTTCTCCGTTCAAATTGCAATTTCCATTCGATTGTGAATGAAGTGTGAATGAATTTTGTATAGCCACAACCCTCTTTAACAACACAAACGTCCCCTCTCGGCTGTACTGCTCCAGGGCCACGCTGCCAACGAGGAGGAGCAGAAGAAAGGATGGAGCGATGGATCTGGGTCGCAGCTGAGGTCGTGCATCTCAAGTCTCCCTCGGCCACAATCAGAGGGTAAAATTCATCTGTGCTGGCATCAAACCTTCACTTCCTCCTTACCACAGCACCCCCCTCTCTCTCTCTCTCTCACACACACACACACAAACGCACTGTCCGACACACGCAGAGGAAACGGTCCTCTTCCGCCTCTTACATCTATCATCCGTTTGCCAAATTCAGCAGGTGCAGCATCTCCGGATCCCTCGCAGTATTGGTGTGCGAGCGAGGAAACGAGCACTAAATCAAAACCATGTAGCGGAATAAAAAGCAATTTGTTGAGGAGGTTAAGGTAAATTTATCTGGCGATTGACGTTTTTATAGAAGAAGAAGGGGTTTCCTTTGTAGTTCTCTCAATACAGGTGCACTACGCTGTCCTGGTCAAGTGTATTCATTGAGCAAGACGAGGGAGAAGAAAAGGTGTTCAAGTTGTCATGTGCACTGTGACTTGGAGATGTTTCCCCTCTCAAGTGACAGGCTTCCTCACTTCAACTGTTTATTTACGGTTGCAAACGGGACTTTTACGCTCCCTCTAGAAGGGAAGAGTTATCTGCTTGTTCACTGGCCAAGAATGATTCTGCCAAACAATGCTGGCGCAACCTTTCAGATGAGAGGAGAAACAACTTCAATTTGAAACAATCGCGGATGGATGACTTCTTAAAAAAACATTCTCTACGGTAGAAGACCGCTGTATGACTGAGGACTTGCACCGACATGAAGTAACTTTATTGAAAAAGGAATCAGCCTTTAGGAATGACTTGGTATTCAGCGCCATATATCGCACATTTATCATTGAAGGGCTATATTAGGTAACGCAATATCCATTATCCATATTCATATAAGAAGCCAATGAAATCTTCCATCTGAGATTTTACATTATTTTGGCCAACACACAGAGGTGGGCATTATATTGTCTACAATATATCAAAATTGCTGTTTGGAAGATATGCACATCAATTTTATCTCCAAAGTCAATAAATGTGTATAAAATGTAGGGGGAAAAATAGGGGGGGAGAGTGGTAAAAATGGGGGAAATTGGGGGAAAATAGGGGAAAGTTTTAAAAGAAAAAAATTAAAATTGGGGAAAAATATAGTGGATAAATTGTAAAAAATAAAAAAAGTAAAAAGGGGAAAATTGGGAAATAAATGGGAAAATAATAATATTAAAGTAATTAATAATAATAAAGTAGTATTATCTGCCCTTTTGTACTCTGTTCAGGGCAGTTTGCAAAAATATCACATTATCGGTGTCGAGAAAGTCCCCAAAAATATTGATATAAATTTTGCCAAGCCCTATCCATACAGCCTAAAACTAACGCGCATAGTAACTTGATAATGTGCAAAAGTTCCATTTTAGTCATGGTTTTCTTAAATGTGCGCCATTTCAGGCTCGTTTTGGTCCTGATTTAGTATTTTTCAAGTGTGTGTATTTTTCAATTTGAATGATGAAGGTCTCAGGACCGAAACGTTGACCATATCCCAATAAACTATTTTTGCAAGGTTGGCAGTGTGCGGGAAGTATTATTTTCATTCATGTACACTGGGATTTTCCCCCCCATCTCCTACGCACCTGCCTCGAGTAATTGATGTGCAAAGTTTTTCTTCTACCCAAGTGTGTGTGTTGAAATGGTTAAGTGAGTGTCCAATATCTCATTTTTCCTCCCCCTTCCTATATCCCTCATTGTGTAGCACCATTTTTCTCTACAATCGAATCCCAGTGAGATGTTGAACTGTATCCACTTTTGAACTCATAGCAAGAAAACATAAGCCTCAATTCAAGGCAATTGACTCGAGATAAATAATATTTAGCGAACCCTCGGTGACCAGGGGCAGCGCGGTGTGGAGTGATGAACGGACATCTCCAGCAGCCCGCGCAGCAAACAAGAGAATCTAATCATTTCCTCATTACCCTGACTCCGCGCTTAGTTGGAGAAAATAGATTATGCTCTTTCTTCCATCTCGTCTCCGCAAGTGTTGGTCAACTTATTAACGCCGTTCTTTACATTACGTGTGTTATATTCGTGCAATCTGTTGTCTGCAGTTGTAAGAGGAGAGAGTTCATTTATTGCTGTCAAAGGAGGAGAAGACACAGTGTAATAGCTAAAAATCCAAGGGAATCGCTGCTCACCAGGGTGTTTCAGTGTCAGCATGTGGCACTGTGGGGAGACAGCTCGTCGATAGCAGAGAAGATTGTCGTGTTGTTTCCCGCACTGCTTTAAGGCGGCTTTATGTAACTTTCTATCAAACAGAGTTCTGTGTTCTTAGATGTAATATGGGATTTGAACACGCAGTAGGGATGTCACGGTTACCGGTGTAGCGGTAAACCCCGGTAATAATTACCATCTTGTTTTTGAAAAACTATATTATCTCGGTGGATTACCGTGCCCGCAGTGTAGGCGAAGTGAGCCTCACCGGCCGCCGTCTCATCTGCTGAAGGCGCACTCCGTAACTCCAAAACAAAACTTTCTCGAAGCTGGAATCATGTCCGAGACGACAGCGCTCAGGACGTCTATCAGCCTCAAACAGGACCAAGTCTGAAGTCTGGGTTTATTGTGGGTATTTTAAGAAAGCCGAAGGACAGTTGATAGAAGACAGTTATCCTGTTTGCGGAACGTGCAGGAAAAAAAGTGTCTGCTAAAGGCAGCGATACTTCGAACCTCTTGACTCACCTGTGTGACCGTCATGACTCTATAGCCAATGCAAGTAAGTTAACGTTAGCGTTTTAGCTGAAATGCATGACGTGGGGGCTTTGGGTTGAAGGAGAAGGTAATGAGTCGCCCCATAGTGCAGCCGCACCGGCGCCGTGTCGCGGATACCTCTGGCACAAATGCGTTAGGGCTCCTGGAGGGCAGATTAAAGTTGGTCGCCAATGCAATAGATTCACTCTCGCCGCATTATTATGAATTTAACAATGATTACTGATGGCATTTTCCCAAATCTGCAAAGCAAAAGCAAACTGGAAGGACACAAACTGAGAACAAGATTCCTGATATAGAGGGTTTAACTCGTTAAAAATATTCTAACACAGTTCTGGCGCTATAAATAGTACATGTAATCCCTCCGAACGATCACCAATACATAGTTATAGTTTACTTTGACGTGAAAAGTTGCACTTTTGATATGACTTTGTCTGTATTTTTTACATATAACAAACACTGTTACACTTTTTTGAAACTATTTCAGTTTGTGTAGGACTATCAGTGCTTTCTGAACTTATTAACACACATTAAAAAAAATACCGCAATAACACCGAAAACCGTGATAATTTTGGTCACAATAACCGTGAGGTAAAATTTTCATACCATGACATCCCTAGCACTCATGTGATGCATTAACTTACTGAGAGGCCGTCAACAAAGATCGACATAAGTAAACAAACTGAAAATCTGGTTACACATTGGGATTCTTCATTTTGTCTTTCTTTTTTCTTTAAATACTTCCAGAATAAGAGCCGTTCATGAGGTGGGTGAGCTTGTCGAAGAAACTTGTCAAGAGCAATTCTCTCAGATCATGAGCCAAGTTCATGCTCCGTTAAAAAGATTAATGAAAATTTGATTGGTTTTAGTAGAAAAGTTAGTATATCCATCTTCTTTCAAATGTTATTGTCACCCCCGTATCGTTTCATCCTTTTTTTCGTTAAATTGACCACGCTTTGTTCCTACTCAAGCATTTCTTAGATGTCACACAATAATATCATCCAACTCCCCTCTACCTATCAATTGCAACGATCATAACACCAGCCATCTTCATCATTCTGGCATAGAGTCCTAGGCACATTCTCCCCCTTCCCCGTGTCCACCCTCCGCCTCTCTCATCAGCAGCATCTCTCTAGTCCATTAGTGCTGGAGACGTGGGTCCGAGGTGAGGTCTGGCTCCTCCATCTCCTTCCACAGGGTCAACGGCACCTCGGTCTTCCCCCCCCCCCACCGCCGCTAATGACGTCTCTGGGAACACAACGCAAGGCGCGGGGGCCAGAATGCTCTTCATCATGGGGACATGTCGAAAGCGTATGCAGCCACACACACACACACACACTCGTGCACTGGGAGTGAACGGGAGACTCATTAAGGGCATGGAAATCTATAGACTCTTCATCACTTTGACAAAAACCCACAGCAGATGCAGAGCAATGGGCTGATGCTATCGGTGGATTTATATGTGCATTTAAAAGCATTGTAATAGGTGCAGATGGAAGAGCAAACTTCTGTTGTCTTGAAACACGTGATGGCATTTTCTAGTACATTTCAATACATTTCTTGTGATGGCAAGAACCGTCTACTGCAGCTAACCTCATGCTTTGCATCCTCAAAAATCACACTTTCACTACATCCACGGACTACTTGGTCATACTGCATATAGATGATGATACAGTGCAGCCAAAGTATGCCCTCAGATTGGATTTGTGCCAACTACCTTCCCCAAACCTTACAAGTAATCAACATCCATTAATCCCTTTTTTATTCATTAGCTAAACACTTGCTATAGCACAATAATAATGGCTTAGGTTTGTGTTGCACTTTATTACTTCGACAAGCTTTTCAATGCGCATCCACTAAATCTTCACACTCTGTGACGGTGAGCTCGGAATATATGTATCGTATTTTACGGACTATAAGTCGCTCCGGAGTATAAATCGCACCAGCCAAAAAAATGCACAATGAAGAAGGAAAAACACATGTACATTATTACTTCGACAAGCTTTTCAATGCGCTACAGCATAACATCCACTAACTCTCCACACTCTGTGACGGTGAGCTCGGATTATATGTATCGTGTTTTACGGACAATAAGTCACTCCGGAGTATAAGTCGCACCAGCCTTGGCAACTACCTTGTTATGGGAGCGTAACTGCAGGCCGTCGTTTAAGCACCCATTTGCAAACTCGTTCCTCTGGCTGTGGCTATTGAGCTTTTAGCCCACGGTTAGCTTTTTTTGTTTTCTTCTTTGCAGTAAGAGTAACCTCCGCCTTTCACCAGTCCCTCACAAGTTTCCCGCTCACTCCACACTTTTTTTTCTGTTGCTCGATTACCTGTTTTTAGATTTTTCAGTGATACAGGAGTAGCAGATACTGGTATACAAGCCTAGAGTGTCCTCCAGAGTCAGTGTGAAAATAACAAACATGAAAAATAATATATTTTGATAAATAAGTTGCACCCGAGTATAAGTCAGGTGCAACCCCCCAAATAAGTCAGGTGCAACCCCCCCAACTAAACTATGAAAAAAAGTGCAACTTATAGTCCGGAAAATACGGTAGCCACAGCAGCCTTGGGGTAGACCGCCAGAAGTGAATCAGCCAATCTGCACTCCTCCAACCACAACTAATGGCTCATTCACACACCACATTCTTACAAGGCCACGGTGGGTGAAGCGTCGCACCAAATGACCGATGGACAAATGCTCTAACCAACTGAGCCACTGTCTCCAGAAAAATTCAAAGCAAAATCCACCACTGAAAATCTAAAATATTGCCCTCAGTGTCACAAAATTACAATTCAGGGAAGCCATCGAGGACATCACTCAAAGTTGCTCTCCGACATGCAGCGTAAATCACCCGACCAATCATATCGCATCTGCATGATTGAGTAAGGCAAACAGCGCCATTCGTCAATGTAATCAATGAATATAAGCTTTCTCACAGCGCCGCAGATGTTGGATTGATTTTGGATATGCGCTAATGCAGAGGCGGCTGAAACAAAGCGATACGAACATGCCAGATCACGCCGCCAGCTCCAGGCTTATTAACACTTTTTTTTAAAAATCTCTGCAGTTTCTACTCGCAACTTTGGCACACATGAAAACCTCGGCTGGCGTGAATTAGCTGTGTAGCTGTTGATGAAAACCCAAACACCGGGGAGAGAGGAAAGGGTGAGACTATTTAAATAGGAAAAAGGTGGAAAGGGAATTAATTCAATAGGATGTAACAAATAAAAACAAATAAATCAGGTCAAGCTATACATTTACATCATATTGTTTGGCTCATTTTGTTCTGATTATTTTGTGTCCTAGTCCAACACTGGTATGCACGGGTGAACCAAAGATGAATTTGTACAATAAAAAGTAAATTCTATCATTTTGAAATGTGTTTGATTATGCTGTTTTTGGTCAGCATACCCCTCTTGATACAACCTTGGTTCTTAATTTAACCAGACTTGGGACAACACCTTTCTGTTCACACTGTTTATTAATTCAATTATTTTGGCTGATTAACCATTGTATTCTGCCATACTGCATTTAACACAACCTAAGGGCTGGAATGAAAGAAATGAGGCAGGTCATGAAACAATCATCATTTGAATACACATTTATAGAGATACAATGATGATACTGGATACTGGAAAATGCCAATGAATTATAAATGTATGTAGGGTAGATAATATAGTAAAAGAAAAAGATATTTCACATGATATCGTAAACTTATCCTGTCGATTTAGGTCACTTACATGCGGCATACAGATGTCATTCCGTTTCCTTAGCTCTGCGCTTGCTGGATTACATACAGTACAGCAAATCTACATACACCCACGCATACGTTGGTAAAAGCACAATGGCGCATTTCTTTCATTGATTTTTTTACGGGGCCAATTAAACCAAACATGAGAGCTAGCACATGATTAAAGATTTATCCACCCAAGGTGCCCGGCATCCCTCACCCACACAAAAACAAGCAACATGGCTGCACGGGGATGGGAGAGGAAAAGCATTGACCGTATAAAAAAATAGTCTGACTGTACAGATTGCCGCTGCATGCCCACTCCCAGGGTTGCACGCCGCTTTAATTCACTAAACATGCATTTCTTTTCAAATCAATTAGCCCCGAGGTTGCTAACTTGGAACGCATCTCCATACGGCCTCTAGAGGGAACAGCTGCTAATGTGAGGAATTAAGGTTAGTGAATCAGACGCACGTAAACAGTGCTTTACCACTATCGCTTTGCATTATAACGTATTGATTGCAATGAAGACGGTTGATATCGAACCGCACTGGAAAAGGCTAAGAATAGGCGAATTGTAGTTAAGACGAAGAGTTGTGGAGAATATGGACATCCTTGGCATGAGCAGTCGGGGGAGAGTGGCCAATTCGTCCAATCATAGGCTAAAAGATAATAGGCAATTCTCTACGTTGCATTTCAAGCAACATAGATAATTGCTTATTTGGACTTTTTCCAATTCTGAGGTAGTAAAAAAATTATTTAATTGAACACGGTAACAAATGGCTATTAAAGTACTTGAAATGAAACAAAATGAGACCATTTCAACCACTTTATGACTATGAGTAAAACGAGAGCGCACAATTCCACAGGTGTCCCTCGGCAAGTTGTTTCCACAAAGCTACATTAAAAGTTTCTGTTTGGCCAGAGACAAAGTCCTCGTTCACACAGACTCCGTATTGATCCCGCGGACTTTCCAAGAGGTGAGAGAAGGTCGGTTGCAATCAAAGACACTTTCCAAGAGACTCCGAGCAACTTACTCTTCGCAAAAATAACCTCTCTCTGTCAAAGAAGTGCAA
Source organism: Neogobius melanostomus (assembly GCA_007210695.1). Classification (NCBI taxonomy): domain Eukaryota; kingdom Metazoa; phylum Chordata; class Actinopteri; order Gobiiformes; family Gobiidae; genus Neogobius; species Neogobius melanostomus. Next base: position 138,632 of record VHKM01000265.1, on the reverse strand, counting down.
GGCTTTATCAGCATGGAGGAGTGTAATTTCTCCCAACAGAGTCCAGACTGAACTCAGGGCGACAGAAGGAGCAGCACATGATGGCTGTGACATTATTTTTGCTACATTTTACACCTCTCGCAAAAGAAATATGGCATCAAGTTGATATAGCAGCTGTCTTCTACAAGGGAGACACACTCAGATTATAGTATGCATTCTTAGTTCAGAATGTTGCCTAAGTATAAGAAAAGCCCGTATGGCTTTACTCAACAGGACTGCACAGGGTGAAAGAGGGTGAAGAGCGGGAAGAGACATTCATCAAAGTCCGAACTCAACCCAGAGAACAGAACAGTGCACATACTACTTTAATACATTCATTTATTCATTCCATAATGATTCGTCTCAAATATAGATGGCAACATTTGTGGTTTTATAGCCCTTTTAGCATTTCATGAATATAAAAAATGCAACAAGCCAAAAGGCACATTTCTCATTTATCTGAAATACTTTTTTTTAATGTTTTATTTGTTTTATTGGGAACAGAGACGTGCTGTTCACCCTGGAGGATTTGTTGTATAAGAACAAGAACATTATTTTTTTCTGTGTTTGCGTAGGCAGGAAAGAACAAAGCATTTTCTTAACCTTCAAAAAGACTTGATTATTTGATCCCTGCACAACTGAGAGACAATGGCACTTTACTTGCCACCTGTAATTTCTATGATCAAAACGGGCCCATGCAAAAGTCTAGAGGACAAGTGACGCAACTCACAACACAATGATTACAACTTTAAACTGCAACTACTTTGTCACCACCAAAAATATGGAAAAACATGCTGAAATATTATGAAAGAGCCTAAATCGGAGACAACACTTTGATGCATTTGGACTGGAATATTGAGGTGGTGTATTTCACAGCGAAAACAAGCGCCAGACCATGACACATCTGTTGCCAAGTTCATTAAAAAGCAAGCGCATACATTTAATGTAACGCCATGAGTTTGTGTCAGGCCATGTAGTCGGGGATTGAGCATCAGAGCTCACCGAAACCTGGATTGGGTCAATAGACGTTGGGCCAAAATGCACAAAGTCCTGCCAATAAACACAGGGACTACATCAGTGGAAGCTACCGGGCCAATTAGAAAATTAAATTAGATTATAAATGCCAGGCTTGAGAGAGACGTATAGTTGAATATAGTTTAGAAGATGATCTTTTCCAAGCTCAGTGGTGGCAACACCTGGTCACAGCAGGCATGGCAACATTGGGCATTTGTGCAGGTGAGACAGATGACAGGTGACCCCATCATTTGAGCTGGCAGCTCATTTCAGATTTTACAGCACAGTGCTAATTTGGATGAAGGACGTTTTTGGAAAATCACAGACAAGGCAAGTGCAGTGAATTTGCTTATAGTTTCAATGAATACACGGTGAATTGAATGTTAATTTTCAACAAGGAGTTCTAAGTGGGAATTAGTCAGCCACAAAGCCAGCAGTTGGCTACTTTGGTTCTTTTAAGCCAGGCCATTACGAAAACTGAGTGAGAAATGGAAAGTCATTGAGTCCAATCTCAGACTACAATACCCTCATTTGATTCAGAACGCTGCGGCAGACAATTTCAACAAAATCGTGATCATTTTAGCAGAACATGATTGGGAATTTAAATTTTGAAATGGAAAAGAAAAATGAGGACAGAAAAGGCATAATTTAAACCAAATCAGACCACAGTCGAAACATAAAATCTCTTCTCCATTTTGGCATGCCAGAACGTGTCAAATTCAAAATTCAAATGTGAATCCATATTTCTTGTACTGTCACTGAGACTGCCGCGGCAACAAGATATTACTAAATAGAGCGAAAAGTCATGCAAAGTCAATTTGTGTCAGGAAACGTCAACGCAAAAGTCTGCCACGCTCCCACCTGCTGTGCTATGATGAGTCAAGACGCCTATGTTAAGTCCACATGGGCAGGATGGCAGTGGTTAAGTGGTTGAGACAGGAGTAAACACTTTGCCAACGTTCGCTCTGGTGGTTCGCGCAAGCCGCTCATTTCCCTATTAGCCTGGGCCATTTCCTCCTCGCTGCTTCATTGGGTCATGGTTAACCTCCCAGACCCTACAACTAATCTAATGGACTGGACATTTCTGTAAACATGAGACTATGGCTGCAAGACGAATCACAAAAATTGCAATTTGAATATCCAGTTGGGCAAACTGAAGGGCTGCGATTGTTTCAGTTCTCGGAGGGGAACATCTCGCAAACTCTGCATCTTAAACTTCTACGAACATGTTCTGAAACGCAAGTGACCCTTCCATTACTTTAGCACGTTTTAGGCTTTTTTCAAATGTTTTTTTTTTCCCCTTTTGCTCATGTATAAAATGTGTGCATCATTTAAATCCCGAACACACAAAGGGAGATAAAAGGTGGTCAATGATGACAGAAAATGATAAAAACCAACAAGCAATTTAATATTCATTGTTACCAAATGTCATCAAAATGTCACAACTGTCATTATTTCTATGATACTTAACATAACGTGATTACCTCAGCCAAGGAAGATATGTTTTTTTAGATAAATGATTTGATTTAATCTTGCCCTGTGTTACAAAATGTATGCTGGAAGCAAAGATCGAAAAGTGACCATTGCCTTAATATCAAAGACTAACTTACTTCTCTCTTTCAAAGCTCTAATTCCCCAGTATTCACCTTCACACAACATCAGCAGTTGTCATCCAGCGGTATGATTATGTAGAGGTATTATTTATAGCCTGTGTATATGAGGTAACCGCTCCGTTGATAAGGAGAATTACTGGGAAATAGCTATATCATCAAAGACCGACTCCCCTCAGCACCGCTACCACTTTTCATCTTTCCTCATGTAACAAATGACAAGAAAATCCCCTCAAGGTAACAGGCTTAAAGACACTGGAGTGAGGGACGTGGGTTTGTGTGTAATCTACACAAACAGCTGACGGAGAGGTAAGAGAAATGTGCTACGTGTGGGAGTGTGAGAAAGGCATGAGAATAAGGAAAAGAGCTTACCGCAAATGCATCGAAATCGCAATTTGATTAATCAAAATGAGTAAATAGCAAAGGCTGCCGAAATGTTCAGGTACGTAGTTTAGTCATTCGGGTCTGCTCTTCACGCTACATAAGAATACTCTATAATGTTCAACATGTCCAAGAGTATGTGAGCGTTGAACTGAAGTTTTGGCTTAAAACACAAATCCAACTACAATAAATATGTGTAAGAAAAAACAATAACTTCAGTTTTCTTGCAAAAGTGTTAAGCCTTAAAGTGATAGTCTGTAAGTTTTCAAAGTGCGGAGAGATAGTGATATTAGAAAGTAAACAATCAAATTCCTCCCCTCTTTAACCAGATAGCCCTTCTTAGTTTGCAAAATGAGGACAGTATTTTCAAAACTAAACGATCAAGCTCCTCTTCGTCCCTCCTGATTGGACCGGACAGGCTGGATCGCAGGAAAAGCTCGTGTCATTGGTCAACGCGGCAGGATACTTGACTCTGATTAGTTAGAGATCCGGGAAGGAGGGACTTTATAAAAAATATATATATAATATTACTTACTTGACATCAAAATGCAAGACCGAGTGATTGATTTGACTCATTTTATAAAATTTGTAATACATTTAGACTTCCAGACTGTCACTTTAAACTGAGCCAATTGAATTAAAGGGGGGTATTATGTAAAATCGACTTTTTCAAGCTTTATATCATGTTATTATGTCATTCCCTCATTAAACACATGCCTGGAGTGTTCCCTTGGCTCATTCACATATTTTTGAGTAATCAGTAAAAACTTAGACGGCAGCCATTTTAGGTGTAGCTATGCCTCAGTCCCCCTAGGAACGGCCCCACCTCCTGGAGACGCCCCTGGACCTTTTGTCACCAGCCAAGCCACCAACCACTGCTCCTCAGCTCAGCAGAGCCCCCTCCCCGCACAGTAGTGTTGTTTAGATGCCACAGCAGTGTGCTGAAGGGGGCGTGTCGGAAAGCTTCTTAAAGAGACAGAGGCCTATTTCAAGACGTTCAGTACAGCCATTTTGAGAGAGTAATTTTATTCAAGGCAGTTATTTTAATTTACTGCATATACAGACCAACAGAAGGTTACGTCATCACTGTAGTATGCTATAGACTGGTGCTATGTGATTGAAAAAAGCATAATACCCCCTCTTTAACAAAATAAACACAGTGCCATTTTCCCCAGAATCGTAATAAATACAGTAATACAATATATTGTAAATATTTGTTTACATTTAGTAGTGTGTGATATACAAAGTACTTAATCAATGGCTTCTAGAGTTGGGCAAAATAAATACATGAATCTTTTCAGTTTTTGGAAACGTAACCAATTAGACAAATAGTACCAGCAGACGCCAAAATAATAATTCACTAAATGTTTAGTAATGAACAAAAACAAAAGACAACAAACCAGAACTGTGAATATCTAACAAGGCAGAATTTTAAACAGACCGAGAAAACAAGCGATTCTCGACCTAAAAAATGCTATTATGGCATGAAACAAAATCAATGGGGAAAAATGTGATGAATTAGTAATGTAGATATTTTATAGTAGAAGTGTGCTCAATACAAGAAAATGCACGTAAACAAAGGTCGTACCACGATTTGTCTGTTGAGCAAGTTTGGAAAAATGGACTAAAACTGAACTTTTGCACTTGCACAACATACAGCATTTTTGCTGTATGTTGTGTTTGTAGAAAATATTACAGTCTCAGCCAGACAGGGAGACGGATTTTACAATATAATGTGGTTTCTTACCTTACCTAATATTGCAGTAATTATTATTTGGCTATAATTGTGCGACAGTAAGCTAAAGAAACTACACTGAAATTCCAAGGTAATGCAAGTCCACACGATGACAAAGCTGCTCAAAGTTATACCGAGAAACCTGATACAAGATTGAATACAAAGCCAAACCACATTGTCAGTATAAAGTTAACTTTTTGTACAACTTCTGACACTTGCCTTGGCCCTACATCTCTGTGTCAGCCCGGCGCGGCGGTATTAGCCGACATGTTTTATTCAGCAGCATTAGTTTGTCGTTTCATATGCCGCTCGCTGGCTGCGTATTCTCGCCGACAGAGGTGCAAAACAGGATTACAGCGAATGTAAATAATAATAAACCAGTGGCACATGGAGATATTGGGTTAATCTGAGTCGGGGATTAATGCCATGATACTTTGTTGAGTGAGCTGTGGCGCTAGGATAACAACAGCGGGGCATATAGTACCGCAGCAAAGGCATGGGTATAATGGGATTGCGTTGGAGAATATGTTAAAACGATTTTGGAAAATAATCTAATTGCGATTTTTTTCTTCAATATTGCGATTAAATATGCAATTATTGTTGCAAGGTCCTCTCCTCATGTATTTTTCACCTAACACAAGCAATAAGTCAGGCCGTTTCATAATAAACAATATTAGATTAATTTGAAGTGAAAATTGCAACAGTAAAGGAAACAAAATTGTTGCCTGACCTATTCAAAGTTTGTGAACATGTGGACTGCACTTCTTAAAAACTGTCTGAACTTAACAGTACAGTCTATAAATAAATGAAAAAGATAAATTATATATTTAGATATGATAAAATATATATGAAAAAATGATAAAACTCACTCATCCAGTCAGTAACATCACCCATACTAAAGTGCAGAAAAAGTAAGAACAAACGCCTGCTTTAACTAGTTGGAAAAGTTTTAGGAAATCAAACTCCCAATGAATACAAAATAAACTTATTTATTATTTCGGCCAATCAAATCCCGGTCTGAGCTGCGACTCGTAGTTGCTTCAGATGTGCGTTATTAGTGGACACGGAGAGGCCAGATGGAGCACACGCCAAAACACAGTGGAATTAGGAGCAGCATTTTGGTTTTGGGATGTAACTTTGGACAATATGAAGAAAGAGAAGCACAGTGACGCAAGGAGACGGAGACATGAGGTGCCAAACACAGACACGTCTCTTTGACTCGCAGACATTTAGTGACATTTCAGCTTAAACAGCACATTTCCTCAGCAAAATAAGACATGGCACGGACTCCTGCCTCGGATCGTAGTTTCCAACACTTTTCATACAGCAGTTTAGTGTTTATATCTAGCGTCTGTACTACCTACAGAGCGCATATGCGGTAGATGCAAAGGTAAATAAAGGCACGTGGCACATCGCCTCCGCAGATACTTTATGGTCATGAACTGTCATTATGCTTTTGAGATAAGTTCTTTATCCACAACATTCCCAAACATAAGCCTCCTAAACTGAGCCACAAACGACTCTTTACTCTTTACAAGCAGCACAGGCTCACCTATATCTCTGTGGTGGCAGAGACGTGTGAATCCGGAGGTGAGGGAGTTTCTGTGATCATCAGAGCGTGTAGTAGCAGCGAGAGAATGGCGTGATGAGCGCTGCGGCTAACGCAATGCTAACGGAGAAGAAAGCAATAGTCCTTCGCGGTGGCTGCATGATAAACGCTGATATTTTCACTGTACATCCACAATCTACAGCGCACCTTAACTAGACTGAGACATAAACAAAAGCACGCGGCGGACCTGACTTTGCTGCCATATCTCGCACCTCCATTCAATGAGAGACTTTTGCAGAAGGAAAACAAAAGCTAATACACAGGAAATGGCCAAACTAAGGTATTAAGATGGAGACAATTCTCGTTTGCCATTTTCTGCCCGTTTTGCTCAATAGGTGCTTGAGGACGGATAGTGAGAAGATGCCGAGTGAGCTTCTGTTGAGAAGGATGTTGGTGGGCTGCATAAAAACTGTTATGGGGCTGTCTTTGTGTTCCTTTACAATGCGCTGAATAGTAAGCATCTTTTCTTCTTTGCTTTTTGTAAGGCAAGCACTGCAGGAGCACAATGTAAAGTAGCACATCAGTGCAGCAGGTAAAGTTTAGGCTTACGGCATAACTGCAAAATGCCTGGTGTTAATTCAACCGTAAAAGAACTAATTTAGACACCATTTCTACAGCATACGCCTATTTCATACCTAAAGCCCATCATTGGTCAAATTCGTCGTTCAGTTGCAAACTCAATGAGAGGAATACAGTGGATTTTGTGTCACCAATTTCCGGCCATTAGTGACTGTGAAGAGGCAAAAATAGCCAAACTTAAAAAAAGGTGACTTTGGCAAGGGCCACAGTGGGTTGCCAAGGAGACAACCGAGTCTGAACATCTCCAAAATAGCAGCCTCTTGTGGGCTGGCCACATTTTTTGGGAGAAGTCAAGATACCGCAGCCAGTTTGAAAGCTTAGTGGTTTTCGTAGTTTTGATGGTGAGCTATAAGATATCAGCATATTTTTGACCTCATTGTTGCTGATCTTGACTCGAACAACGCGTTTACTGTGACATAATCCCATGACGTTATTTTTCCATTGCAAAGCATCAAGACCACTAGTGTTCCTGTGTGCATAAATGTTTTAAACCTTTTTATTACTCCCCACCGTTGCCAACTGAGTCAGGAATGTAATCCAATGTAATCCACCTAAGAGCGCAGGTGTCGAAAAAGAACACGCAGCCGATTCATTGGTAAATACAGGAAATTAACTGTGTTTTTAACAGAGAAAGTAAAGTCAAAGCAATACTTTCAAAAGGACAGCATAGTGCTCTAAAGGAGAAGTTGCCTCGTTCTGATACTTCACTTCCACGCTCTCTCACATGAACAGAAACTCTCACTTCTCACCCACTGAGACCCACACTAATTAGATTACAGCAAGGACACTATCACAGTGCTATCTCCTGTGCACTTCCAGAGATGAGAGAAACCCTGTTATGTGCTTGCAACATAGAGAATAATATATGCTTTATATCACCACAAAAGCAGGCAAAGGAGATAAACAAAATTATCAATATACAGATCACAGTGCACAGGAGCGTTAAAGGTCCTTTATCATGCTTTGTTAGATATAGTGGCAAACATGCGTGGAATAGAGTTTGGCCATGGACAGGACAAGTTTGTTTAAGTGCCTACTCTAGCCTGTAACATTCAGAGACATGGAAATTTCTGTGTGTATATCAGAGCAGCATTGAAGTGAGGGAGATGAACAGAATATGACTGAAAATCATGTGCAAATGAACCAAACACTACTCAAGATCTGTGTTTGCTAACAGTGACCCCTACATTTAGTATTTGACTCTGATGATAGGTCAGAACATTTGGTCAGAAAATGTGTCATATACCCTTGAAATACCTACTGTATACTTCAGCTATGCCTCATGTCAACACACTGAGACAAAGTCAAAGACCAAAATAGTTACAGAAAGGAAAATAAAACGCTAAGGACGGATAGGTTGCCAGTTCACAACTCGGAACAAGAGAAATGGACTTGAGGTGAACTGCCCGGGGCCAGCAGCGACCTCCGCTAAAATTACCTCCGAGCTGCTTCGCACTGTTGTGTCCCACACCCATTGGACAACACACACCAGGTATTGTTAGGCTCAAAGAATAAAAGGTGAAACCGCATTCTGGGCTTGTCATCTGTCAGGTCAGCAGGACGCCAGGGACAAATTGTCGACTCGATTACATCCACTATCCGAATAATGACGTTAGGTTTTTTAGGGAAGTGAGCCAGCTGGCAGCTCCATGGTGCCGGAGATATGCAGTGCAGTGGTGGCCAGTTAACAGCTGCAGCATGTTTATATTCACAAATTACTGAAGGTTTTAAATGAGTTTCTAAGAAAATAACAATTGAAGTTAATAAAGTGTTCTTAAGCCGTCATCTGTTACTTAGTAGTTAAAATGTTGGACATTTCGCCTCTCGGCTTCATCAGCACTAAGATCTTTGTTTGGCAGCAGGTCGACTACATGGCGGTCCAATAGGCTCAATGCACGCGAGTGACATGTGACTTCCGAGTGCAATTTCTGAAGGTCATGGCCCTTCCTCCTGTTATTTTCCCAATAAGGATTAGTTCAAATCAAAAAATAGTTCAGGAAAACATTACATTGGATGTAAATATTTGACTGCAGGAAACGTCTGTGTTTATTAAGGTAAGACTTTGAGCTCAGAGCTATAGTATAAAAAACACAAAATTAAACAACTAAAAAGTATTTATCCGAATGATTTTTTTTTGAGCAGTTCGTTCAAAATCTCAGTTCATTTTGATCTATTAGCTATTGGCCTCAAGAAAAAAAAAACACCTACTGTGATGAGCAAGGACGTATCCTTCTTTGCTCCTGACGCGATGTTTTGTTTTTTTTTGGGATCCACTCGGAGGTCACGTGTTGGCTCGCGTCTTGTCTTCAAACAAAGATCATTAGTGTTGAAGACGTTTCTTGGAGACGCATAATGTGCAGCACTTAAACTACCAAGTGCAGACGCTGCCTCAAGGTGAGACACTGCAGGGAATTTTGAGATATTTATTTGAAACTTTTGCTGTAGATTACAGCTTATGTATTAATTAGTTAGGTGACATTCTGGCTTAATGTCACCCCATATACCTATTCAAATGGAGCACTGTGCCAGGCAAATAATTGGATGCTTAAAAGTGGATCAGCCAAAGTTTAGTTGGAGTCTACTTCCATGCAAGAGTGTTGATTTAACTAAGCACCGCAGCAGGAATATAACAGGCAAGGCTTAAAACATTCTAAGCTCAGAATACTGCCTGGATTCCAAAACGTGCCAATTATTTACAACTGCAGCAAAACGGCCATCTTCAAAAGAATAACAGCCATTTTTGCGGCCAACATGTAGTAAATACCAGAACCCAACAAGAAACAGCATTTTAAAGTTCTTACCATAACAATGTGTCAAGCCACAATGGACTATTTTATGACGGCGGACAACACCAACCCCCAAAGATTTTTTCTTTTGTAAGATGATGATGACATGCCCGTCTTGTGTGTTGCCATGCGTTTGCGAAATACGAAGACACATTGACACAAAGGTTGACAGGAGAGAAGAGGGCCAAAATGATGCAGTTAAGATCCCGCTGTTGTGAAGCTAATTTTGACTTAAAGTTTAAGTGATGGAGACCTGAATGGCCGATGCACATGCCTGGTTTAAAAGCGCAGAACCTTGAGAGATCTGTTTGAGACTTTTCAGGGCAATCGGGCGGTGGAAGATTACTTTCACAGTGTCTTCTTCTTGGACAAAGAAAAATCCCTTCACTGTTCCCGAGCATAGTCCTCGTCTCTCAAAGATCCTTAGCGTCTCGCCCAACACTAGATGTTGACCTTATTCACTCCGCTCCGCCGCTTGTTAGTTGAAGCCAAACAAAGAAATATGCCAACTCAGATTCTGCAGAGGCTAGCATGAGCGTGATCAATGGAAGACTTGACCCTCAGTCCAAATCTTCCTCGGCGCCATTGGCTGTTCTCTGGCGTACAAATGATTAGGTCAGCGGTCCTCTTGACCCCTCCTCCTGCCATTAAAAAATGCCCCCAATCCAACTCCATATGGCGCACGGGGGAAACAGTGTGCACGAGGACAGCAGGTGACAAAAATGTGTTTTTTTTCCCATTGCCTCCTGTGCCTGGAGCCTCTCTCTGTTGCCTTGTTATTACACCCTGGCATAAGTGTGTGTGTGTGTGTATGTGTGTGAGTGTAGCCTTCGGACTTTAGCATTGGTGGCGTGAAATTAGTTGTGATGTGTCCTCTATGGGAAGCCAAAGAGAAGACGCTCTCCTTTCGAGACCTGCCCGGACCTATTGTCCTGCAGAGGCACAATGCCACACACAAGTCTTTGTTTGGATAGACTTGTTCCCATTTTTGCACTGTATAACTGCAAGCCGATTCGTAAAAGTTCAAATTTCTTACGTTTTGAATGAAGACATAGTAAACAAACAGTAAAAAAAGAGTGATCTTCCGCTCTTTTCTTTACTTGGAGTAATGTAACAAAGGATGCACCAGCTCGCCACATGTATAGCAGATTTTGTCCATGAAAGTTTACATAGGTGTTAAATGTTTATGTCAATCTCTACACTAAGGTGCCATTATTATTGCTCACAGGAAGCGTTATTGAAAACGGCATAAACAGAATTGAGGTGTGGAAAGCACTGAAATGTACATTATAATCATCCTTGTTAGCCGTATATAGGTCATACGGAGACGTGCAGAGGTGGAGTGTTTCCGTGTTCAACACATTGGGATGATTGTATGTTGAATTGTAAGACAGAGCAGCACACATATGCAGCGGGAAAACAGCATTGACACTTTACAACCGTTTCCCAGGGCAACAAGCTCCGAGTCTTCTGAGAGACACGTCGAGAATGAGGCAGAGGAGGGAGGAGGAAGAGCCGGCGCAGAAGATACAAGCCAATCTGACAAATAAAGCGGCTGGACGGCATGCACAAGCTCAGAGGAACAAACGTGTCACCTGCACCAAAAGTGCAAATATTCTTACTTTATGAACATTTTTTGAATAATCTTCAGCTTCAGTGTAACTTAAAATAAACAAGAACAAGCTAATTAATTTCTGACTTTTTCTATAAAACTTCATTGTCATGTCCTGTGGCCGGAGGGCAAGACACTTCACCCACCTTGCCTCCAGTGTCTGACGCTGATGTATAAATGAGAGCATGAATGGGTGATCTTTTAATGCCTAATGTAAGTAGAAAAGCGAAATATATATGACCATTTACTATTTAAAGAACTAAGTCTTTTTTACCTTAATAAATCCTTTTCGTAGTACCTCTAGGGGTAATACAATTGTTAATGGGATGATTGGGGGTCTTTCATCTCCTCCTGGTGTCTCTGGCCAGAAAACCAGCAACTTTCCTGCCTCCGGGTTGGAGCCACCAATACACACTAATGGAATCACGAAGAGGAAGCTAACAGGCTAACGGGCAAAGTTAACTGTGGGCTAGCACCACTTAAACAGTATTTACAGCAAAGTTTGAGTGAAAAAAATGATCTCCATTGTGTTATTGGATGTACAATATGCCTCTCTCCCTTTGTATTTTCTGTCAGCATAGTATTTACTCTCACGGACAATGAATGAGTAAAAACCGCAACATGCTACGAAACCTGCAGTGGCACTTATGGCCTCTAGGGGCACAAGTTACTTAGTTCTGCTTTAAATGGGACAAAAAAAGTTGATTCGTAAACTCGTCTATGGTGTGTTATTTTGGACTTATTAACCTCTTAACCCCCGCCTTAACCGTGCACATTTGTCCAGTTTGGCTTAACCCAAATCTAAAAGCTTAAAAAAAAAGCAGCAAAATAGTGATGAAAATGAGGATGAAAACCCAGCAAAAAAAGGGACAAAAAACGTGCCGGAAAAGCAACGAAAACACGGCAAAAAAGCGATGAAAAAAACATTTTAAAAAACAACAACAAACGAAAACACGACAAAAACGCTTCAAAAATGTGACAAAAATGCAGCGGCAGTGGGACAACAAAGTCATGATCAAGTTTTTAGATTTGGGTAATGCCAAACTGGAGAAAATGCTCTCGGTTCAGGCGGGAGGTAAGACATTAAAGGGTAATTACGTTGATGCGATTTTGATCAAGGTCAATTCAAATGAGTTTTTATTTTTTTATTTTTTTGGTGTTGATTTTGTGTATTTCTCATGGTGTGTGTGATGTAACTGTTTATGCAATAAAAAATCAAACAAGTTTCATCATTAAGAGGGGAATTGTTCCGACAATCTTCTCTTGAGTACCCAAAGTAGAGCCACCCTCAGTGTGTGACAGTTGCTGCTATACGAGCTTCCTCAGCTGCTCTGTGATGTCAGTGACAGTGTGACCAGGTCTGTTTTACAAGTACATTTGCTGTATCTCTGTTGTCCTTGCAGGTACAGTATATGGTCGGGTCCTTCCTGCCGTCAACATTTTGCTTAACTGCGGAATCTACAGCTTTACGTCCTGCGTCCCGCACAGCGCCACAGCTGGGCCCCATTTGTTGCTTGATCTAACAACTCTCCCCTTGACCTGGTTATTATGTTAACTTGTGTATGTTGACTCGGAACAGTCCGCATACGCCGTCATGCTCTGTGATTCTCATTGTAGCTGAAAACACTTTGAAACCACCGTACATGTCTGTGACACTGCCATGGCCCGTATAGCTTTCACATCACAGATCTCTCAATCCATCTCTCCCTCCCTTTGTGATGGTCCAAAGCCAAGTCCTGTAGAGGGGCTCAAACGCGATGCTGGCATGTGTGGGAAATTTGGCCCCCTGCCCATCACTGAGCATCACTTTGGCTTCCACAGTCACGCAGTTGTATTCATCAGTGAACGGATGCCACCGGGCTTAAAAAAAATGTTTCAAAACGCGAGAAGCAAAGCCCCTGGGAAGTCGGTAGTTGGTACAACGCAAGAGGATGTGAGACAGACCCCTTAGGACCACAAGCACCTAAGATCCAACAAAGGCTGAGGGCTAAAGGACTGAGAGCGCAAGACGGGGAGGAAGGAGGGAGACGGAGAGGTGAGTCGCAGGCGTAGCGAGAGGAGAGAGAGAGAGAGCGAGGGAGATAAAGGCGGAACCGGAGGGCAGAGGAAATAACAGAGCTGTAGCGGAGATATACTCACAGAAACCGGCTATTAAGGAGCAAAGCAAACCAAGACCGGGCAAGATAGAGTCAGGGAAAGGGAAAATCCACTCTCACCTGTGCCATTTGTATTCAGGAGAGGTTTGACCTGTAATAACTAAGCAGCATAGTCAAGAATTCTATCATGACTTCCACTCGGGAACATTCAAAAGGATGTACTCGCGCCTTGATAGCCTTGTGGGTAATGCACATGCACGTGGTTGCACTAGTACTGGAGGAGGATAGCGCAGAGGACAAAGTTTCTAATGTCCAAAATGCAAATACAAAAAATGTGTTGTTGTGCTGGTTCCAAGCCTAAGTAAGCGGTAAGTAGGTAGACATTTTGTAATGATTATGGCTTGTTCTGGAATTATAAATGAACAGTTGATACACGCCCATGTAGCACCAACCAAAAAAAAGAAAGAAAGAAAAAAAGATCCAAATAAAGACACTGAGTTACTGTATGCCAACACCACTGCGTTGTAACTTAAAGAGGCCTTTTCACTGCCTTCTAAACAACAAAGCCCGCCACACCTGCTCCCAGCTCAGAAAGAGCTCATTAAACTCTCATTCCGCCTCAATCACACAGCGCACACTAAACGTCCAATAATCTCCATCAGTCTCTCCGGTCAATGCTACGCGCTTGTAAATGTCAGGGCAGGCGCACAGGGAAGTCCCCCGATATATATCAGTGAAGAAGATGCGGGTACGAGGAGGATGAAAGCGCGATTGGCTATGGTCACGAATTACTGTAGAAGATAATTATGGAACATAGAAATGTATCCAGTAAAGCAATTAGGAGCGTGACAAATGCGTATCATTGATGATTACTCAGCTGGTTGTCCGTTCAATTTCAGAATTGCATAGAATGAGTCTCATGAAGTGTGAATGAGATATGTTTGAATAATGGGCCCCGTCCACAGATAAAATGCAGTTCGAAAAATATTAACTGAAATAAAAATGTGAAAGAAACAAATATGTGCAAACAAATCTTTGTCATGTGAGTCAGTGCTACATAGTGGTATAATAGAACTATTTTTAAGTATTTTATGCGCACATTAAGTGTTATTAATTACTTGCATGCATATTTATTGTTGTAATTTTGCTACATTAATTACTGAAACAATCGCAGTCGCTATCATAAAACAAACTAACCGGGATGACAACAAACATACTTTACCTTTGTATTCCAGACTATGTTCTCTGTTATACGTTTCTTACGAATATTCAAGCTTAAAGGCACACTGCGTAACATTTTGGACTATACTGTTACCATCAGTACAAAACATGCTCCTAATGACCAGCTCAACACAGAAAATGTTATTACAGCAATATTAGGTAATCAAAGAATGGATTTGAATGAGAACCTAAACTATTTAAATCTCAAATTCTGCTGACTTTAGTCACATCTCCATGGAGACGAGCTGGAGACGTACCCACTCCCGGTCATGTCTTAGCAGAGGGGAGCCGCTCACAGCAAAGGCACTTGTTTGTTTGTGCATTTATGAGGTATTTTTCAATGATGAAAACATCTGTCATAAAATAAATGCTTGGATTTTATTTTTATTTATTCTGTAAAATTCTACGCGGTGTGGCTTTAAATAAAAGGAGAAGAAGGACATTATACTGTGTCTAGAAAATCATCACAGACTCTGACTTGCTCAGTGCCCCCATTACAATTACATTTTCAATTTGAAGGCAATTCATTTATAATAATATACTAACCGATACATCAAGTTGTCATCATGAACAAAACCATAAGCCCAAATTTATGGACTAAAATCAAGAACACAATCAATAAATGCACCATATTACCCGTCTTTATCCTTTAAGCACACCATCTCAAGTCTCGGTTTTATCTCAACACTACAGACATGACGCAAGCCATGAATTAGTTACATGAAAACAAAAATATTTGAGAAGGGCGGGCTTCTCGCCGATTACAAAGCAGCCATTATTTCCATTGGGTTGCAGCCGGATCAAGCTAATAATTATGAAATAGACCCGACGTGACCCCGGGTGGTCATGGCTCTCCCCACAGGTTTTTTTTTTTGCATGGCCGATGGAAATGAGCGAAAAATGACTGAAATTCCCCCAGCCATGTGACCCCACCTCCAATCTGGGATCAGCGGTTCATGCGGCCAGCGTCTGCAGATTAACAACTGACATACAGATTCCAGCGGGTTCCCGGAGCAAATCAGCTTACGCCACAAGGATAATGTCATTCGCTCAAAAGTAGCTATGAAATGGACTTCCTGTATTCATCCTTTTATACCCTGGTGCACGCATTGCTGGATGACTGATCAGGCATAACATAATGACCAACTGTCAACTACTGCAACTTCATTCACAGTAAAGTACAGTAAAGGCATTAAGAAACTGTACAAGACGGTTTCCCGACGTGACGTAAGCCATTTGTAACATAACATGGTCAAAGAATTGCAAAACCAACATTTCAAACTTTCACATTTCAGTTTTTAGGATAAATACCCATTTCGATTTAACGGTCATGAACATAAGCCAGCCACATTGATACTGAAGTCATGCATGTCAGGCTTTACCATCTCCATATATTATCAAATTAAATATATAAAACACATTTTACAAACAAAACACTGAAGGTTATCATATGAATACTGGTCTATTTTCCTATTTGCTTGCCTGCGTGACAGTTATGAGACTCAAAAATGATCGAAACAACACTTTCCAAAATGACAATCTAGTTTAGGATACTGGTTTTAGCATTAACTATTGTTATTTGAGAAAGCTTTTTTTTTTTACAACCCTAAAAACAATTCAGCATCATTGCAATATCTGGCACACAAATGCCTTTCATCTCTGATCAAAACCACACCTACCCTTCTCACCACGAACCTTTGCTCCCCTATATACTGTATCTCCGAACATCCATGGACCATTTTGATAGTGATCTGCACTTTTTTTTTTTGGACAATGACCGCCGCAGACCACAAGATTTGCACTTTTCGGAGAAGCTCTAACCGAGTCGTCTGGCTATCACAATTCACACAAAAGAAAAAAAGAAAAAAAACTTTCACATTCCTAGATCACTCACTGTCTGTCAGAGCGGTCATGACGTTATTCCATCTCCAAACCGACATAGCCAGAACAGCGAGTTGTTATAATGTACTTACGACAGTTTTCTTCATCGCTATTGTCCGAGCAGTCGTCGTCATCATCACATCTCCACAGGGTCGGGATGCAGCGTCCGTTATTGCACTGGAACTGGCCCGTCTCGCACTCCGATTCCACGTGAGTCCCTTGTAAAAAAAAATTAATAAATAAAAAGATGACCCCCCGAAACAACAAAGAATGATACTGTATACTGTACATACAAAATGAGTAAAATTTTCCTCAACATGCGCTCATATATAGTGTAAAGAAAGGAAACAAATGCACTCCACGTGGAATGTACTATTAGTAGGATAACAAGATGCTCTGTCAACTTTGGAACAGGATATATGCAGAGTCAACAATCAAATAACCCTGTAGCTGGTTATGGGGAATTTGGGTAAGTAAAGTAACACTGTCACTTTCTTAAATCTAAAAAAAAAAAAAACTATTTAGAAATGACTCCCAATGGTCCATTCTCCCTGCTGCTTTTTCTTTCTTTCTTTTCTTTTTTTTTTAACACTCACCCATACGTGTCTATTGCTTTCATGAACCCACACATATGATTGATTGCTTATGTGCAGAAACTGAAGGCTGCCCCGGCTTTGACCGTGCGCGCCTTCCACGTTTGGCCCGTATCCATTCGCCGCGATACAACAACTCCCTCACGCAGACCACTGAAGCTTTTAATTGTGTGCCGCTCCGTGAAACCACCAAGGCAGCGGTTTGCACTTTTGTAAACACATCAATAGCCCGCGACGAGACACCAGCGTACTGCTTCTTTTAGACACGTGTTGGCAGATACGGAAGCTTTTTTTTTTTTCCCAAATTGTCACACGTAGTGGCACCGCTCATCGCATTCAAAGAAGTGACCGACAGAACGAGATAAAGGGTGCGTCGGGTTTTTGGTATAATAAACAGACGCTGACAAAGACTGTGTGCGTGTGCGTGTGTGTGTGTCGCGGTGGGGGGGGACGTTTATCCACAGGCAATGATGCAAATGTGTGGGGGGGTGAATTGTGCGGCTTACCTTTAGCGCAATGGAGCTCCGCGAGTAACAAATGCACAAGAACCAGCTTCCCGACTTCAGTCCACATGGTTAGATCCCGATCCGGTGAGTGGTCATGCAGAGGGGTGCGAGTGAGTGAAGGGTCCCCCAGTCACCAGTATGCGTGCGTGTCAGTGTTAGCGCGTGCGATCGCTTTCCCCCCTCGCTCTGAGCTGCAGCCGCTGACTGACTGAACGCTGGCCGCTCTGGCTCTGCCTCGGCTCCACTTTGAATTGGTGACGCCGAGGGGCGGGCTACGAGTGCGCACGGAGCAGGAGGAAAGTGTGGCACTGGCGAAGGGGATGGAGCGGCAGCAGCACAGCAGCAGCAGTGTAGACGTCGTTGTAACAGGAGGGGAAACTGAACAGAAAAGGTTCGCCCGGAGAGTGTTGAGGATGTGATGCTGAGTCATGCCGCGAGGAAGCTCCCCGCGAATAACTTTTTACGCGCGCTTCTAAATCGCGTGAGAGTTGCTTGTTTTAAGACTGTAAAAGAAAGCAGACTTTTCACATGAGAGGATGCTGTGAACCTCACCTTTTTTTTTTTTTTTTTGACTAGTAGAGGTAAAATAGCTTTCTTTTGTGAACGGGGGAAAAACAAATGTGTTTTGTCCTTCAGTCGGCCATAATTACTGTGAAAGCAGACCTTGGCGGTTAGACCTTTGTGAGTTTTCCGTGTTATCACAAAACGTTTAATCGGTTGCAAAACAGCAGGCTACTTCTTTACTTGACCGTGACAATTGCTCCTTGACAATGGTGAATTGTGATGTTAGAAATGCATTAGAAAGGTTAGGAATGACTTTAAACCACAATATAATGGAACATAACATAATCAGATGCAGTCCCTCTTTGTAAACAAAAAACAACCAGGTGTAGGGCCATTAATGTAATGGTTACAGGAAACAAAACTATAAAGAAGGGTTGTAAAAGGAAGTCACGGAGAGGACAACGTGAGTCCTGCCCTGCTAAGAAAGCTCATGCAAATAAATCCTTCGCAAATTCAAATTATATGCGTCATAACCAATGGCCGCTGGCTGCTCTGCTTTGCGACGACGACACTGGAGGCCGCCATTGCTGTAGTACCGCCATATAGCCGCTAGTCCCCCATTGGAATCCATTGCACTTTAGACACGTTAAAAACAACTTTAATGCCCGGTGCCTAATTTTTTGGAACTGTCTACAGCTAGATATTCCTCCTGTGATTACGCTGGGTTAGACACAATCAGAAGCACCGGACTGGTTATCGTAGGATAAATTTTAGAAATCTTGTACTTAATGAGGGTCGGACTGTTAGCATTGGAGCTGCGCGAGCTACACGTCACGCAAAGGCCGAGTCTACAGTGAAGATCCCGCACTTATGCCCTTTTTAGGAACATGCTTCGTCAGAGCTGGGGAGGAGGAGTCTGTAAATCTGCCATGATTTCCCCCTCGAACGTGGTCATTGTGGTAAACGGGTAGGAGTGAGTAATGACGGTCTATTATTAATATGTCTATGGTTATAACTTATCTGCTGTCTACAATATCACATGAGAGGACTCACCTCATAACTTAACCACAACCTCAAATAACTCTGGATAGATCCTGATACTTCTGATCATTTGGAACTGTTTTGTGAGATCCAGGGCGTAAGCGTTTGAACACATGTGCTCATAATAAGTTATGGTAGTAAAGCTAATTATACTTAGATGTACATTTCTTGTTCATCTACTGTAAGTATAATTGAGTATGAGCATATGGTTGATGGAGATTTCCCTGGCACTTACAATTGGAAGTCAGGAATGCTCAGAATGCCAGGCTTTACATGTTTCAGATTTATGATACCTTGTCGCAACACGATGCCCGGGCCAGGGGAGGTCCTTCTGTGTGGAGTTTGCATGTGAGGTTTCCTCTGGGTGCTCATGTTTTTCGCTGCCACTATAACACTATATAATAGAGTCTCTTTTGCAGCCCTGACTCCGTTGAAAATGAAATCCAGAAGTATCTGTGGGTCTTTCATGGTTAAATAACAAGTGACAAATAAACTAATGTAATCTTGCCAACCATCTTTTGATTTGAATTACTGTTGAAAATGTTCAACATGAATACATTAAAAAAGTGCCGACATGCCAGTTGGCGGGTGACCAGTGCCGAGATTAAATTTTGATACTTATGTCCTCTCTATCAACCCCCCGTGTTTGGCCTTTGTATGATTCTGCCAACCACAAAGAACAATGACAGGCGGGGCAGCAGGGGAGGACCGTTTGATCTAATGTAGGGTTTTCCAATACCCTCCAATAACTGTGCGTTACAGCCAATGACACACCTGCTGTAATGCAATATCTCCGCTCCGCTCTATTCTTCTGTGCGAACAAGGTCTCATGTGATTTCATTCAAATGTCAAGAGCATAGTAAAATTCCTGCCTGAATCAAATCACATTTTTAGCTGCGGCACTTAAGCTCTTGTGCTCCGTCTGGCCTCTTGCGGACCTGTTGCTATGGGAAACCAGATACAAGCTGAAATGCCTATTGTCAAACGGGAATTTAATCATGATATTGTTTCTATGTATTTATTTCTTTTTGTTTGCGTTGGCCATCCTCACTTTTGATATAGTTTGGCTTCACCACAGAAACTCACACATAAATAATGGATACAATGGCTGTATAAATAGAAGGGAAAGCATGATTCTGTCTTATACATTATTGAGTAAAAAGAGTGTGAATGCAACATTAAAAGGATGGTACGGATGCACGGATTTGGCACAATCAGGTCATCGGCCTTACGTATAAGCTACCTGTGTGCCGTTTCTCCCATTACCATCCGAATTACCATAAGATGAAACTCAAATAGCTGTTTGGGTTATAGCGTGATTGGTTATAAGTGGAAGCTACACCAGTTGCTGCTATAGTCTATCCCCGGTACAAATGTGGATCTAAATCTTTGCTGTTGTAAGATAGTGTCAAAAAGAAAATATTATACGTATGCATCTTGATTTCTGCTTGCCATGCACTTGCATAACAATATGTAATGCATGTCGGGCTGGTTCTTTCTCCATACACGGTGCTTTTGCTTTGAGCTCCGTATGCCCCTTGTATGTAGAGCTTTCACACTGCACATGGTGTCTGCTCTCATTTATCGAGCCCAGAGGAGTTGTGTGTTGTAGAACAAAACCTGCGCCGAACACTGCGAGAGGAACGGCACGGACAGGGATGGAGCGCGAACTGGAGCAGAAGAGAATGAGCTACGCAAGTGTTGTATCCAGGTTGCATCCACAGCTGGCGATAACGGCGCTGACACAAAACAACTCGCAGGGAGATATGATGTGTGGGAATATTGCATGTGTGCATAAATCCTCACTTTTACCCGCGTAGAAGCAGTTTAAAGGAATAGGCCACCGTTTTTCCATACTGAGATATGTTCTTACCTGAGCTTAGACAAGTTGATACTCACCTGTCTGGTCTTTGTGCACAACCGTGGAAGAGTGTGGTAGCTTCCAACTTCACCCCCGTTTGGAACTACAGGAATACATTGGGAGAGGCCGAATGCTGACAACATCTTTGGTCTTTTTGCACTAGATGATTGATTGGGCAAAGTGCTGGGACTGGATATAGGAAAGAGTCCCCTTGTGTACACACTGAGAACTGGTTTTAGCACAAGTATCTGGCAAGAGCCTGTTCTGCAAATAATTGTGAATAAATCAGCAAAGCAGTATTTGATCTGAACATGTTTAAATCGTATCTGGGGACACAGATAAGTCATGTTTGCCATTAACCAAAAGATAAATAAAAAATAACCCCCCCTTTTTGTAACTTTGCTGTATTTCTCAAAGCAAAAAAACTCTCCATCTTGTGTACAGTATTACAGTACAGATACCAAGACCTCCACATAGGACGATCAATATCTTATCTCCACATCTTCACCTTTTCCATCAATACACTTCAATGTTATTTGTTGCCCCTCTGCCTATTATAGATAGCACAGTTGAAAGTAGCCCAGAAGTGGCCGTCAGCAAATCTCCATCACATGGGCCTGAATTGGACAGTCTATTCTCTCTCAGCTATAGTAACCTAAATATTTGAAAAGACTGACCACAGAGGAGACTCGGAGTCGCGGACACAGTTGCATCACTGCATCACGGTACAGCCGCAGCAGCAGTTTAAAACCACATAATCCAATGTATAACTCTGATGTTTGGCCGCAGTGAATGGAGATAAGCTGGTGATGTCCCGCTCCCAGCAAAGTCACAAGTAAGGTCGGAGCACAGCCCTTCACAGTAAAAACACAGCATTGTGAGACCCATAGTTAAAGAAATGTTTATAGTTCGATTTATTGGGCAAAAGGTTACAATGTGCGACTTTAAAAGCAAAACATGCTTATTGTTACCCATCCTTCATTACAAGGAATCATCTTTACAAAGGAGTGATCTACTTACTCTACCAAACCCTAACCCGTAATACAAATAGTCTGGTTTTATTAATAACATATGTTAATTTAATGGCCACCCTTGGATCGCTGTATCCAATTATATGAGCCATCCATGTTATCTTTTAATTAGCTTTGTTTTGCTCACATGAAGTGTTGTTCCTCACTGGAACATAATACAGTTTTGGTTTCTTTGATAGTTTTTAATTTCTCTGGTCAGTGGGTTTTCCCAGTACGGTTGGCAGATTTAACCAGTTACAGTCAAGTGTGAACTCTCAACAAGCAGATGTTTATTTATCTATTATATGACTCTTTTTTGTTTTTGTTTTTTTACCTGGATAGTCCCACTGAGAGCTCTTTTTCAGTGGTGTCCTGGCCAGAGGGGAACCTTTTGTACATACAGTGGCTTGCGAAAGTACAAATACACCTTGAACTTTTGCACATTTTGTCATGTTTACAACCCTAAACATAAAGATTTTATTTTGAATTTTTTACTGAAAGTTCACACACTAGTAACAGACAACTGTGAAGTGAAAGCAAAATGATACATGATTCTGTTATTTTCAACAAATAGAAAACCAAAAAGTTGGTCGTGCATAAGTATTCATACAGCATGAAATAATACTTTGTGGAACCCCTTTTTCTGCAATAACAGCAGCAAATCCTTTGGGGTATGACCACAAGATTTGCACATGTAGAGACTGACATTTTAGCTCATTCCTCTTTACAAAACAACTCAAGCTCTGTGAAACTTGAAGGAGAGCGTTTGTGAACAGCAGTTTTCAGGTCTTTCCACAGATTTTCAATAGGATTTAGGTCAGGACTTTGACTGGGCCATTCTAACACATTAATATGTTTGTTTTTAAACCATTCCATTGTAGATTTAGCTTTGTGTTTAGGGTCATTGTCCTGCTGGAAGGTGAATCTCCGCCCCAGCCTCAATTCTCTTGCTGACTCCAGCAGGTTTTCCTCCAAAATGTCTCTGTATTTGGCTCCATCCATCTTCCCAACTATTCTTACAATCTTCCCAGTCCCCGCTGAGGAAAAGCAGCCCCATAGCATGATGCTCCCCCCATCATATTTGACACTGGGGATGGTGCACTCAGGACGATGAGCAGTGTTAGGTTTGCTCCATACATAACGTTTTGCATTTGGATCAAAAAGTTCAATTTTTGTCTCATCTGACCAAAGCCCCTTCTTCCACATGGCTGTGTCCTCCATATGACTTCTAGCAAACTTCAAACGGGATTTCTCATGGCCTCCTTTCAATAATGGCTTTCTTCTTGCCACTCGTCCATGAAGGCCAGATTTGTGTAGAGTACGACTTATAGTTGTCCCATGTACAGATTCCCCCAGCTCAGCGGCAGTACGTCGCAGCTCCTCCAGAGTTATCTTGGGGCACTTGGTTGCATTTCTGACCAGTGCTCTCCTTGTTCGGTCTGTTAGTTTAGGTGGACGGCCGTGTCTTGGTAAGTTCGCAGTGGTGCTATACTCTTTCCATTTCCGAATGATGGATTGAACAGTGCTCCGTGAGATGTTCAAACCTTGGGACATCTTTGTATAACTTAACGCTGCTTTAAACTTCTCCACAGCTTTATCCCTGACCTCTCTGGTGTGCTCCTTGGCCTTCATGATGTTGCCTAGTGGCCAATATACTCTGAGGTCCTCACAGAACAACTGGAATTATACTGAGAGTAGATAACGTACTGTACAGGTGGTCTCTATTTAATGGTTAGGGCAAGGTGTGAACATTCTGCAGTCATTAGGAATGTTATAAAGGCAATTTAATGCTGTATGAATACTTGTGCAAGCCCCACTTGTCACTGTTCTATTTTTTGAAAAATAACAGAATCATGTATCATTTTGCTTCCACTTCATATTTTTCTGTTACTTGTGTGTGAACTTTCAGTAAAAAATTCAAAATAAAATATTTATGTTTAGGGTTGTAAACATGACAAAATGTGCAAAAGTTCAAGGTGTATTAGTACTTTCACAAGGCACTGTATGTTTGTGGTAAGGTAAACCGGAGCAGACAGGGAGAAAACATGCCACACAAAAAGGCTGGGGATTGAAGCCAGAACCTTCTTGCACGAGCGCTAACCACTGCACTACCGTGTGGCCCGTAGCTTTCGTTAAATTTAGCTTAAACTGTGGGCCTTAAAGGAACAGGCCACCGTTTTTCCATACTGAGATATGTTCTTACCTGAGCTTAGACGAGTTGACGCGTACCTGTCTGATCTTTGTGTGTGCGCTCGGTCACACAAAAAGACCAAAGATGTTGTTAGCATTTAGCCTCTCCCAGCATATTCCTATGGGGCCAAACGGGGGAGAAGTTAGAAGCGACCAAGCTCTTCCATGTTTTCCCTATTTAAATACTGTTACGTGAGTAGTTACATGATCCAAGTATGGTTACACAAAATTTTCTAAGCGGCTAAAAAGAACCACTGAGAACCACACCAGCTCCAGCCCCGGGAATCTAATGCACAAGACCTGACTGTGCAGGGTCAAGGCTTACAGCCTGACATAACATCACCAAAATGTTTGCTTGCAATGGAATGTCAACACGCTAACCGGTCATTGGAGCGTCTCCCAGAGAGAACAGAGGACACGCTAAAACTTTACAATAAACATCACAATTAATGTAGCAGAAACACTCACCGAATGAAGACAGACACGTGTCAATTTGGGGCAACAGCAGGAAGTTGTGTTTATTAAAAGACTTAAAAATCATAACAGGAAAAAGCTTCAAAACTAAATCTAGCAAAAAGCAAGAATAGAAACTCTACCTGCGCCTACATCCTGGACTAACTCACAAGACTACAAAATCCCCGAACAAATCTGTCCAGTTTTAGCATGACATGACTATATTATACTACTCCAAGCACATATCATTTCATCATTCATGTTTGCAGATTACAGTTTGTTTATTCATTGGTCCGAGTTTGTCGCAGTTGGGCTGTCTTAGCTTTGCCAACCATATTTAGTAAAAAAAAAAAATGCTGCATCACTATCTGAACACATGCAGGGATACAACAGCGGACAGAAGTTATCATGCCCTGTACTGATGACCTTCCACACACATTCCTCCTTTGTCAGTCTCTCTGATGCAAGTGCAAATTTACACTATATAGTGCTAATTCTCAACAATAGTTATGAAATCAATAATAAGTTATGGTCAGGAAGTTTTGATTGAGTTCTGACCACAGTTAAGATTTAAAAATTCATTATCGGCAACTTCTCCAAAAGTCTTTCTCCCACTATCCTCCAGTTCCTCCACAGAAGTATACTTGCGAGCCCAGATCAAAAGGCTGTCTTGATGTGTGATCTAATTCTCTGGGGAGGCGCAGACAGTCCTGGTCCAGCTGCCACCGGGGGCCCATCCAAATGAGCAGCGCGGTCCCAGCTGCAACTGTCAAATCCACCGTTTTCAGTCTGACCAGGACGGGCTTGCATCTGCGGCGACAAACTCCGTGTAAGAGATTCACGTCAGGCGGATCAAAATCGGAATTTGCAAGATCACAAAGGGAGCGGAAAAACAAGATGTCCCATCTTCTAGAGGTCCTTATATGGTTAGAATCTCCAACTTCACCTCTAGAAATCTATGACTTTTATATGTCAAATATCACACACATAAAAAAGTTGGGGCTTTTCTTCATGTATACAAAAGCTATGGGCAACATCACTACTCTCTGCTGTATAGTACGTTACAGACCATCTCCCCAGTGCACCCATTCGTCACACTGACATCGGGGATCATTTCTCAGCACATAAACCCCTAATACATAATTCAGAGGCAGATATTATTTTTTCTCATGCCCTGGTAATCTAGTTAAATAATTTGGGATTACACTGCCTCAGCTGCGCACCAGTAAAGGGGATCAGCGTCGTGCCCATGCTATGCCCTCTGTTGCGTGGCACAAAGGCTAACAGAGGCACTGGCGAATCCAAACGACCGGATAATCTCTCTCTCTCTCTCTCTCTCTCTCTCTCTCTTTGGCTTGCGCACCGAAAGGGTTTCACATCTGGGGGGAGTTTTGTTGGAAGCTAATAGGGCTGTTTACTCCACCCATTTTGGCTGAGCCGCGGACAAGCCTCATGGACAATTTAATCAGGCGTCGTCGGGCTGCTGTTACAACGGACTGCAGATGTGAATGAACAGCCCCAACACATTGTTTGTTTATTTACTGCTTTATATAATTCCCGTTGCTGTTCATGTATGCACGCGTCCATTGCGATTCACCATTTGCTCCCATCTACACCGCCTACATCAAGGAGTCTGCACCAGTTGCTCTCCAAAGGCTCTTTCTTATAACCTTCTCCCAGAGCCTGACCTTCCTCCCCCCCGATCCCTCCCCCAGTCTTGTAAAACCGGGAGTTTGCCGTTTCTTACCGCTCTCATCCCGCCATTTGTCCTGGCTTTACGCTTGGACTTCTCACATTCTTGACTCCCTCTTTCATTTCGTGCCCCAGAATAAGGCCGTTTGCCTCGCTGTTTTGGTGAGGAACTGTAACGTTAAATAGCTTACAGGCTTACAGGCAAAAGTTCACTTTGTCTTTGCGCACTTGTGTGGGCTTAACCATTTCTCAGACGGGGCGTGGGTGACGGGATTTCAACTTAGAAACGTACAAAATATAAAGAATAAATATACAATTTTGGCTACTTAAGACTCATTCGCACAAGCTCAGGCTTAAATGAAAAGGGGGAAATAAATAGAGTGAAGTAAGATTATTGTGCAGATTGGACAGTTTGTTTGTTTGTTTCCAGGTTGAAGCTATTGCATGTTTAGACACTAATCTGTCCCCAAAACCTGAAAATAGATTTTTTTATTAACATTCTGCCTGTGGTGTCTCCTCTTAAAAAGGGCTCACCGCATTTAAACCTAATTGAAAACCGCAAAAGCTGTATCTCTTCCTTCCTTCATTAACGGTCCTCCTGACCTTGACACGGATGACTGCTGCTCCGTGTACCAGTAAACATGACAGAGTGAACAGGCCGGGCTTCAGGGGGCAGGGGAGACAAAAGGGGAAGGTGAGCGAGACGGAGAGAGAGAGAGAGGCGAGCTGAAGACAAGGTCAGGTCATTAGGCGGCCTGAGGTGAGAGGGGTCAAAAGTCAGTATGGAGGTCGTCTGAAGCCAGTGAACCAGAAGAAGAAACAGAAAGCGAGAGAGAGAGAGAGGCTTGAGTGAAAGTTTCCCACAGCCCGAGCTGGATAAGCACACAATATTGATTTGCGGTGTCCAAACGGACTTTTTAATCCCAGTCGGACTTGTGGGATACGATTAAGGGATGCGTGTGTTGATGAGGAAGTTGGCGTCAGATCTTAAGTAAACATTCATTAAACTCTAAATCCCAGCGCGCTCCACTTTGGGACAGTGAGTTTGTTGTTCGTGGCCTGTTTGTTATTGGTTGCCTTGTACATTTCAGATTCACTGTCAGGGCTGTTTCTTGATTGGTTTGGGCTTCGATTTGCCTTTAGAATCAACAAACAAACAAACAGATAAACCAAAACGCAACTGGGCTTTTCAGCAAATGCGCATTAGTTTACAGTAGTCATTTGATTCTCCACCAATTATAATACTTCACAAATAAAGCTGACAGACTAGGGGGCACGTCCAGGCTGTTTTATCTGTGAGCTGGCCCAGGGGTGGCACTTGATTATTATAACGACCAGCTCAAGTTCTTGAGGCTTTGTGCAAAACTTGAGGTACGAATTAAACACTTAAAGCTGCATTATGCAACTTTTTATGTGGAAAATAAAGTTGATATTTGTGTGTGTTGGACCATAGTGACCCAGCGGCTGTACTGTATGAGAGGTCGGCATGGCGGCTTTTCTTTCCATCACAGTGGTCTCTACAACGTGACAGGATCAATTGTTGTGTAGGTTTTCTGGTGAGAGGCTCCATCAGCAGTGAAAACCTTCCAAACAATTGATCCTGGAGCGTCCTAGAGACCACTGTGATGGAAAGAAAAGTCGCCATGCCGACCTCTCATACAGTACAGCCGCTGGGACACGACAAGGTCAAATGTGCACAAATATCAACTTTTTTTTTTACACATAAAAAGTTGCACAATGCAGCTTTAAATGTCAACATTATGTTAGAAGTGAAATCCGGATAAATCAGATTAAACAAATAATAATAATAAACAGCACAGTCAATACTTGAAACCCAGTGAGTTAGCGTGACAAGCCTGCCCGTTTTTCGAGATGACGGTTGATGGAAATGATCCTGAAAACTGGCTTCTACGCTACAAATAGAATTGGATTCAGGATGTAATGCATGAGTAATTGGGAGTGACGGATTATCTTTTGTAACCCACAAAAGAGACATAATTATAAATTAAGCTCAACACAGTTTTGTCATGACAGAAATACATACTTTACCCATTCAACTAATTGCCTTGCATTAACTGCCATTGTAAAGTAGACCAGCAAGTACACCAGAGGTAGCGCGCTTTAAATAGATATTCCGTGTTCAGGGTAACAAGTGGTGAAAAGAATGGCTTGAATATATGAAATTGACATTGGCAACAGGAAGTGTGAATGAAGTATTTCCCCACTACATCCCGATCAGTTTGAAAACGTGCCGCAGACAGTCGTCTGTCAGCAGCACATCCCACAGGTCTGGTTACAGAAGCATCCATGCCAAATGAAAATCTGCTCATCTAAATGCAAATTGTAAATGGCATTTCCAATTATATTCTCAGGCGCAGACGCTAACCCGCATTTACGCTCAGTGGCTCAGTGTTCTAAAAGGTGAATTAGGAGATGGACGCTTTTGTCTTTCCTTAGTTATGTCAAAAAAATAAAAATAAAAGTTGATTGATCCTTTTACAGTCAGGAAATACAAGCTCAAAAGCTCCTCAAAGTGATGAACATGGCACAATCTTGAACTACACAAGCACATCGCTAGCATAACGTGATTCTACATATTTATCCTAAATGCTGGCTTTA
Source organism: Neogobius melanostomus (assembly GCA_007210695.1). Classification (NCBI taxonomy): domain Eukaryota; kingdom Metazoa; phylum Chordata; class Actinopteri; order Gobiiformes; family Gobiidae; genus Neogobius; species Neogobius melanostomus. The sequence goes on along the minus strand of VHKM01000265.1, from coordinate 109,621 downwards.
TTTACAGTACGTTCTGTCCGTCTTTGGCCTACGGCAAGACCAGAGGTTCACGCCACAAAGTAGAGGAAAAGTGACAGCGCGTGCACTCAATACACCGACAAAACAGTCAGCTGCTTGCTTTAATGAGGATTTGTGCTGGAGAGATGCCGCTCTGCTAATGAAGTCAGATGCAAAAAAAAAAAAAAAAAAGAAAGAAAAAGGAAAAAAAGTACGCTGACCTGCTTGTGTTCAGAGCAGCGCTTAAAAGGATTTGGAGAAAATGAAAAACAAGCGTAATCTTACTGTAAAAGAAATCAAAACAAAACAGCAGGAGGCGGAGAATTGTCAAGGGTAGTCGTGAAGCTGTGCAGAAGGGTTTTAAAATCTCTTCTTCGCTTTGGTGTTTCACCGGCATTTCTACGTGGAGAGAGTCCATTGAGCCGCTTTCCGCACTCGAGGCTGATGACACAGAAGCGGCCCATAACTGTCCTATTACAGCGGCTGAATTATAATACAGCATAAAGCCCGCGACTTGACCTACACTTTGGGTCTACGGCTCACACGCGGGGACAAGGGGCCAGTGCTGACTCAGCCGTCTATACATAAAAGTGAATGATGTCACTACCGCGGGCCGGGGCTTATGTGTGTATTCCTATGGGGGGGAGGGAGGGGTGTATAGACATGTGTATGCTCCGAGGGGAAATGTGTTTCAGACAGGCACAGAGCGTGGAGAGAAGATTGATGAACCAATATGTGGATGTGATGGACAAAGTGAGTGGGTTTGAGAGCAGAGGCGGTTTGGCTAGAAGGCAAGAACATCTGAAATACAATGCACCGAGTTGACAGGCAATCATATGTGACGGGCAAAACGGTGTTTATTTTGCACATTTAGGGGGGTCATTTACAAAGCGTTTGCTCATGTGCAAAATGAGTATTGGCAGCACACGCAAAAGCGGATGAGCAGCAGAGTCAGTCACGCATTATTTTCTCTCTCTGCATTGTATCGTTTACATATCTGATTTGGGGTCCTAAAACTGCAATACAGGCTGTTTCAAAAGGTTAATTAGGTGCAACATGCCCATAAATAGCTCTATATGCACTCACTATTTAGCACCTGTCCTTATAAATGACCCCTTAGAGTTATTCTTAAAGGCACTATGCCTGATTTACTTTTCTAGAAATGGAACAACATTTGCTTTGTTCTCCTTTAGTATATTGTAAACTCAGACATTTGTGGAGAAAACAATGTGCATCTAATTATGAAACATTTGAAACAATTCCAGCCAAGTTTTCTAGCATTTCTGCAGCGGTTAATGCTTCTGCTTCACAGCTAGAAGGTTCCAGGTTCAATTCCCACCTGGACGGGGCCTTTCTGTGTGGAGTTTGCATGTTCTCCCCGTGTCAGTGTAGGCTTCCTCCGGTTTCCCCTACCACTACAAACATGTATAATAGGTGAATCCTGCAGCCAGGTGATTCTGACCATCATCCTGGCTCCACGTAATGGAGATGGGTCCCGGGCGCGGCTGTCACCCACTGCTCCTTACGGGTTGCCCCAGCGGCATCAAAGGATGGGTCAGATGCAGAGGACAAATTTCCCTACGGGGACAATAAAGTATACAAACAAACAAACAAAAGTGACCCTGCAAGTTGTGAAATGTGCCTATAAACTCATCCCTGTGAAGAATCGGGATGCTACGAATGAGTTTGTACCACAACTAGCATTGTAGTTATGTGGATTCCTCTTTCATTGTTTGTTATAAAAAACAGGAAACTAACAGAAAATGGGGGGTACATTTTACGAAGAACAGTCATTGCCCTGATATTGCGTTTACTGTTGTGACAGGAATTTCACAAAATTGCAACATACACCCTTACACACACACTGTTAATCTCTTACCATGAATTTCACAGCTTGAAATAATAATTTCTTGCTTTAAATTAAAAAAAGAAACACCCTGATCTTACTGTTGTAGAGTACATTTCTAGTTATTTTTGTAAATTGCACTACTTTCCTTTAGAAGAAAGGCAAACATATATTTTTTAAGTAAAAAATAAAAGCTATTATTGTAGTGTTTCTCACAGATTTCTCCAGACACTGTGATTGCGCAGGCAGTCTAGTAAATCATTTTATGTAATACTTGTTTTGTTGTTGTTTGAAGGTCTACGGTGGGAGAAACTAAGACCCATAAAGACTCTGTAGTTGTTGTTTTTTCCCCCCCATTTCCAAACCGTGATGAAGGAGCTAGTTAAGTTCATCAGTTGTGGTCCAAACTTAATCTTAACCTTCCTAAAGCATTCCCTACATCCGGATCCTTCCTTAACTTTGATGGAGCAAAGCAGAGCTGTGTACCATCCCGTAATGCTAACAACAATTAGCCTGCTAACAGCGACGCTTCCTGGTTTGCGTCAGATAAAAGTTGTTCCTTATATGATGCTAGCTGTGCACAGAGACTTCTTTTATTCCAACAAATGTCTGCAGAATGGGAAAATATTAATTTACAGTCCCGCTAATGAGAAACCTGACCGTATGCTGACAGTTTCCAAAAACTCAGCCAGTGTAAATGTATCCCTGTCTGTCAAGGGAACATCTTTCTGTTTACAAACACTGAAACTGTCTATTAGGAAGCACTGGGAAATAATGACACTTGAACTCACGCAGGGGGGGTCCCAGTGGGAGGTGCCGCACACTAGAAGCTGTATCACTCACAAACAACCTGCCACAGGGATTAACGGATGACTTAGCGCGGGGGGGGGGGAAACCCAGTCTTCGGCGCTACATACATACCGAGGGTCGGCTCAGACTACTCCTTGCTAAAGCCGACTCCATAAGATCAAGTCGACGCGATTAAATGGGTCAAGGGAAGATTTATCCGTCCTTACGAAGTGAAGTCGGTACAGCGGGGAGCACTGGTAAACATCTTGTGGGGTTTAGAATAACAGTGATTACAGCACAATGAAGAACACAGCATCTGTCTTGGTCAAAACAACAACAACTCATAATCAAATATTTGGATCGGGACACATGGTGCTCAGAGTTGTCCGGGTGGCTGTGTAATTTGGAGAGTATTAAAAGACTGATTATTAAAGTAAGCTTTCTCTCAAAACTTCCCAGTAGCACCCTCTGGAAATGAATGATGAAATGGCCGAATCGGCATTCTTTAAACTTGAAACATTCCCCCCTCCCCAACCCCTCCCCTAACCTAACCATCTTTCACAACTTCTACCAAGAAGAATTTGTAAATACTGTACATAGTGTTTAACAATGTTCTTTTTTTTCTCCCACTCCAGGGGTTAAAGTGGGATTTGGGAGGTGGGGGAAGCAGTAGGAATCGCGCTACATTTTATATTTTTTTATGTACTTAGGTACTGACATGTAGTCATGGGTTCTGAACAGATACTACACAATACAAGGTATTTGATACTGTAATTATTGTATTTTTCAATATTTTTTTAATACCTTGAATTATTTTTAGATATCCTTTAGTAGGTTTTAACAATCATAAATGATTGGAGGTCTATGTGATTTACTAAATGAACAAATTCTGCTTTTGCCAGATCCACTCTTTTGGGTTCTTCTTAGATGTAGGACTGCAGAGCACCATGCCTGCCCAGAGAGGAGCTTAATAGATTATAGAAACAAATAAAATGTCAGGATCCACTTATTCAAAGAAGGCCCAACCAAAGAAATGAACATGTGTGCTGAAACATTAATTATTAACAATGTTGGCTTGTTATTATGTTCTTTATTTAAGAAAATCCTCTTTCACAGTCAGTGGTGCTTACAGCAGGGCTCTTGCAGGCTGGTCAGGGGTGAGCCTCCCACCACCAAACGTATTCATATTTTTGGGATAAATAAATGAAAATTTAATTATCATCACTGCTTGAACAGAATAGAATTGGGCCTAAACATAAAAGTTATATTATATTCCAGTATTTTAAGGCTTTAGAGGGAAAAAAAGAAAAAAAACACAGCAATAGAATAATACAGAATAATAAAGAGCCTAATAATAAACTAGGACTACTCAGAACTAAACCAGGATTAAGCCAGGGCAAAAACATGCATTATCAGGACTAAGGCAGGACTAAATCACATTTAAACCAGGCCAAAGGCCTAATACAGAATGAGACCAGTACTGTACATCTCAAACAACATGACTAACTCCTGCTCAGCCACTGCTCCTCAGCGCTGAGCAGACAGACCATGGAAAATAATAAATAAGGGCGGACCAAACGCTGTTCTGTCCAGACCTCGCGCTTTACGAAAAAACTCAGTAAATGAAGCGCTCCTTGGAGATGGCGCGCTCATCCACATATTCAGCTTCAGCCTCGTTTACCATGTTAACTTTGCAAAGAGCATCTCTGTGCTTGTACATTTCCCACAAACACGTATTGAATGAAGTCAGAGCAGAAAGGAAGAAAAATGCACCTGTCAGATTAATGATTCAGATGTTATTTAGTAAAGTTAGAGCCCTGGGAGCGAGGTTTAGCGTGTTGACCGGTTAAACACGAGTGCTGGTGGTGCAGAGCAGTTTTCCAAAACTCACGTTCCATCAGCTTTATCGTCCGCTTTACAAACATCCACAGCTGAACTGGTGTTCCTTACCTTAAAGTCGCTGGTTAAGCCCTTTGCACCGGTGAAGGCAGGAACACACGCTGCATCTGACGCGGACCGCGAGGAGTCCTGCTTCTGCATGGGATAATCCGAACAAACACGATTCATACTGTCCTTGTGCTGCGGTTTGATAAAATCTGTCAGTCCGTCCAACGATAAGCCTCCTGTTTTCTCAGTTTAGCGTTACACCGTTAACAGAGCCATGTTTTCATTTGAGCCCGCGCTAGGAGATGATGGTCCGGAGCCGGAGGCACACTGCTACGGAAAGTGCGCGAACTTGCTGTGGAGCTACGCGAATGCGGCGCGGATAATGGCGGAAAAAATATAATTTTTATGGAAAATGAGGTCAGATTATATTTTTTGGCCCCCGGGACGCATATTGAGTAGGCCCAACCTAGAACTTTTATCGCATTGATGTATCTCACAGGCAGAATTTCGTATGTGCGTGAAAATGACAAAGTTGCAATCATGAACTTTTTTTGCTTTTTTTTTTTGCCATGCGAAGGTGGGGGAACGCCGTTCCCGACCGTTCCCGCCCACTTTAACCCCTGTCCCACTCCCCTTTGTCACTGTATCCTTATAGAATATAGTAATATTCAAGTTTTGCCAAAATATCATCATGTTTCCCAAATTGTAATTTACAGGTTTAAAATCTGATTTTCTGCAGTCTATTTCATCTATCACACTAAATTCTCCTAGCTGTTAGACCGGATTTTACCAACACGCTTTCATGATTAGTTCTATTCAGTCTCGGTTATTTGTTTCAACACAATTCAAGACAAAACTACGAACTAAACCTAAAGAGATTTAACTTGTTCTTGGGTAAAATTCTCACTGTCCCACTGGTGCCATAAGCGGCTGCCTTAGACTAACGGTGTAGCGCGGGATGGGGTCAGAGGTGTGATCTGCTTGAGTAGCCCAAATGGCACAGGGGTAATATGTTTCATTAGATTGGCTCCCTGGATAGCTGACTACATTTCTTTTAGATACAGATAACCCCAACCGTGACAATATAAAGCACAGTTTCAACATGCAGACTAAAAGCTTTGGGCTTTGCGAGGCAATAACAGTGATTGTAACCAGGAGATTGTAACCATTGATGAGATGAGCTTTGAGCTTCAGTGACGCAATGAAGTGGTAGAATTATGAATTTGTCAAGCTAAGTATCTCTCCCTGGGTCACAGGCACTGGTGGTGATAAAGAGGTTGAAAAGGCTAGCAATGCTGCTGCAGTGCATAAACCATCACCTGACTTCTTCAGAGACATTGGGCACTCATGGCACTTTGTTAGAATTTGTTAGAATTCCAATTTCCATTTCCCCTCCTGGAACCGCCACCTTAACGTGGTGGAGGGGTTTGAGCGCCTGAATGATCCTGGGAGCTCTGTTATCGGGGGCTTCGTGCCCCTGGTAGGGTCTCCCATGGCAAACAGGTCCTAGGTGACGGGTCAGACAAAGAGCGGTTCAGAAGCCCCTTATGAGAGACCAACAGGCCCGGTTAGAACCATGACGTGGACCCAACACCTGCAGGAGGAGCCATAGGGGCTGGTGCAATGTGATTTGGCACGACCCAGCAACGGACAAGTGGAAGAAAATGGATGGATGGATGGCTTGTATCCTGTTTTTTAAAATTTTTATCTCATTCCAGTTGCTTCCTGTGGAATGATTCTTCAAGCAACAAAAGATCCCTAAAAGAAAAGTCTTTACTATTTTCCATGCACACACAAAAATAAAGGCGAAATATCAAAGTTGATGTGCTAAAGAGCAGGTGATATGTTCACTGGCCAGATTAAAGGTTAGTTAGGTCTCTTGGATTTTGTGAATCGGAAAAGAGAGTTCTCACACAAACTCCTCAGAATTGCCGTCACTGGTTGAATTGATGCATTGGCTTCATTTTTGATATTAAACTTTATTAAACCTGTCATATTGTGCGGAACATTCTGGTATGTGTATTGTCAGCTCTATTTATACTCTGCTCATGTATAACGACAAAATGGCAGCAATTGACTGGAGCAGGTCAACCGTGAACTGGACCATACACACTGCTTATTCAGGACCAATTATGAGCGGTCAATAGGGCGTTTAGGGAGGAGAATCTGTGGCACTTATGAATTTTGAGAAACTTACTCTGTATTTTTAAAGCATTTATCCATCAGATTATTAATTCCATTATTTTCACCCTTGATGGTCACCACAGCAGCGTCAAACCCCAAAATGTATGTGTACCAGACCAGTTAAGCTTAAGATTTGAAAGTGTGCAAAAAAGTGTGTAAAATACGCAGTGGAAATAAACGTCTTATTTGTTCCAAGTTGGACTTCACCAGAGTAATTCAAACGGCTGGAATGGCTCAGAGTGGCGTAATCACAGAGCAGTGTTTGGTTTCCATCACGTTGGTCTTTCAAACTGATACAGATTGAGAGAGTGGCTTCTGCTGGTTTAACCATTGTAATGGTACAACTCAGCCAGCGTTAACACAATGTTTACTGAGATGAAAAGGAGGCTGTGGCAATTTTAGAACTTCACTCAACTGCAAATATTGAAGCAGAGGAGAGCAAGAAGAACACAGAGCGGGTGATGTATGTAACAGTGTGTGAGTTTTTGAAGTTGAGAGTCCTTTTTATGTCCTCATCACACTATATTCCTTTACAGTTCATCTCTGGCAAACATAAAGAGATTAATACAATGAAAACACATCACATACACTGTAAACCCTGACTAGCTATGATAACTCAAATTAAATGGGGAAACCCGCTGCACCATATGGTTGTGGTACATAAGCCTAAACCAATTGAGTTCACTTGGACTCAAATCATTTAGTCAACGGTAGCTCAAATCATTTAGTCAGTGATAGCTCAAATCATTTAGTCAGTGATAGCTCAAATCATTTAGTCAGTGATAGCTCAAATCATTTAGTCAACGGTAGCTCAAATCATTTAGTCAGTGATAGCTCAAATCATTTAGTCAACTGTAGCTCAAATCATTTAGTCAACAATAGCATTAAAAGTATAGGTTAATGAACTCAAATGATTCAAGCTTATTATACTCAAACTATTTAAATGCTACATTAACTTAAACCCATTTTAAAAAGGTTTATTCCCTCAATTAAATTGAGGAAACATACAACACTAAACCATGTGAGAAATGATAACACATACAGGAAGAACATTTTCTATGACAACTTTATTTATGACAACTTTCCACCAACAAAAGGGAACTGTAAAAGATGCAGACAGCAAAACATTGTTTGTATAGTGGTCAAAACAATATACATGTTTGTGTCCAAGATCTTGTTTCCTGGTCAAACAGACTTGGAGTCATTATATCCACCTTGGTTGTTAAGTTTTCTACTGTTGGAGCTCCATCTGTATCTGGTTATATTGCATCAGGGAAAACAAAACAAAAACTCTCCTCCATATTTTTAAAGCCCATAATCCAACATCCGATTGAAGCGTAGGACAGCTCGGTACCAAAGTTTGTTGAAAAAGTAATTCACTCTGTTGTCTGTAGAGGGAGCTTCAGACAGTAATTTAAAACCCTTGTGCTTGAGTTTCAAAATGATAAAATGTAATATATATATAGTCCTGATCAAGTCCCGACCAGTTGAAAGATGGCAAAAAGGAAATCACATTTTTGCATGGTTGGATCTTAACGAGGTTCCAAGTAGAACTTTATTATGCAACAAGAAGAAATGGGAGCGAGACAAAACATTAGTAAAGCTTTTAATGAAAACAATTAAACTGGCGGTTTTGCAGCTAATCAAAAGTTTAAGACCACATGCCTTTAACCTCTTGACCCTCACCTGAACCGAGCACATTTTCTCCAGTTCATCGTTACCCAAATCCAAGAAAGTTTCATGAAAAAAAAAGGGTCAAAATAGCAACACAAGACAAAGACGATGAAAATTTAAAAAAAGCAAGGGCAAATAAGTGATAAAAAAAGCGATGGAAAAAAAAGGTTAAAGTGACGGCAACAACGCAAGCAAAAAGATCAGTTTAGATCAGTTTTGTTAGTCTTAGCTTTCAAATCAGATGTTACACTGGCCTACAGTTCTCCAGTTAAGAAGCTTTTAGATTTGGGTAAGGTCGGCCGAACTAGAGAAAATGAGCTTGGTTCAGGTGTAGGTTAAGAGGTTAAAAGGCCAAATCTGTGCAAAAAATGTGTATTCATTGTCATTGAGGTGGGACGCAATAACAGTAATTTTGAATTTCCTTAAAGACCCTGAGAGTTATGGAACATGACGGTGTGAAAACCTGACAGAAAATGACACTGAATCCACACTTGTGCTCAGATTTGACCTGTTAAAAGCATGTGGCCCTAAACCTTCGATCAGCTGCAAAAACATTTCAGTTTAATAGCTGTTTTCAATAAAAGGTTTATTAATATTTTTGTTTTTGTCTCACTTTCATTGTTGTAGCATATTGTTAAGTAAGTTCTACTTGAAACTTTGTTAAGATCCAACCACACCAAACTTTTGATCGGGACTGTATCATTACTGTGGTACCAAAAATATTGTAGTTCTGTTTCAAAGTCCATGTGCATGATATGTCAACCTTAAACCAGTGAGTCAGTCCATTTGTTGAGGGACATCACAACCTGGTCCTTAAGTGCCATGAACACTTGCTGGGATGAGAAAGGATCCTTATCTTGGACACCAGAGCAACAGTTCCCTCCTCAAACGCCATTTCTTCCTGAAATTGACACACACAAAAATACATATGTATTTAGTTTTTTCATCCTGCTATAAATATTGTAAACTCTGAAGAAAAAAACAACAACAACAACAGTGCATCGTTTAGTTATGACTACCAGCTTAGATGTTTTAGGCTACAATAATGCAAATTACACAAATTTAAGTGTGTTAGAGAACAGTGATCTGATCAGAATTACAGCAGGACTGCGGATTGAGACTAAACCTTGACAAAACAAAAAGAAAGATACTAAATCAAACCAGGACTAAAGCTGGTAGCCATACCAGGGTAGGAGTAAAATGTGTCTAAACCTGGATCAGGAATTAAGGACTAACCAAGGACTTAACCAGGCCAAAGCAAAGGCATGGCTAAGTCAGTATCAGGATGAAACTATGACTGAACAGAATTATTTTTCTTATTGAGTAAGAACAAGTCAAAACAACACTGGAGGAATTCCTAAAGACGTACACCATGTCACATACAACTGTCCTCTGCATTTGAACATTCGTCAATGCCGCCGGAGTAACCCAGGTTAAGGTTTGTGACTCACTTTCGGGTCCCCGAGTCTTGACCCACCAGTTGAGAACCACCTACATAGCGTGGAATGATAAAGACATTTACCTGCAATCCTGCACGTGGAGAGTCCAGCCTCGCTATAGTTTTCTGCAGAGGGATCTTGTGCTTCTACCTGGAGAAATATAGTTAGAAATAATTAAAGAAATAACATTTTATGAAACTATCACTAAAACTATCACGTTTAGAAATGTCAAAATGTGACTAAAACTAAAAGCGTTTTTGTCCAAAAGACTAAGACTAAAAGGGCTTCCAAAAACAACACTGAGTTACAGCATCAAGACCCACCAACACGCTGATGACAAGCCAAGATCCAAAGAAGTACATGTTTATGATACTCGTATCTCCCACAAAACATTTTGACAAAAAGAAAAAAATATATATTGTGATAATAACACTGAATAAAGTTGAAATAATGATCAAGAAAGCTCTCAAAAAGTTATATTAATAAAAGGTAAAGGTTTACGACTCACTTTTGGGTCCTGAGTGTCGATCCACCAGTTGAGAACCACTGATCTAGTGCAGAGGCTTCAATCTCGCTGTAGGGAGCCTCACGTCCTTCTTGCGGAGGGACCTTTTGTTAACAAACAAAACAAGTAATTTTTAAGTCAAAAGCATAACATTTTTTTGAAGAATTAAAAAGATCTAATCCTAAGGGCATGGCTATATGACATACAAATGATATCACAACATAAATAAGAAATGGTATGATACCGGTATAAATTACGATATCATTTACACAATTAAAATGCACAACTGCAGCATTTCAGACAAGCAAACACATGGTGAAAACAGTTTGCAGGGCCTCAGGGGGTTGTACAGAATATTGCACATGCATTTTCCTGAACTCAAGCAAGCCACTTTTTGAACATCAGACACTTCTGAAACGCGCGTATCTGTGCGCGCCCAAACCAGGAGCCGGAGCCCGCTCTCCTCAACACTCCCCACACCTGGAGGAGCCCTCTCCCCATTACTCCCCACTCGCTCACCGCGGGGCGTTTTCAGAGGAGAACAGAGCGCACTGAGCCACGGTTCATTTCAGCCACAGTAAATCAGTCTGGCTGTCTGTTAGCTTATAGCTTAGCTTATAGATGCTCTCACTTGTTTCACGCGGTATTGTCCAACATGAAGGCTTCAATCATCGCCTTATAACCCGGCCTGACTTTGTTGTGATTCGTTAGCGCACGGTTGACTTTATGAATCTTAGCAGCTAAAGTGTTGTAATGTAGGACAAGGCCTTACCTCACTGATGTGGCTGCCCTCTCGGCGGTGTCTGGAGCGGATCACCGGTGTACAGCGCAGGCCGAGAGCGAGTGCGGGACACAGCCTGGAGCAGAGACGGACAAGTCAGCATAGAAATAAAAAGAATGGCGCTGCGGCTGCAACTCAACTTAAAATGCCGCCGACAGCGGTTTTTCTCCACTGTGTTTGAAAAATTAAAAGTTCAAGGCGCAATTGTTTTCTTGCTAAGTCTCATTTAACAACCATTACATGTAGCCTACTGTATAAATAAAATATGAAAAGCTGAGCGCAAACCGGTGGTAAACTAATTAGCATACAGGAGCAGTGCTTCAACCTCGTTTAATCTTAAAGTTAGCTAAAAAAAAATTCTTAAAGTTAGCTTTATGGAATTTTGAACATGCACTATCGGTACATAATAATGATAATATTTTTACCGTCCAGTCGTATCCAATGAAGTCTTAGCAAAGGAGCGAGTCTGTGAGATGGTAGAAGCATCATGGCTGCAGCTCCAGCTCAAACCGAAATTTTCAAAAAGTCCAGGGGCGGGGCGTGGGAGGAGCTCCGGTGAACTCGGCCTTGATTGGACTTCCAGTGGTGCAGTCTGCATACGTTTTTGCGCAATACAATTCCATTTACTACTTTATTCATTTGTTTAATCATAACTATCGAACAAATCATGCCACAATAATGCATATATATCATTGAACAGACATCGACGTCCGAACAAACTTGGGATAAACATCGTTATATACTAGAATTTATCATAATACTCCACATGAAGTGGTAGTTGAGTGGTTATGGGTGTGGGCTATAACCAGTGGTACGAAGGTAGCAGGATCGATTCCCACTCGGGAATTTTTTTCTCTCTCAACAACGTTGGACCAAAATGTGACGCTTGTTATATTACTCATGTTTTTTTATTATGTATTTCAAGAAGGCTATAATTATGAACTAAAAATAATTCACTACTATAAAATCATATTGAACTAGATTGAATTTTATAATTTTATAAACTGACTGCAGGACTGGGAATTATTTATGCCTCTGAAAACGTATCTGCGTCCTGATTTTCTGTCATAATAATCACTAAAAGGATGATGCTTTGCAAGATAAGATTGTGGTTGAGTGGATAGACACTCAGACTGGAGTGCAGTAGATGGTGGGTTCAAGACTGATCAGAGTAGTTTTTATTTTTTTCATCTATTCCTTTTTTATTCTACTCACTTTGGACAATGGAGAATTAAAGTGATATTATCAATAATAAAATGATAAATGTTGTCTATTTTGAGTATTTTCCCTAATGTTGCCCATAAATAATACTGACAATAATAGGCTACTTGACAATAATACTAATATCATGATATCTAACAAAACAAGTTTTATGTTTTCTTTAAAAAAAAGAACAAAAAATTCAAAAAACAATAACATTTTCTGATTGGTTAATAATGCGATTTTAAGAAAAAAGTAAGCATAGCTTAAACGGTTTCGGTCAGTATAACTTGAAGTGTAACAAGATGCATCAGAACTCAAAGCAATTGAGCTATCACGCCACATTTTTAGATTTGGGTCTCCATGACCTAGTTAAAAAGGGTTACTATAACTCTGGAGCACATTTGAGCCAAGATAGCTTAGTAGGTTTGAAAAGATGGGTGGTTGGGATTTACAGTGTAGCAGTGGGGAACTGAACGATTTAATAAACCGTAGTTCCCCCCAATTTTGGTTATAGTGATGGTTCTTTTGTGCACACAGGAACTTTCTCCTCCTGTCTTCCCCAGTGTCCTTTATGCTAATTCAGAAGAGGCTCTCCTTCCAGATGATGTCACTCTCAGCTTCTGCCAGCTCTGTCCATGTCCCTGTTAAATCCCACTTGACAGAGCCTTTGTCTGTAATGTGGAGCCCCAAACCAAGCACAGAAGTGGCTTTAAATGTGGAAGTGGGCATTTGTTTTGAATGAAATAGAAAATGAGGGAATGGGTTTTGAGGAAAGTTAGATCAAAACCATTAAAACGTTTTCATTTGTATATAATAAGTGGACATGTGCGTATAATTATGATTCTGTTGAGCACCCTAGAAATGATTTTATAGGCTTTATCATTTTCAAAATTCTCTATGTGGGAAAGAACGTTTATGAGTGAGAACTGTTTTGGTCAGAATTTCAAATTGGCCTGGAGCGCCCTCTAGAGCTTACTGCGGGAATGAGACGCCAACAAATCAATAGTGCTTTAATGAAGAGTTAGAAGTTTTTCAAAAATATGATTTCCCAGTGGGCATGATTGACAGACGGTATCAACCAATTAGAGAAACGCTGGATATGACACAGGAACAAGCTGCAGGAAGCCTTTTCAGGAAACATTAAACAAGGAAAGGACCGCATGCGGTTTCTTATTTAAAAGTAGAAAACAGTGTTTTAGAAGAGTGCGGTGACAGCTTTAGTTTCTTGTTGCAAGGAACTCCCTCCTCTCGGTCCATGAATGGTCCAATAGTGGTAAAATTGGGAAATGATTGGCTGCAAGCAGCTGCCCAGACGGTTCTTCTTTTGAACAGAAAGGATGCAGAACATACTTGTCTCTATGAGCCAAATGTCTCTCCAAGGTCCTGTCATTGTGAAGGAGCAGCGGCTCTACTTCGAGCTCAGAGTAATAAACTCCTCCTATCCCTGTAATCGTGTGTAGAAAAATAACTATCAAAGACCATTGCCATGGGGCAAGAGGTCTTTGATACATTAGTTGGTTAGAGGATCAGAGCACAAGGCGCATTGAGTTGCCTTGTGTTCAAAATATACGGTATAAATAAAGTTGCCTTGCCTTGCCATGCACAAGACAGATAACTCAAAAAGTGATTTTAAAGTTCATTTGCAAGTTGGCAAGTAGTAAGTCAGAAAAGTCAAAACTGGTGAAAGAAAAGAGCCTGAAGGTGAGCCTGCAGTACACGCAAAAAGACCTAGATGTTCTGAAGGCTAACGCTGTTAAACAAGCTGAGCGCAGCGACACATTGCAATCGGACATTTACAAAGTTTGTGACAGTTTACTGACCATAACAGATAATATGGAATACCTTGAAGGACAGTCCAGACGGAACAATCTTGTGTTTGACGGAATTGCTGAGTCACCTAGTGAAACGTGGACTGACACGGAAGAAATAATCAGAAAAGTTCTCACGGAGAAGCTACACCTGGAGCGGCTGGTGGAGGTCGAGCGAGCGCACCGCACCGGCAAAAGTGGGTGAAAGACCGAGGCCAATAGTGGTTAAGCTGCTGCGCCACAAGGACCGAGTCGCCATACTCCAACCCGCAAAAACACTGAAAGGAACAAACATCTACATTAACGAAGACTACACAGAAGCTACCTGAAGGAAAAGGAAAGATCTGCTGCCAGATGTGAGAGCGGCGCGCTCGAGAGGGGACATATGATAAACCCGTCATTCGCCCTGGGAGCAGTACACCGATTGATCAGTAGGACAGTTGCGATTCTGGTACATTGAAGCACTTCATTTCAAATGGCCTCTAACACATCTAGCATTGGAAGTTCTGATTTAGAACACTCAATAAGGACAATTACTGAAGCATTAGAACTGGACTTTAAATACCCGCAATATGAATTACAGAACACTGAGAACGACGCCGACCCTGAAAACAACTTTTTTACTAGAACTGTTAATGACTGTGTATTACACAGAGAATCTCCACAATTGCAAATTCAAAAACGTTAACGCATTCTCCATTATCCACTTCAAGGTCTGTTTCCTCTAATAACTAAACCGAGTAGAATTACAACCCATAGTGCCACCTTGATTGATAACATTTTCTCAAATGAAATAGAAAGTGATACAGTCAGCGGATTAATGATACATGATATTAGATCACTTTCCATTTTTTGTATTATACAAAAATGGATATTTAAAAAATGAAGAGGAAAACAAGTATTGGTTTAGAAAGGTAAAAACAGAGAAAACTATGCATTTAAAAAGGAGCTATTAGCTCAAGACTGGAGTATTGTATGCAGAGAGAATGACACTAATAAGGCATATGATGAGTTTGCATGAATATTTTATAAAGTATATGACAAAAATTGCCCAATGAAAAAATACTGTAATAGCAGAAAGTGTATAGTAAACCCATGGATGGCTAAGGGATTGCTAAATGTATGCAAGAAAATTCACTCTACAAAAAATGTATAAATAATAGAACAAAAGAAGCTGAGGATAAATATAAGAAATATAAAAATAAAAATAAATAGACAGGTATCATTAGGAAATGTAAACAGGATTATTATAATAAGTTGTTAGATAGCAATAAGAATAATATTAAAGGTTTATGGAATATTAATTATCCAAAACATTTCAAAGATGAGGATAACACTTTAAATAATATGAATGAAGTAGTCGATACATTTAATAAATTCTACGTAGATGTTGGACCGAATCTTACTGCAAACATTGCAAATGTTGAGAACTATAATTGTGAACTGATAGACACAAATCCTATGTCCTTGTTCCTCAATCCTGTTGAAGGAAAGGAGATACTGGACATTGTTAAAGGGTGTAAAAATACAACCTCGACAGATTATTATGACATGGATATGAAAACTTTAAAAACTGTTATTGAAAGTATCTCTAAGCCGTTAACACACACCTGTAACTTATCGTTGTAAACTGGACAATTTCCTGATGGTATGAAAGTAGCAAAAGTGATTCAACTGTTCAAGGCAGGAGATAAAATCTCTTTACCAACTACAGGCCTGTTTCCCTTTTACCGCAATTCTCAAAAATATTGAAGAAGATTTTCAATTCTAGACTTGACAGTTTTATTGAAAGGTGTAATTTACTCTCAGACAATCAGTTTGGTTTTAGGAATAATCACTCAATCTCACACACGCTATTTGATATAATTGAAGAAATAACTAATGCTGTAGATGACAAGAAATATGCAATAGGATTATTTATTGACCTGAGTAAAGCGTTTGATACAATAAACTATGATATACTAATTAATAAACTAGAACATTATGGGATTGGGGGGTAGCGCTACAGTGGGTTACCAGTTACTTAAACAATAGAAAACAATATGTGAAAATCAGTGATTATCAGTCGAGTTGTCAAGAAATTGTGTGTGGTTTACCTCAAGGGTCCATTCTGGGCCCAAAATTGTTTAACATGTACATTAACGACATTTGTAAAACCTCTCAAATACTTAGATTCATCTTGTTTGCAGATGATACAAATATTTTTGCATCAGGAGACGATTTACAACAACTGTGTCAAATTGTTAACTTGGAACTCAAGAGTGTCAATAAGTGGTTCAAACAAAACAAACTATCTTTAAATCTGAGCAAAAGCAAAATGATGATATTTGGCAACAGTAATTCCAATGCTCAGGAAGCAATTCAGATAGAGGGTGTTGTCATAGAGCTAGTGCATGAAATCAAATTCCTTGGAGTTATTATAGACGATAGAATTACTTGAATATTTAGATATAAATATATATCTACTAAAGTTTCTAGAAGCATTGCAGTAATAGCAAAAGCAAACCACATTTTAAATATAAAAGCTCTACATATCTTATACTGTTCTCTTATACTGCCCTATTTAAATTATTGCACTGTGGTTTGGGGTAGTACTTATAAAAACACAGTTAAATCAATAGTAATGCTACAAAAAAGAGCTGTTCGATTAATTCACAAAGTTGGGTATTTGAACCACACAACCTCATTATTTTTAAAATCAAAGATCATGAAGTTTTGTGACATTGTTGAGTTCCAAACTGATGTTATACAAAGCAAGGTACAAACTGTTACGGAGCCAAATACAAAGAAGGTTCCAAGAACGTACTGGTCGTTATGAATTACGTGATGAATTCAACTTTAGGATTCAGAAACATAGCACAACTTTGAAAAGTTTTGCCAACGAGGCTAATCAAAATATGATGCTGCTAATTATATGATTGATAATGTAATTGTAATAGGATATGTTTACTGCTCAAATAAACTAATAAACTAAACTAAACTAAACTAAACTAAAACAAATTATTATTGTGTAGCTGCCAACTGAAGAAATGATGAAGAAACCATGGCAGTGAAGATTCAAGCTGTTATTGTAATAACAGCCTGAATATTGTAATTTGGTGGAGCTCTGGAAAAGGAAAAAGCATCAGAAGCTTAGAGGGCAACAGAACCCGTATGCATGGGGTGTAGCGCAGATGTCAGATGTGCGTAGGCTTGTGTCTCTACAGAGCAGCACATGACTGAAGTGGGCCAATGTTTCCACGGGTTCAGACACTCGCAAACTGCTCAGATCTGTGAGCATGTGGATGGTTGTGTGATTGGTGAGGGGGAGACTGTTCAAACAACAGTTCTGTACTCTCAGGGGTAAAAATAGACCTCAATTGTATAGTTGTAGATCTGATGGGAAACTAGGGCACGTTTCCCCTATGTACTCCCCATCAACAAAAACATGTACAATAGGTTAATCCTCCACCCAGGAGGGTCGACGGTGGCGCAGATAGTAGAGCGGGTCGTCTTGTGATCGGAAGATCTGCGGTTTGAATCCCGCAGGTGTACACTGTCGTTGTGTCCTTGGGCAGGACACTTCTCCCACCTTGCCTAAAGTGTGTGCGTACACTGGTGTATGAATGAGAGTGTGAATGGGTGACTGGTTCCTTGCTATAAAGCACATTGAGTGCCTAAACCAGGTAGAAAGGCGCTATATAAATGGGACCATTTACTATTTTTACCCAGGTGATACTGACCATCCGCCTGGCTCCACATCTGGAGATGGGTACCCAGGCGCAGAACTGGGGTCTCCCACTGCTCCTGATGGGTTGCCCCAGTGGCACTGAAGGATGGGTCAAATGCAGAGGACACATTTCCCTACACGGACAATAAAGTACATCTTGAAAGTGGAAGTACACATTGGGCAGTGCATATTATGATGATGGGGTAATGCATTTTTAAGTGGCCCAAAAGGGGTGACAGTACTCTATCCTCAACTCCTTCATCCATGATTAGTTTTGGCTAATAACTTCTGAGTATGTCACTGTTGATAGAACTACAGCGGCGCAGCGAGTGACGTAACCTTGTCAATTCCCTGTGACGGTTGTTATTTGTTCGGCCTTAGCCGCCAATCAGTCACTTGTTAACCGTGTGTGTCCAGACCCATCTTCTTTCGCGCAGACAAAAAGTGGGTGTGGTTTACTAGGCTAATGCAACTGTACCCCCTCAAACAAACAAACATTCACTAACAGCCTGGGGGTTGATACGACACTGCAATATATAGAGACTGAGACTGATTAAATATGAATATTGAGGATGTTTTGGGATTTTTTATGAGAATTTTAGTGGATGAAGCGCATCAGTAAAGCATTGCATTTGTGAAGTATTGCAGTATTGCATCATTCAGGATTACGGTCACAATCAAAGTAATAACAGACACAAGAAATTCCCTTCCCACAGTGCAGTGCTCCATTTGCATGATGCAGCAGTTTGAATCTGGCTGTGTCACACTTTGTTTTGGCTACAACGTAACCCTGCTGCCAATGAAAGCTGCTTTCATCAACGTATGACCCACATATGGCCTCGAGAATTTAGCCTGTGTCTTAAACGCTACAATTTCCATTTCAAACAAATGAGAATGAATGAATAGTAAGGACTTCTCTTTGTAAATCATGAGCTAACATTATTACATAATAGTTTTAGTTAAGGGTGAATGGTATAATTTTGTTTTAGTGCAACAAATGTCATTACATTTAGTTGATTTGTCGTGATTCGTCTTTTGTTCCACTGTTTTTGTATGTTGTCTTTGTAGTCCTGTGTTTTATTTTGACATGTCTGTTCTGTCCTTGTGATTTTGCTTTGCTTCCCTTGTGTTAATTTGCCTGCCCCGCCCTGATGTGTTTCCCCTGTGCCCGTTTCCTTGTGTATTTATAGCCCTGTGTTTCCCTTGTTCTTCGTCGTGTCATTGTCTATGTCAGCCCCGGTTTGTTTGAGTTTTTGTCCTCGCTAGATTTTGTTGGAGTTTGATGGTCTCTCAGTTATACAGGACACATATATGGTGAAGAGCAAAATCAAAAAGGAAATGAAAAGGAGGTTCCTATCATCACCTGTATTGGGTTGTTTGAGGCATAACGCCGTCAATGCTAAAATAATGATGGCTTCAAAACCTTTGTCCATCTATGACACATTTGGTCGAATACAACAACCTTTTGCATTGTTTCATCATGTAATCCAGACTTGTGCTTGTCCAATGAACTCTAAAAAATCAAATTTCCTGGGGCATCCTGGGAAGACCCTATCGTATTCTTACTGGCAGAGGAAACAGAAGCACCTGAAGGAAACCACAGATCTGGTTATTTCCCTTGATACTCTATATGTATAGTTTCTATTAATTGATGAAAATCACCAAAGATTTAGCCTTGTTTTTTAGGTTCGGCTTCGTTCCCCTGGTAGGGTCTCCCACGGCAAACAGGTCCTAGGTGACGGGTCAGACAAAGAGCGGTTCAGAAGCTCCTTATGAGAAACCAACAGGTCCGGTTAGAATCATGAGGCCGTCCTTCTGTGGACCCACCACCTGCAGGAGAAGCCATAGGGGCTGGTGCAATGTGATTTGGGCAGCTCCAACAGCTGCCCCCATGACCCGGCAACGGACAAGTGGAAGAAAATGGATGGATGGATGGATGGATGGATGGATGGATGTGTGGCATTACCAATTTTATTGTTAAAAATAAGCTAGTAGATCTTATTAATTTAATATTCATTATTGGTGTATATAGCATCGGAACATCAGCAGATGGCGCTCGACCCCTTAAAATCCTATAAAAGCCCCTCCCCTTCGTTCATTCGGCCTCTGTTATTCTCCGTACTTCCGCCTTGTGTCCGCTGGGCTGGGAGAGCTCAGGGTGTGTGTACGTCTTCTGTCAGGTAGATATTGCAGCTATTTACCGTTCATTATCTTCGTACTTTGTATGGCCGCTAATACGAGCTCTTCTGTAGTGTCGCGGATGGTTGAGGGCTTCATAGCGCACCATCACATGGCGTCCAAAGCTCTGCTCGGTTGGCATTCCAGGGTCTGCTGGGGTGCGGTGTGAGCATTATCGAAGCACTGGAATGGCTGAGTAGCTCATGCGGGCGTGCGACGGTAGGAGTCAGCTAGCGTTACGGTCATTTTCTTTCTATGTTAGTCTAACATTATCTTTAATTTATAGGTCGAGAGGTTAGGTCATGTCCCTGCTGCTTGTGTTCTCCTGCTGCCTTGTTTTTCCTCTTGGTTTCCTTATTTTATTAGTGTCCGGTTTATATGGACCTTTTCTTTTAAAAGAAACAAAGACACTGTTAAA
The DNA here is from genome assembly GCA_007210695.1 of Neogobius melanostomus. NCBI lineage: Eukaryota > Metazoa > Chordata > Actinopteri > Gobiiformes > Gobiidae > Neogobius > Neogobius melanostomus. The sequence continues at coordinate 89,203 of VHKM01000265.1, read as the reverse complement.
CTATGGACTGAATGATATTCCCGAGATCTTAAAGGATCTGTATCATGCTATTTTAGCCATTCCAAAGTAAAGTATAGGCATATATATGATATATTGTACCTCTATCACTATGGAGTACTCATTTTTGAGAGAAATATAAGTATTTTTGGGGGGTATTTTCCCTACCCGGAAGATAAGACGCTTCGATTCAGTTAACTCCGCCCCTCTCTCTGCTCATTCCACATTTGCAGTATTATAAATATAAATATCGCTGCAAAAAGTGAAGTTACTTCACATAATGCAGTTATAAGGAGTTGACATGTGCAAAGCAGTTTCATAAATGGCTAACACACATGCTAACACACACGCTAACATGCGTTTTGATTGACTCACCGCTCAGTTTGGACTCCCATGAGATCGCGTTGGTATAAAAGTTATAAAAGTTAATCCACTTTGATTCTGGCCAAGGTTCACCAAGCATCCATCAGGTTGGTTGATATAGTAGCTAGCTTAATCCCGGAAAGAAATTCCAACTTCTGGCGAGTGCACTCTTCTTTAGGAAGGTTGAATCGTCCTGTTCCTCTCGTAGCCAAACGCGCATCCGTGGCATTATCGGTAAGAAAAAGAGCAGGCGGTGTCCAGAGTAGGTTAGAAAGAGCTCAGTCTTCAAAAACAACACTTATGCTCGGATCCATGGCTCCTCCAGCCGTGGGTGCGCTTGATTAGCGTCGTGGGACAGCACAGACGCGTCGGAGAGTTGCTGTTTTTTTTTTTTTTTTTTTTTTTTTTTTTCAAAAAAAAAAAGCTGTTTTATAAATAAAATCAGGCCGTAAGGCATTACATTACAGACGTAGAGCACTTCCGTTCCGCTGTGACGACACAACTGAACAGCTCAGTCGTTTACCAGGAGAGGGTGGAGCAGCTGCTCAGAGAGCAGGATTCAGGAGGATTACTTAGAACTGCGTGAATGAAGCCAAAAACCGCTCTGGGGGTATTTTTGATAAGGAAATAGCATAACAACATGACTAAAAACTCCAAAAAGTCGATTTTGCATGATATAGGACCTTTAAAAGAATGGAAATGTGAACAAAGGACTTTAAAGGAAACAATGTGATAAAAATAAATATCATGTATTCTTTTGGAACATTTTCTGTCCTCTATCAATGAACGAACCTACGAGCCTTTCTAGAGGTCCGGAGCCTTCTCTCCGGTGGCGTTGTCTTTAGTTTTATTTAATTTGAATCCTGCTAAAATATAACATCACCGCTCGTCTTGCTACAGATGGATGGATGGATAGCTACAAACCCAGACTGTGGAACTCTCTGCCCACTGACCTAAAGCTGCAGGCTGACGTGAACAGCTTTAACAGAGGTCCGAAACAATGGCTGAAGTCAAATCAGAGCTGCACACATGGTAATGCTTGGATTGTATATTGATGATGGCGTATAACATTTACCCCTTTTTCTTGCACACGTGTTTGTTAAATGCCTCCTATCGGTCAAAGAACCCAACAGGTCACCACTGGAGGGTGATGATTTTAGCACACACAATTGATACTACGCTATATCAATGTTGATAGGTTGATACCCTTCACCATGCGGACATGTTGGTTATTTGACCGATGGACAAATGTGTTGCAAATGAGCAGTTTTGCTATAACACAAAAATAACAATGCGTCTGCTTTGTCCAATGCTATTGTTACGTCCATATCAAATAAATAAATGAATACATTATTGTTTTCAAAAAACACAATGCATTTTATTGCTTTGTGGTTGGACGTCCAGTTGCGTTTGATTTTCTGCCCTATTGACTCTGAAATCTCAATAGCATCCACGGTAACACCATAAATTCTAATTATCGCTACAGCTGTCCAAGGACTGCAGGCAGCGCCAGCCCGTAATGGTCCAAATGAATAGGACACAGTGCAAATGGCTGAATACTGGGAGAAGATGCCAAGATATCAAAAGGCATCAAATTAGGAGCTCAGGGAGGGGTGAGCATAAGGGTTAGTCCTCTATTCTGCTACCTGAGTCCCCTGCCGCACACCGATTGGCTACACGCTGAGAAACAAGGTCACGAGATGGCATCAGGTTGCTACGGGCAACGGGGGCACATTGGCTAAAAAGACACATGAGGAACAAGTGGAAGGTTAAAAGAGAAGACAAAGGAAACCGAGAACAGAGCGTGGAGACTGGCATTATGATGAATCCAAGAAGGATTTCAGGTCCTGTAAGCCCTGTAGGAAATTTCAGAGTTTTCTCTTTGGTGATTTTATCCAAGAAAGAAGGTCCAAAAACGTCTTAAATGCCAACTATATTCTGGGATTTTGTGGGTTCCCCCTAGTGGGCTTTCAGAAGACCGTTGGTGGTTGATCTCCTCCCTACTGCGGGGGTGAGCTGTGGGATTTAGCAGGGTGCCAGGGCACTGATCCAGGCAGCCTCAGCCCCCAATCCCAGGGCTACAGCGGCCCGACATCCACGCACCATCGCAGCTTATAAACGTTCAATCTCATTTTAATGCACCGCTGTAGCTTTTAGGCATCCCACTCATCGGGAGAAGGAAGAAACTCATCCAGTGTGTATATGGTGCTGTGGGATTCCCAAAGCTGTTTTACCTTGTGCTGTAGGCTGAAACTCACATAACAGGAGCTTTGAGGTAAAGTGCCCCGCGTGAAGGGTCATCACATCTGTGTCCAGTTCATCCAACTTCATTCTGCTGCATCATACTGGTATGTGCTGCCGCTGTAGGCCTTAATAATATACAGGTGCTCGTCATATAATTAGAATATCATGAAAAAGTTCATTTATTTCTGTAATTCAACTTAAAATGTGAAACTAATATATGATATAGACTCATTACATGCAAAGTGACATATGGCAAGCCTTTGTTTGTTATAATTTTGATGATTATGGCTTACAGTCCATTTTCAAAATATTCTAATTTTATGAGATTTTTAATTTGAGTTTTTTACAAGCTGAGCCATAATCATCAATATTATAACAAATAAAGGCTATACATATCTCACTTTGCATGTAATGAGTCTATCATATATTAGTTTCACAGTTTAAAAGTTGAATAACAGAAGTGAATGCACTTTTTCATGATATTCTAATTATATGACGAGCACTTGTATTTATTGCTTGGTTGGTTTATTTGGTCAGGACAGTGCATGTTAATGAACATACATGGGTCTCATACATACAAAGACGCCACATAGGACTCTAGCCAACACACTATACTCTCATTCATCCTGACCTATTGTACATGTTTTTAGTGGTAGGGGAAACCGGAGTGCCCGGATGAAACCTACGCAGACACGGGGAGAACATGCAAACTCCACAAAGAAAGGCCCCGTCCAGGTGGGAATCGAACGTAGAACCTTTGAGCTGTGAAGCACGAGCGCTAACCGCTGCACTACTGTGCCACCATATACAGTATAGTATTAAAAAGAATAAGTGCTTTTTAACTCCTGCACCGGACGTGTGTGATCTCATTGAGGTACTCAAGCCCAAGTCAGTGTTACGGGCTGATCACAGGTTTCAGGCTGACCCAAACATCTGTAATTCTTCCTTTGTAATTGCCGATGGCGTAATCAGTAACAATGTTATTCATACAGTGTAATAAATCTGCAATTGTTTACACTGTTATTATGCAGTTCACATTACTAAATTAAGGCGAGACGCTGCAGGTGAATAGGGAAACTTTTTACATTTAGAGATATTTGAAACTTTTGCTGTAGATTACTGGCATAAAATATGAGGGAAAATGTATTGCAAGTTTTCCATAAATGTTCCCATGTTTTCAGTGACAAAATCTAAATAATGGATCGAGTCAGGGTTAAATTTACGATTTTATTTTGTCTATGTTAGTTACAAAGACTTTTTTAGAGAGGATTTTGGATATCTTGTTTAGTTTTAAAACAAGCTGTTTATTCATGGAAAAAATCAGTAACAATCTGAAGTTTTGTTAAATCAGTGTTCCCATCTTTTCCTTTACAGCCTCCCAGCTCAGACATGAACACTACACTTCTAAAATATCCATTGAAAAAAGGGTCAATTTCTAAAATATGTAATGAACTGTCAGATATGTAATATATGGCACTTGATCACCTAAAGGAAGCTTGGCAAAAGGACATTGGTATGAACATCACTGCCTCTCAATGGACTAAAGCTCAAGAAGACAACGTCCACTCGTCTTCAATCTGTGCTCGTCATGGACTGCTCCAATTCAAGGTTTTGCACAGGCTACATCTTTCCAAAGTAACTGCTCATCCAGTAACTGCTCATCTTTATTAACAAACAGAAAACAACTGTCAAATTTATTTCAGTGTTGAACTACACCCCACCTATAAAAAAAATCAAATAAAAAGAATTTACTTAATTATTTTGTATCTGTTTGTTTATTATTGTTTATTTTCATTTACTTTTAATCTATTGTTTTAATAGTGTTAAAACAATTTGAATTTCGTCTTGTTTTTTTGATTATGCTTTAGTTATGTTGTGATTAAGTCAAGCATATTCTCTATTTTGTAACTACATCCTCCTTCTTTCATAGCTTTTCTTTTTTATGGACGCCTCAGAATGAATAATAATAAACCTGACTGAAATATCTAAAACAAAGAAATCCAAGAGCCTCCGTCACAGTCACAGATGGAGGGAATGAAGAGCCGTGATTAATTACCCACACCGCACTTGTTCTCGCTGGGCTGATTCTTTCCTGCATGTTTCTTTCTGCTGACAAATAGTCTGGGAGCACATTTTCATTTTGTCTGACAATCTGCTCGGGAAACTTCCGCTCAGCCTCCGAGGAGTGTTGGATTTCGAGACACATTTGTTGACTGGTGCGAGAGCCTCTCAGATGCCAGATGTCCACAGAGGTTTGCAGAAAGAAAAGCGGCGCCTTGTTTTCAGGATGACTGCGCCCGTGTCAAGTATCTGAAGCTCGAGTTAAGCACTTTTTTTGGACAAATTTAATCATTTTAGGACTAATTTACAAGGAAATCAACCATGCAAATAAAACAAACTAAAGTGGACGTATCATGCAACATTGAATCTCTTCTTGTGCTATGATTTCTTTACTCAAGTCTTTAATTGTCTCCTGTATCTGTGTACTTTTACTTCACAGTACTTTGTCCACCACTGCCACAGACAATGTCAATGTCATTTGTACAAGATCCCATTGTCAAAAATAAAGAAACAAAACAAAATCAAATAAAACCATTTTCATCAACAAAACAGAATTGAAATTAGTTTGACAAATGACAAGATGACAAAGACCGTCATCGAAAAGTCTTCATGTTTTCACATTCGGTCTGAAGCATGGCTGCAATCACAGGTCATTTCCTTCAAAAGTGTCCCCCACCTGTCTGCTGAATCCAGAAGTCTAAATTAGCCGCCTCAGCTTCAATTTCCACCCTGACTCTGTCCCTCCTGTTTGATAGAAAGATGAAAAGGGAAGAAATTGAGAATGGACGGGACATTTCTTGAGGGGGATGAATTTTGATGACGCGTCATCAGTGAAAGAATAAGTGCAAGGGAAACGTATGGCTAGTTAAAAAGGATGGACACATTTGGAACTGATGATACAATCTTTGAGCATTTTGTAATTCTGAATTATCAGCAATGTGCTGCGGCACGGTGGCACAGCGCTTAGCGCTCGTGCTTCACATCTAGAAGATCCCGGCCGGACAGGGCCTTTCTATGTGGAGTTTGCATGTTCTCCCCATGTGTGTAGGATTCCTCTGGGTCTTCTGCATTCCCATATCGCTAAAAACACGTACATTAGGGTATATGATTGTGAGAGTGGGTTGGAGGGGCCGATGGCGCAGATTGGCAGCCTCACTTCCATCAATCTAGCAGGGCAGCTGTGGCTACTGAAATGTAGCCTGGCTAACGCCAGACTGCTGTGTGCGCTCGAATCTTTTCGAACTTCACAACAGCCTGGGGACCATGGCCGACATTTTTCCATGGATTTGGGCACCAATCACAGAACGAGGAGGGACGGTAAGACGATGACGTGCTATTTGACATAAAGCTTGTAGTTTGTTTAGGGATAAAAAAATAAAAAATATTTACGGATCCAACATGACAGCAGCAGACGCGATGCCATCTTTCGATCAAGCTTTAGAACGTGTTCTAAATAGTTTAGCTCAAAAGTTTACAGCAGGTACGTCATACGTCATCTGATACCATGATACGATTGGCTATGGCTACGTGCAGACGCATGAGAGACATTCGTAGCGCCCAATAAACGGCTATGAACAATCGTAAACCACACCTCTCCTACGAGAAAATGAATTGGTGGTCCCCAGACTAAATATCACTTGTGATTTTAGTCTGGCGTTAGCCAGGCTAACTGAAATGTACAAATGTAAAGCACTTGGTGGCCACCATGTCTGTGAAAGGCACTATACAAATAAAGTCCTTTCCTGTCCTTAATAATGCAGGTATCTTCCACATTTTCAATGCATTAAGCTTCTAACCTCTCTCTCCTTTATACTGTGCACAAATATGCTGTAATGTCCCACTAGAAGAAAGCTACACGTCAATTTGTATGATAACTTCAAATAACACCCCTGTTCCTGTGTCTCTCATCTAAATACCCACTCTCTCAGTTGAGGACGTCCTCAAAATTTAAGCTTCACAATGATAAATACTTCCTGGACGAATGAGAGCCTTCACAAACGTTTTAAAATAAAGCTCAAATTCACTCAAACTATTCATTCTTACTTCAAAGATATCATTTAAATTACTATCGATTTGAAATGATACTGAAAAGCGTTTCAGTTTCATCTGTTTTCTAACCTGAATGTAATGCCCCTCCTCTTTTACTCTTTTACAAGTGAACGGACAGAGCAGTTTTGACAGTTTTGACTTTGAATCTTGCTTAATTCCTTGTGCATATGAGATATTTCACACTTAGCAGTCGTATCTTAGCATGCAGACACACACCTCCCCACGCGGCCCATCTGTCCGAGCGCTCTCATCTCTTCTCTGGAGCCGTAGAGCTAAATGAGGCGTCGGCTGATTCATGTGGGCCCAAATACGTGATAAGTGCAATATTAATCAAAGCTTCATGAGTCAATACTGTCCGGGGCAAATATCTGATTTTAGAGAAGAGAGACCTGGAGAGCTGACCCTCCGCACCCGTATTGATCGAGAGACGAGACCGTATCACTCTTACAAAACCCCCCAGTGAGACACAATTAGATGTTTGGTCCTTTGAGCAAAAGTACAATCTCAAAATATGTGTTTATAGTTTGTGTTGCATAAAAATGTACCAGTCACCAGTAAGTGTTTTTTTTTTGGTTTATGACAGAAGGGAAAAAAGATGATCTGATTATATTTTCACACTTGAAATCGTCAGTGTAGCAAAAATATGAGTAAAAGTCCGGTTGAGTTTGGAAATGCAAAGACTTATTAACTGTTACTATTCAAAGAACGATGAAATAGTGGCTGAATTTGGCAAGATATGTAAATATTTGGTTCTCCCCAGACAATCCTAAAGGTTTTAAATGAGAAATGTATCCTTGAGTACACGAATAGGTGGTATGAAATGTGTCTTGAATTCACCAAACGTGGTTTTCAAGCCAGAGGATAAAGAACGAGTTTGGGAATCGCTGGTATAGAGGGTTTGCAGACAGCCTTCCATTATTTCAACAAAGTCACATGAGAGGCAAGACCAAGTGCAGAGACACCGAAGGACACAGTACAAGGAAAGGTGCAGAAAAAAGAAAATGAGGAGGCGAGAGGTTGGACCAAACAGAGCTGAGGGAGAGAGGATGTCATATCTCAGCGTTTGACTATCTGGAAAGCAAACAGTTGGTAGAAGTTCTGAATGCTACTTTTTGCATGCAATCACACGTTTGTCAGTCACTGAATGTGCTTGTCATTTTGGCCTTTCTGTAGGATTTTTTAGAGTCTAGTCACTTTCTGATTTCTGTTTTCGTCTTCTGATTTAGTCAAAAGAAAAAGGAAAGCAACATTACAATAGTTAGTCTACAATTCTAAGTATTGTTTTTGCCGGACTAGCACATGTCCTTACTTGTAGGAGCCATTGTTTTAAAAATCTAGGTGAAAAGCTAGATTAGGCTCTTCTGTGGACTGTGTTACTCCTGTTTACTGTCAGGAAATTATTCTGTTGCTCCGACTCTGGCAACTTCTGGACACGCTCAAAAACACAAGTTCAGACATGAGGTTTCATTTTCTCAGTACCGGGGGAAAGAGAGAACGACTCCCAGGCAGCCTCACCCGTCCTTCTGCTCAAATCCCACCGATTTAGTTCTTTCAGTTGACTTTATTCAAAATATCACCCCACCCACAACCTTCCAACACATCACAAGGGTACATCACATCAAAGATACTAATTAACTCCTCCTTCCCTGAGCCCAGGATGAGGGGGGTTAAAAGAGCGTGTGACTGGCCATCACCCCTTCCTCCCAGGGGGTTTAATGACTCTCTTAAACATAGTTTTACATCTTTATAACTTTTCTCTGTTTCTGTTTAAACACAAACTGGGGTTACCTAAACAGACAGGTCACAATTCCAAAAGGTCACTTTACCAGAGCATCAAGTTTCGCTTCAGTGGTTCAGAGCACCCTGGAGTTAAAGGGTCACACATTTCAACCAACACATTTACACACAGATCATAGTATTCAACAATACACAGATTCATTTAGCAACAGTCAACTTAAATGTAATACTTAGGATAACTTTATTTACAGAATTCTTTAACATTTACTCACTAGAGGATTTTAACATCTTTTGTGTGATTATGAGCACAGACCACACACATAAGGACCTTTTTTCCTTAATTAATAATCTTTCACTCATATGAACAGACTAAACGATTCTGAGAAATGCCAGACATGCGGCGAGACCACACACTACGCGAACCCATGCGAGACTCACAAACTGAGTCACATGATCAAGCGTGAGGCTCGGACCATCAATACACAAATAATAAACGTGACAGATACTGAACACATCCGCGGCCTGAGCTTTCATGCATCAAATCGGAACACGGGACAGGAATAAACGGGAGCAGTGGAAGGCGCCACGGGAGCGGGGTCCAGGGCGAGCTGGATCCTCAACTGCAGCAGCGTCCTGTGAGCGGCACATTGAGGTTGTTGAGGCTTCGACTCGACAAATAGTGATAACACAGTCGCACTGACATCACACACACGAGGAGCACCATGATGAATTATTGCTTGCGAGAAACTCATAACGGTTCACGCCTCCACAAACTCGTAGTGATGCAGATCAAGCTCAGTTTTGGGCTAAGCCTGTCCCCAGCTTAAGACTGTTGTAGTGTGGCTCAACAACACTGATATGGACAGTGCAGAAATGATAATAAAGCAAACTGAACGAAACATTGTTCTATAAACTACTGTCAAAATAGACCATACAATGTTCATACAAAACTGTTCAATTGATTGACTTCATTATTTCTTCATGTATTTTTGTTTTTACTTCTGTCCCCCACTCACAAGTAGGAGTGTGACAATATATCGATTTTCTGATATATCACGATATTTTGCGGGACGATACCGATACTTTTTATTCCGATATCGATACGTTTGATGACGTCATGCATATTAATGAGGAACGTCATGCATACTAATGAGGCAGCAGGGCTCCACTGTTTTCACTGTCAATAGAGGCCAACAATGATCAAGAATTCAGTCAGGACAGCAGGGGGCAGCACTACAGTTTTAAGCACTTGGACCAAACACTGCCACACAAATAAATTACTTTTAATGATAGTTTTTATAATTATAAAGAAGATTAATTTTGGGTTGATTTATTACTTTTTAAATAGGACTGTGGTTTCTTGTTTATTTAATTGTAAATGAAGTCACTAACAGATCTACAGACAGTGTGTAAGTCAGGGATCATTTGTGAAAGTGGTAGAAAGCACATGACATTTTTTAAATCGTGATGTATCGTAGATTATTTTTGTGCAATATATCGATTACCGCAGTATCGGCGTACCGTGAGAATCGTATCGAATCGTGAGGTACCCAGAGGTTCCCACACCTACTCACAAGTGCACCGTACACAGCATTTTTCCACCGTCTTTCCTCACCGTCTTTCCTCACCATTACAGTCATCAGGCTTTGTTCCGGCAGTGGACAGACTCCTTTGCTGTCCACTCAATGACACAGTGGTATGGCCTATAGCGTGAGTAAACGACGCGCACTCTCCCAGCGGTCCACACTGAGGCCTCATTAGCAGCACCAGCGCAAACCAGCTGCTGCTTTGGATTTCTAAAAATATCCCCCCCGCCGCCGCTCTGCCCACTCGGTCCACTCGGTCCACACATTTACAGCGTTTTCAGGAGGTATTGTCAGGCGGAGTCGGCCAAATAAAATCCATACATTGCATACTTTCATATACGTCCCCAGCACAAGTCAAAGTCTGTTCAAAATGAGGGCGTCTGATTAATTATCACAGTGAGTCTATGCGTTCTCTCTGGATCTAAGTGCGGACATATGAAACTCCAGACTCCTAAAAGCATTAGCGACCTGGGACCAATCATTCCTCCGCTATATGTTTTGAATTGATCGAGTCAAATGTACGGACTTTTCGGCGCGTCTTCTCTCCCAACACAATAAAACTGGAAGTAATACTCATAGGGTCAAGGAGCTCTCACGGGGACTTTGAGTGTTAACAAAACAAGTCAATTTCACACCCTTATCTCTGCACTCGGAAGACAGAACAGCTCTGCCACGATACAAGAGAGGGAAACGGGTCAAGGGCTAACCTCTTTGGTAATAGCTGCCATCTGGAACAAAAAAATAACTCCATATTGTTGACGGAAATTGCTGAATGTGAGGTATGGGCGCACTAACTGCCTCTTGACTTCTCGGCGAGTGCCAGTTGTCTCGATGTTCACGCCCAGGCCTTTTGGTTCACTTCCTGAACCTAACCTCCGTCTGGAATAGTTTTTGCCGCGTCATCGTTGTGTCTTTCCTCTCGTCTGATCCATAAACACAGAGCGATCAGAGGTGAAGGTCACTTTAGGCACAGGGATGTCTGGGAACTCTACTTTCATTATTAGTATTTATATGCGATTTTGTTAGTGAGATACTCCTTCTTTGTAAAATGTTTGGCTTTCCTCATCGAGCTGTGAGTAACATCCAGGAGGTGAGAGGAGTGGCCAAAAATATCTACTTAAGTCACCGTACTTTAGAATAATATTATTCACGTAAAAGTACTAGCCCAAATAATTAAGGTGATTACCTGCCTCTGGTTAGATTCAAACTTTTGTAGCTATTAGTGGTGGTCTCTTGTTTGGAGATCAGAATAACAATTATTTCCAGTGTTGGGGGTAATGTATTACTAACGTAGTGCGATGAGTTACTAAAATAATGACTATTTTCAGTAACTAAGGAACATATTACTTACACAAAATACGATAATATATTCATTACATTTCAAGTAACTCTAGTTACAAGTGCATTTAAATGTGTGAATGACAAAACACGAGAGAATGGGGATAGCACTCTATGAGGCATTATTACTATTTTCAGTTCATATTTTGCCAAAAGTAACTCAAAGTAGTGTAACTCTGTTACATTTTTGAACAGTAATAAGTTCCCAAAGGGAAATTCATTATCTGCTCAGTAATATACAAAACATATTAAATTGTTAAACTGTAACTACTAATATAGAATATATTACCATTTTAAAGTAACTTGCCCAACACTGATTATTTCAGTGAAGCCCAGACTTTTATCCATGCCCCATGCCAAAATCGTGCTTGAAAATGTAACTGCACCAGATTTTTCTATGCACTTAGAAGTCTGAAACCTTGTTACAGACATTCCCTTTTAAACTCTGAGACTGAAACAGATATAGTGCCATTTAAAACTAATAAATGGAAGTTGGTCCCTAAGGCTCCTGGTATTTTGACTTTATTAGGAGAGGGATTCAAAAAGCTATAGATCCAATCAAAAAAAACTCCACACTGTTCCGGTGAGGATGTGTCTCTCCTCAGCAGCAGCACAGACATCAGTTTGGACGTGGGCCACAATCCCCACAGTGAGCACTCCGCAGGACCAGGAGTGGCCCATGAGACACTAGACAGGCTGGACTACTACGGGGATATGGAGTAGGCTGAAAACATCTCGACCCTTACGCCTGATGGGTAATGGTAATTGAGAGGGCAGACAGAGAGTGGAGAGGGTGCAAGATTAAAAGCTCCATCATCTCTGGCAAAATACCTACTGTATAAAAAAATCCTATTATCTTTGGCCCTAATTGCAATATGAATGTGAAGAATACATACTGTTTATTTTTCAGTTGTTCATTTATTTTTTAAATCTTGATGCTGTGGCACACATTTTCCGGCACAATAATGACCTCACGAGTCGTAGCATCACCATTCAAATCCCTGAATGCCGCTCGATTCCATCCCTGTTGACAGTGTAAAAAGGCAGGTGCTGCATCCCCCGTCGTTTGCTCCTACTATATTGAGTCTCATTCCTGCAGATCAGCGCTGAAGAGGCTGACTGCTCTTAATTAATGACTGTGTTGTGGGGGAAACATTAATTGGCGTCCTCGAGAGTGCTGAGACTGACAAATCAACATAAACTACAGAAAGGCGAGCAAACAGCTGCCTGCTAATACCGCATTCATTCACCACTGGCTTTTGGCTAATGAGAGAGTTTTTTTGAATGGAAATATGAATGCTAAATTAAGAAGCGGCTGTGTGTGCAAACTCCCAAAGCCAAGGGGATATTTGGAGAGTGGAGTGAGAGCAGAGCACACTAAGCTCCAGCTCCGGATTCTCCATGTTTACTAAGTCTATACTACATTAAGATCAGAATGTGTACAAGGCATGGAAAACCAGCAACTTGTGTGTGTGTGTGTGTGTGTGTGTACCCCCCTCTTGAAGTGAGTCCTATCTTTGTGTTCTTCCATCCGCAGCGATTTCGCAAGAAAGTTGTGCAGCGAAAGTTTCAGCTTCCTCAGCCGAGCAAATCATTTTGTCATGTGGAGGATGCCAGAGCTGTGTGATTGACAAGTCATAGTTGTGTGGAAAGGCGAGGGGAGAGACGCTGAAGTTCAATCAATACGTTTATAAGCTTGAGGATAAGTTTAGTCACTGAAGGACAAATAGATGGGTCAGGTCTAGGAATGGGGGCTCGTGCAGAAGAAAACGGCTGACTTTTAACTCCATTATGAAAAGGGACATTGTACTTCGAGGTATATTACACTTTGTGCTGTTTTTTATTCTAGGTATTTGAGATGTACTAATCCACAGATTTCTTCTTCTGAAAACATTGAGGAGGCACCGCACCTGCAGCACAGTGGAGGCGTCACAAGAGCCACCACAGGAAACAAAAAAATGGGCAAACAAGGAGGTATCCGGGCATGACTTGCAGCTAAGCCACACAAATCTTCTATTCGAACTAATGTTCTGGCTAATGTACGTTCACTGGAGAATAAAATGGATTATATTCGTCTGCTACGCTCTTACTAAAAGATGGAGAAAGACTGTTGTTTTTATATCGAGTCCGGGCTCAACTAGGGCTGGGCGATATGGACCAAAAATCGTATCCCGATATATTTAGGTTGAATATCGATATACGATATATCTCGATATTTTTTCCGCAAAGTGAGAGCTGTGAAATGAAATGTTAAGTCAAAGCCAAAGCCAAATATGAGTAGTTTTATTGAAAACTCACTATAAAATGTAAACATAAACACTGTATAACAAAGCTCCGTGAGATGCACATATAAATAAATACAATATTTTAAATAAAAATAGCCTATAAAATAAAACAGGTCAATCTTTTTCTGAGGGCAGCATTTATATATACAGATAACAAAATAAAGTGCTAAGTTTAAGATAAACTTTTTTAAACATCAGCTTGAGATTACTTTTTCTTTTTTCAGCTTATCTCAATTTGAACTATATTGATATATGCGAAATGGTCTAATTCTATGTCTCATTTAAAAATATATCGATATATCTTAAATATCGATATATCACCCAGCCCTCGGCTCAACTACCTTGTGTTTTTGTGTAATATGATTTTAAATGTATAGATTTTGGGGGTGGGCACTTATAAGCTTTTGCTTCAGCCCACTCCTTTTGAGCAGAGTGTTGCTGCTCAATAAATAAATAAACTAACTAACTATAAGGCGGAGTTTCACAGGTGACCCTCAGGTGAAGAATGGCGTCAGAGCCAGGGGAGGAGGCCAGATATGAAGATGAGAAGGTATGTGAGAGAAGGCGGCGGGAGCGGAGGGAGCTGCGCAGGAGGAAGAGGGAGAATTGTCGCACAGAGACACAGCGGCTCAAGTCTAACCCTACATTTGATCTAGGCGTTATTTACTTACTTAAAATAATGCAACTCTGTGATACGGCTGAAGAACTGGTCATACCAATGGCCGCTGGCTGCTCTGCTTTGCGACGACGACACTGGAGGCCACCATTGCTCCGCCATTGTTCCGCCATTGCTGTAGTACCGCCATATAGCCGTTAGTCCCCCATTGGAATGCATTGCACTTTAGACACGTTAAAAACAACTTTAATGCCCGATGCCTAATTTTTTGGAACTGTCTACAGCTAGCTCGAACGTGGTCATTATGGTAAACGGGGAGGAGTGAGGAGGAGTTATTATCTATTATTTGTACAGTCTATGGGTCATACTCACCTGTAGAAGTCTCCTTATCCTTCACCGAATGTCTTCAGCTGTGTAGCATTAACGCACGAAAAGAAGTTGTCCTTCGGTAAAACTCGCCCGCAAACATTTCTCTGTTCCCTCCCTGCAGGCGCTCTGTTTACTTCCTCGCTGAGATATTAGTCTGTTGCGGAATGTCGCACATGATAAATAGGCATCATCACATTTCTATTTATATATTCTCACTCCTCTCTCCAGTATGGATGAACAAAAGCTTCTGCTAAAGCGCACTCGTTTTTGTTTTGTTTTTGTTTTTTCTTACACAGGAGGAAAAAGTGTTGCTTGTGTTTGACGCTACTGCTAATTCTCTCAAGGTACACGAGCATACATCCAGGTGTGAAATGTTAATTTGACTTGGGGCCTTGGCGGAGGGACAAAATAGACTTGTTTAGAGCGGCGGAGCGACCTTTGACTCCCGCTCATCCCTCGTCACCATTTATATTTAGATTGCCTCATTCTACCTTTGCACGGAGCGGGAGCATTCATCACCGTAAGCCATTGTTGGACGTCTAAATAAACATTTGCGGTTTAGAGGTCACTCGAAGAAGAATGCGCTGACATTATTTGACGGACAGACGAGGATGGTGCGGAGAAGGATGCTTTGTTGCACTTGTCAAATCAAAGACTCGCCATAGGGCAAATTTGCATGGCGCGGCAGCAGCAGACATTTGTTTGGAAACATGTGGGAACCTTCTGATAAATTTGTTTAACCAGACAAAGCTGGTTCTATCCACTGAGAATAGACATGATATTTACTCGGGTCATTGTGGTCAAACCGCCTTTTGCAATATATTATATATATAAATTCAAAGGGATAAAAAAGTAAACTGGGCTTTAACAGCACACCAGGACGGTTGTGGTAGTAAGACGGTACACGGATTGGTTCCCAGACTTTGTGGGCCGAGTCTGGAGTTTGCGTGTGTTCTCCCTGTGAGTTTCTCTTTAGCTTTTGCAAACCAAATGTCTTCCAGTCTTGTTTATTTTAGCAAAAGTGCTTTTAGTTCAGTATAGGCTTTCCAAGTCAGGGCTTCCCAAACCTTTTGGGATGCGACTCTAAATATTACCACACAAACAACCCGGGACCCCCACTGTAAAAAGTTAACAGGACGTGTTTATTTTGATAATATTTGACAAATGATATGCTGTTTTACACAAAAAAACACATAAATCTGGACTGATGCTAATTACTAAGAATAAGTGCTGAATACTGTCATGTTTTTTGGTATCTATGTTTCCCTGTACCACTGTCTCTCCTTTTCTTTTGATGGAGAAACAACTTTTTTTTGTGTCAGAAACAGCTAAGTCCTGCTATTCACCACATATGCAATGACGGCTCCGATTGCACCCCTGATTCCACCCTCGATTCCACCCTCGAACCCAGGGGTGCTCGATATGACGATATTCGACCGTCTTACGATCTCCAGAGTTGACAGAGCGTCAACTCTGGAGATCGTAAGATCTTGTTTTTTTTTTTTTTTTTTTCAAAGTTTTATTTTACACAAAAAACATACAAAACCAACAGAGCTAACGACTCTGTTAAACAGGGTAAAACAAGACGACAGTTAAAGGAAGGGGACGTGCATACATTAATGGGTGGGGGAGACCAAGATGACAAGAATGGACACAAATTTGCTTTAGATATTTGTCTTGTGTTTTTCCATTAGGGTAAGCGACAGAGAGGGTAGATGAGGGTGAGTGTGCGTGTATGTGTGTGTGTGTGTGTGTGTGTGTGTGTGTGTGTGTGTGTGTGTTTGTGTGTGCGTGTGTGCGTGCATTTCAATAATATTGGTTATGGGAATTGTCATGGTGGGTGACAGAGCCTGGCGTTTAAGGAAAGGAAATAAGCAAAAAATAGATAAAAATACAAATAAAAATAGTAAACAAAAACAGAAGGCAAACAAAAAATAAAAAAAATAAAAAAGAATAATAATAATAATAATAATAGTAATCCACCCAACAATAATAATAATAATTTTAAATAGATAAGATCCAAGAGATGGGGGGCAAATAATTGGATGGTTTGAAGAGCAGAAGAAGAGGAAAGGAAGAAGCAAACAAACGAGAAATAGACAAACACACATACATATACATATAAACCCATACCCATACGGGATCGTTTTATTACGGTTCTAAACACTTCAGCACAGTAGACTCTTTTCACCGTCAGTGAAGTAAACCCAAGCCGCAAACTTTCTGGTGCGCAATGTCGGACGCTAATGCGAGCACTTAGCAGAGAGCCGCTCCTCTACAATGCGTGTTTACAGCCAGACTCCTCAATCTAGAGTTTTTAAACCCAGCATTCTGTCTCTATTTCAGCTGTGTTTATGTCAGTGTCTTTCCCCCCTAACGCCGCTGCTTTGCGTAGATCGCAGCGTGTGTTTATTTATTTACCTGGCTGGCACATATGCAAAGAAGCGAGTGTGTCCTTCGTCCTTACAGTTCTGTCAGGCGCCGCATCTTTCTCATTTGTTTAATTTAAATCCTGGCCCGTGTTCACAAATGCGCTGTTTATCCATGTCTTTGAAAATATACAAGTCCTCCAACTTCGGTGAATCGCAGTTCCTTATTGTCAAGTAACTAACTGCTTCGGGGTGACGTTTTACACAATAAACGTCACTGCGTGTTATCGTTTTAGTAAGACTCTTATTGTGAAAGGGCCACATCACAGCAGCTTGACGTCATGAGAGAGGCGTCTCAGCAAAGATGCCAAACAGCAACGGACACGAACATCAAGCCTTTACCAAACTTAGTGTTACTATTTTACTTTCATTGTCTGGAGTTTTATTGTGTTTTCTAATGTATAACGTTAGTTCTAAGTCTATTGTTGCTGTGTTGATTATCATAAAGTTGAATAAATTAGTATATTCATTCAATCTTTTTCTTCTTCAGTGTGTAATTTAAGTTATTTTAGTTATTATAAAGAAAATCGTGATAAAATCGAAATCGTGCATTTATACTACTCAAACCCCAAACTCACCCTAACCTTTACTTGCCAGATGTTCTCCACACAGTCCAGTGAGGGGTCTCAAGCCTACCGTCCGAACCCTAAACCCTAACCTTAGCCTTAAGTCTAACTCTGAGTAGTAAACTTCAATGGCACAACGAGCTACGCAGTTGAGTAACATATCCCGCAAGTTAAGGCTTTTGTCTTTTTTCGAAAACGTCCAGACGCAAGATGCCCCCCGAATGCCTTGTTGGCAAGTTGAGTGAGAAACACTTTCATTACAGCCCCATAAAATGCCCCAGTGCTCAAAACGCTGCCGCATTACGGAGCACCCGACTGCAACAGAAGAACTCCACATACATGTGTATCTACAGTTATGATCCGCCCGCCGCCATGCATCGTAATGGCAATATCCGAGCTCAGTCAGGCCTGCTAATAACACCGCTGTTATTAGCCCTCTCATCTCAGTTTACCGTCCCTCGTCACCGGGGTCCACACTATCTGACACACTCGCGTGCACAAACCCGCTCAGGCGGTCAACGAAACAACACGAGGAGAGGGCGCGAGAGCGGGGGAGGGGGGGTGGAAATCGGGACGCACGAGTAAATTGCCGTCCAATGAAGTCAAAAGTGGCAACAAACCCTCCTCTGCAATACGGCGGTCTGCGGAGAGATGGGGAATTATGCAAATGAAATCCGAGCGCCGTGACTGACAGGGGCGCTAACTGGCAATTAGCACGGGCCGCGCGGCGATTGGTTGGGAATTTGTGACTGCGCGCTGACAGGGGAGATGGATGCATCCCAGCGGCTGGCAGAAGTTTAATCACAAGTCGTACTATTTGTCTACGGCGCAATGGCAATTTCCCTCTACTCTCTAGTGCCTGGGATGCGTTTCCAATCTCGCTCGCATTTTCTGGCGATCTAGTTTTTAGTTTTTTTGTTTTTTTTCCACTGATAAGCAACAACATAAAGTTTAACCAAGTTGCTGAGGAAGGGCCTGACATGAAGTCATATACAGGCAGGTGTGTTGTAAGTAAATATGGTGTCGCTTGAATAGTTTTAAAGGGGCTTTTGACCTGCTTTCGGGATCTAAGCTTTGATATAAAAAAAAATTATGTGAAAAAGCAACACTTGTGGTGAGTGCAGTATTTTTCATACACCATTAATACCCTGACATCCTATTTCCGTTTCTAAAAATACACATTCGAGCTGTCGTATGCAAACATCTGCCATCCTAAATTTATTCCGTGCTTAATAGGTTAAGCCGCATGCATTTATAATGTGTCCTTATAGAGGCGGGGGCTAAATATTATACACACACATTAATTATTGAAAATATGTAAAACGGTGCAGTGGGGAAATCATTACAGTGTATGGTAAAATGCATCAGATTTACTGTGTTTATTATTAGTCATTGCATAAAATGAAATGAAAAGTGAAACTCAAAAAGGGCAACTGACGTGTGTTGTTTTCAATTAGTAACCTTATAATATGCTTCGTTTTTTTGAGGCACCTGTAGGCTTGGTAACGTTTGTTAAAAAAAAGTTGAATGTTCCACACTTAGAGGGACTAGATGCAAGGTCATTTTTATGCTCACTACTGCCACTTCTGGGCTAACGTGTAACTGCAGCTTCTATATTAAGCTTGTGCATGACGGCACTTCAGACCCAAATTAACACCTTTTTGAGTGACAGTGCAGGATTTTAGAGGAAGTTGTGGTGAAGACGTCTGGGCTCATTCTACATTAGGACATTGTTGGAACATGTAGGGGGAGGAAAATAACAACTTTTATGTGAAAAAACAAGTTATTATTTTTGTGCGTATCTGACCTTGTAGTGACCCAGCAGCTGTATGAGTGGTCAGCATGGCGCCTTTACTTTCTATCACAGTGGTCTCTAGGACGCTCCAGGATCACTTGTTTAGAAGGTTTTTTTTTACTGCTGACCAGAAATCCTACAAAACAATTGATCCTGGAGCAATGTAGCTAAAGTTGCATAACGCACCTTTAAAGCTGTGTTAATGAAAGGAGTTTCTTGTAATAGAGTAACCTTCATTTGGCACCATGGATCTACATTATAAAGTCCACATTTGCAACAGGAAAATAGACAATGTGCGCTGTCGTGTGTCCAAAAAAGTAACACATTTTCCTCCAGCTAAATTAGCACAGTGCTAGCATTAGCGGGTCCGCCGTGTTCGCTGTAAATTATGCTTTACACAATCGGGATGTGCAGAAGAGTCTGTGAGCGACTTTACTCAACTACCTCCGACTTTCACGGTTTGATTCAGGTAGTGCAGCTTTAAAAATGTCTGAACTATTTAAAGCAGTACTAAGTAACGTGTTTACCTTAATAAATCCTTTCCGTAGTCCCTCTGGGGGTAATACAAGTGTTAATGGGATGATTGGGGGGTCTTTCATCTACCCCTGGTGTCTCTGGCCAGAAAACCATGCTTGCAACTTGACTGCCACCGGGGCGGAGCAACCAATACACACTAATAGAATCTCGGCGAAGAAGCTAACAGGCTAACGGGCAAAGCTAACTGCGGGCTAGCGCCACTTTAAACAGTATTTACAGCCAAGTTTGAGTGAAAAAAAATATTTCCATTGTATAACTGGATGTACAGTACAACATCCCTCTCTCCCTTCACCTTTTCTGTCAGCATAGTATTTACTCTCCAAGATATTTAATAAGTTAAAAAATCGTAACTTGCTAAGACACCTGCAGTTGCGCTTATGGCCTCTAGGGGCAAGAGTTACTTAGTACTGCTTTAACATACACTTTCACATCCTGAACCCACACAGGAGGAAGTGAGGCAGTTTAAGAAAAGCTAAGAACAATGACTTTACACTGTTCATGAGAAAATATCAATGTTGAAAGAACCCGATGAGGATGAGCCCAGAGAAACGCCACCTCATGACATCAGCAGGTGGGGCTCAGGCGTATTGAACTCCCTTTAAAAATACAGTATATAGCAATTCATACTGTATAATATACAATGTTTCACTCATCTCAAACATGCACATTCACGATGATTCAGACGTCTCTCTCTGCCTCAAATTGAATCTCGCGACATTGTACTGGTGACAGGTAGACCGTCTCAATTTGCATAATTATTAATAACCTGAATAAAATGTGCCGACAATGATAGCGACTCACCTTTAATATGCAAATAGGTGGCTTTTCGCGGGAATGAATACATTAGTCAAACCGCAGTCATTGTCTAAAAATAATTCACCTGGGAGACCTAAATACGCTCTGACAAATGAGTGAGGAGCGATGAATAGTTTATTAAATAGTCCAACTTCGGTGGTTAGACTTCATCAGGGAGAGACATGTGACGTGAAGAAGGGAGATAATGACGGATTTGTCTGCGATATCAGACCATAACGTTACTGTCTTCCTATATAGACTTGAACTTCTTTACTCTTAGGCTAAAATTCCTTCCCCCCGCTATTGTCTCAGAGGTGCCGACTGATTCATTTTATATTTTGTGTTATAACCCCGTCACCGTCAAATCTGCCGCGTCTCCTCAGGCATATTTCACTCCAATCCCCCAATGTGAAAGCCAGCATTTGGTTTGATAGATTCACAAGTTCACGACTCGAGGCCTTCATGGAACATCTCAGTTACATGCTCGTCCCAGAAGCCCAGCTCTGCACAACATGGGGCGCTGCAGGCGGGGAAGAGACCGATTTCACTTTTGCAGAGAGTACAAGAATCTGGGAAAACTGTGCCCCTATGAAAAATGCTTAATTTGAAGCAATATCCACATGCAAAGAAGTGGCGGTTGAAATTACAGGAGCTATAGTGGGCAAACACAACTTTTTGGAGGTTCATCTGTTGTCTGCTGATTAGCATGTTTACATAGCATTTTGTTTATCTACCTCGTATAACATTGTCCAAACAATGTATTTTCTGGACTATTATCTCTCACACTTTCCATACCAAGAATAATCTCACCAAACATTTCACCTTCCAAGTACAACCGGGCCTAGATCAAGATCAAATCAGGACTAAAGCGGGTAATGACAAACACTGAACTATAAACCTGAAAAAAACCAAACACCTAACTTAAATGCATGACTAGCATATTGATGAATCACCTCTATTTAAAATATACCTGAAGAAGCCCAAGTACTAGTGGTATACGCACAAGCTTATGTTAAACTACAAAAATATCAAGGTTGCAAAAGCCTGAATAACGCATAGTAATAGAAGACACATCTCTTGCACAATCTTCCTTTGTCTGTCAGGTCCTCTCAGTCTGTGGAACAGTTCAAATCCAGACTGAAAACACACCTCTTCTCCCTGGCCTTCAATACGAGCTAGTTGAGTGTATCTTGGCATGTTATCTTTTACTTGCATTTTATTTCTATGTGACCTGCTATTACTGTGAAGCACTTTGGTCAACTGCAGTTGTTTTAAATGTGCTATACAAATAAACTTGAATTGAATTGCTTGATCAAATCATGCTAATGTTGTTTTTTATGTGCTAATCAACACGATGGACAATGTGGTATTCATACCTGTATCCTTTATCTGCGTGGTAAGTTCACAGGTCTGTTCATTGTCTTTGTTTTCAATGTCCTTGTGTTCGTTTTTCATTTATGCGTAAAGCACTTCTGAGCTGCCCTTGAAAGATGCACAAATAAACTTAAATTTTGAAGGAACTGTAATAACCTTGGACTTTGCTGACAACCTTCCAAATGATCTGGTGTTTCATAGGAGCGATTTGTAAACATTTGGAGCGCTTTGAAGCAATTGTAAAACGTTTTAATGTCTGTAATTCAGTTGTTCATTCTGAATATGTACCTGATTGTCCACAGAGAAAGGTTGACTGGGGCGAACATCAACGCCACAAAGATAGATATACGTTCACCCCTGTAACATTTTTGAGCTGATTCAAGACTCATTCTTCCTACTGTAGAGGCAAATGTGAGAAACCACTTCAGCCCAATTCTGTCCCTGTATCAGCCTGTATTGTAAATTTGACTATTGTGAGACGCAGAGCAGAAGCCAGTGACCCATGAGCTACCACTAATAATCCGACGCGGACAGTATGGGGCCCATTTCGAGCTGCTCGGGGTGGGAGCACATACATATATCATAAAGGGTCTGGAGCAGATGGAGAAATGAAATGAGATACAGAAAATCAATGCCATCAGACAGACAGGGCTGGTACTGTCATTTCAAATAAACATCACACGGAGGGCTTGTGCTTTCATGTCTGTATTTCTTTGTTTGTACGACATCCTGACCTGAACCCAGAGGAAGTTCTAGGACTACAAAGCATTCATTAGTAAATGCTTTACCTAAAAATTGAAATATTGCTAAATCTATCTTGAACCCATTTGCCTTTGCTCAGTGTTCTTCAATTTCCCCTTTCAACTTAACCTGGAGATATATTTTGCTTTGCACATGCAGTTTTGAGTAATCTTGTTTAAATCAACTCTGCACAAGTCCATAAACCACCACCACAAAGCCTTAATACGCTCAATTTATCATGGTATCATTGATTCGTTAGCATGCCGTTTGTCAAAAATGGCTGCTTGTATCTTGTTTTTACTACGTGCTATCCACTGCCAGCAGAGGGCACTCCATCTCTGCCCAAACCTGCATCAAACGGGTCCAAGTCAGTATGGTGCGTCATTACAGTGGGTTTGTTTTGCTCAAATGTGAATGTGACAACAGGCTCACACGTACAAGCACAAAGCATGTAAGACCCATGGAGTATCTGTGTGGCCTTCACCTGTCTGCAGGGTGCTGATAACACAAGCCAAATGGATTCCAGTCAAAAGCTGTTAACAAAATAAAATAAAGAGAAATTGATACTAATTATACTGATTACTGATTACATGAAGTTGGGTCATTTTGGTACTGTCTTTTTTCATTATGATTTAAAAAGAGCAAACTCTCAACCACTAACTATGAGTGAAAAAAACTTTTTGTGTTATCTTTCATATGCTTTGAAAGATGGTCATAAAAATCATCAAAAATTATGCCAGAGTATGTTAACGTTTGAGCACAACTGTGAATGTTTGATCTGTGACAAAGGGAAACTGTGACATAAACATATGGGATTTCAAAGGCCCTGAAGAAGAACAGATGTTATTATGATTCACAATAATCCACATTGGTTCATTAGTCAGTTTTCTCCCTCTTAATGTCAAGGCATATTCAACACACTGGTTATTTTTAACCTCATTTGAAATAAGGTTTGGTTATTTTCCATCCATCCATCCATTTTCTTCCACTTGTCTGTTGCCGGGTCGTGGGGGCAGCTGTTGGGGCTGCCCAAATCACATTGCACCAGCCCCTATGGCTCCTCCTGCAGGTGGTGGGTCCACAGAAGGACGGCCTCATGGTTCTAACCGGGCCTGTTGGTCTCTCATAAGGGGCTTCTGAACCGCTCTTTGTCTGACCAGTCACCTAGGACCTGTTTACCATGGGAGACCCTACCAGGGGCACGAAGCCCCCGACAACAGAGCTCCCAGGATCATTCGGGCGCTCAAACCCCTCCACCACGTTAAGGTGGCGATTCCAGGAGGGGGTTATTTTCCATTGTAAATAAAATCTTATATTACTTAAAACTACTTAAAAAAAAAAAAAAAAACTATACAAAAATTAATAAAGTTCCTTATAAAAAACAACAACATATCTGCCAGTGCAATTTTGTTTCATTTGTGCATGTTTCATTAATGTTTGCCTGTCCACACTAAAAATGCCAGCCCACACTCTGATATACAGTCAGGTGCATACATATTGGGACATCGACTCAAAAAATATCTTTTTGGCTTTATAAACCACCACGATTTCAAATGAAACAACAAATATGTGCTTAAACTGCAGACTGTCAGCTTTAATTTGATTTTATTTACATCCAAATCAGACGAACAGTGTAGGAATTACAACCGTTCGTATGTGTCTTTTGTGGTGGTTTATATAGAGCTAAAAAGATGAGAATTGAGTTGATGTCCCAATATTTATGGACCTGACTGTATATACGGCATTACGCCCTCTGCTGGCACATTGTAAAACTACATTTTATTTATTTTCAAAACTACATTATATTTTCAAGACACATTATTTTACACCAAAAATATCAAGTTTTAGGTGCCCTTAAAGGCGCACTATGCAACTTTTTATGAGAAAAAGAAAAGTTGATATCTGTGTGTATTTAACCTTGTAGTGACCCAGCGGCTGTATGAGTGGGTAGCATGGCGCCTTCACTTTCGATCACGCTTGTCTGTCTACAACAAAAAGATCAATTGTTTTGTAGGTTTTCTGGTGACAGGGTCCGTCAGCAGAGAAAACGTTCCAAACAATTCATCCTGGAGTGTCCTAGAGACTTCTGTGATGGAAAGTAAAGGCGCCATGCTGACCACTCATACAGCCGCTGGGTCACTACAAGGTCAAATACACACAAATATCAAAAAAAAATTCCACATAAAAAGTTGCATAGTGCACCTTTAAGTAGCATAGGAGTTGTTCAAATCATAATTTTGAACTACTGTAAGATCATAAAAAAGTGGAGCGATAGCAATACACCTCCATATATTCCCTACTCTGAGTACAAAACCAACAGTTCTAGCAAACCTTGGTGTTTGCGTTAAAGCCAATGTACTGTGTGAGCATGCATAAGTTTGAGATCATCTGTCTGTGGCCACCTAAATGTCAGCCTTTGTAGCCGTCAGTCCAGTGTGCCGAGTCGTGAATACAATCTAGTTTACTCATCGCCCTGCACCTGCCCCCCGCTGTAGATGTGCTTATACACGGCAAAAGAGGATTATCTACATGACACTCTCTTCAGACTTTTACTACCTTGTACGGTAACTTGGAGTAATGCATGTGTCAAGAGAATACTTCTAGTACTTGAGATTTTATAAACTGTATGCCAGAAGTATGCTGTATGCTCACAGTGGGAACCAGCACCAAAATGAAATGAATAAATCCAAACTTCTTAAACTATTCGCAGCATAAAATTGAGAAATCAACTCATTTTAACCATTGTTTTTGTGGCGTACAACCCTTTCCTCCTTTCATATGGCGTCAACAGAAAGAAAATAATAATAATGAGGAAAAGTGACAAGCTGACAAAGCTGTAAACCTTGACGTCCGTGTCAGAGTAGATTCTCTGGAGCAACCCGAAGGTAGTCATGTTCCCTTTGGAACAATAAAAAGCACCAGGGCGTTTTTATGCATGCAAACACAATCGACAAGCAGGAGCCGAGAGGGACAACAGAGACGTGACGGCGGACGAAGTCAGAGTTCCAAACCTCAGGGCCCAACTACATATGTCAGTCACACACTCAGCTGTCAGGAGCAAAACCATCATTTACAGAGTAAACAGGCCATATTCCACCAGGATTCAGCTGCGGATGTTGGAAGGCGTGGGGGTGACCTCCGTTGCTTGGTAGCATACTTAGGTTTTTAACAAATCCAAATCAAATTATGTACTCAGAGTTCAATTTGTTCTCAAAAGTCAAAGTAGCTTGAATTTTTGGCAGAACTTTTGAATTAAAAAACAAACAAATAAACAAATAGTAAAAATGTTTGGCATTTCTTTTTCTTTTAAACCAAATCGACCCAACTTTTGATTCACTAGTATTACTTGTACAGTGACTCCAATAGTTCAGTGTGTTCAAAGCATCATATCCAAGTGACAAAACTGGACTGATGCGTCACCTATCCACGCACTTTTTTTTTACATTGTTTGAAGCAATGAAAACCTGGAATCTCCACTTATAAGCAACTAGTCAAATCTTTATGTTCTTACTGACTCTTGGAATTTCTTTAGTTTGTGTTCAGCTAAGGTGGCAATACCAACAGTGGATGTATTGACAAGACTCTGGACACTCACAGCCCTGATTGCAAACGCTTACAAAGCTATTGAACACATCCTCCTGTCCTTCCCGTGTGCTTCCGAGTGCCAGGGCTGAATGTAATCACTAAAGCAGAAATGTTGCCGTCCATGCAAGGGACCAGCGTCTGTGCCAGCTGCTCTGTCTCCTGATTGAAGAAGCAGCCACGAGGGGACAAAGTAGAAACGTTTTATACACAAAGACGGCTCATTTATTGTGCCTTTGCTCATGTGCAAAACAAGTAGTATGTGCAAAAGTGTTTTTTTACATTATAAAACATCTGAGCAACCCAATGGAATAAACAGAGGGGAAACTAGTCCTTCAATGACATGTATTTACAGTGGCACGTCACATAGTTATTAACGTAATTGCTGTAATATTTGGAATTTAATGCTGTTTAGCTGACTCTGACTCAAAACAATAGTTGCAGTAGAGCATGAAATATGTAGACTTGAGCATGGAAGACTATTCAAACATGGATCTGATCAGTCGTTTGGATGTAGCGTAGATGGCAGGAGTTACAAGAGCAGAAGTTGGACCTGAATTACTGGAACTGGAAACAATATTTTTACATATAGTTAAAAGACGATTTTGTGTAATGGAAATCATTGCTTATGTTCTAATGGTTAAACTCATAAAAAAATGATAGCAGCAGTGTTAAAATGAGACTCTTGAGCGCTGACTGTGAGATAAAGTCGCTGTTGTGGTTGATTAGGCGCCTGCTGAAGTCAGACCCAGGTGGAGCATTGTTATTAGAGAGACGCAGACAGAGGCGCTGTGATCAGGAAGTCAGGCACAAGCACCTGAGACTCCTGCTAATGGTGATTAATGAGCACCTAAACAACCGCATGATGAAGACGCAGAGGACATGTCAGTTTTGATTACAGCGCGGCAAACTCATCAGCGTGCATTGGTCTTTCTCTTAAGAAAAATATATGTCACTTGACGGGCTTAGGGTAAATGAACAACAATGATCTGGACAAGTGCCCTTTGGACTCTTGCTGGAGAGGGATGCAGCCATAGCACGAATCAATCTGTGCCAAATTCAAAATGGCAACTTTTCTCTATCTGCTGCCCCCACTGTTGACACTATTCTGTACACGATGTTAGCTGATGTCATTATTTTTCTTCACACAAAGCATTTTCGAACCAGCAAACGATAAAACTTGAGGAACTTGAGCTCTACCTACAAACAAAATATTACACGTTATTTGGATGTAGTTTGCCAGTAGAGTAACCCTGGGCATCTAGATTTTCATGTGGTTTTGTAAAGAGTTAAATGCTCTGCGGTCTCCTAAATATCAAAAATAATCTTTATTGATACTTATTAAACTTAATAATAGTCAAACAAGTGTCACTCGTACAACTTCTTTCCACTGCAGTAGTAGTGTAATAGTAAGCATGATCGAGGAAGCTTGTGCAACTATCCTATTACTACTGCTAACATAGAAATAGTAATTCTATTACTACAACAGCTCATTTCGCTTATCTTAAAGGGGGGGTATTATGTAAAATCGACTTTTTCAAGCTTTATATCATGTTATTAAGTCATTCCCTCATTAAACACATGCCTGGAGTGTTGCCTTGGCTCATTCACATATTTTTGAGTAATCAGTAAAAACTTAGATGGCAGCCATTTTAGGTGTAGCTATGCCTCAGTCCTCCTAGGAACGCCCCCACCTCCTGGAGACGCCTCTGGACCTTTTGTCACCAGCCAAGCCACCAACCACTGCTCCTCAGCTCAGCAGAGCCCCCTCCCCGCACAGTAGTGTTGTTTAGATGCCACAGCAGTGTGCTGAAGGGGGCGTGTCGGAAAGCTTCTTAAAGAGATAGAGGCCTATTTCAAGACGTTCAGTACAGCCATTTTGAGAGAGCAATTTTATTCAAGGCAGTTATTTTAATTTACTGCATATACAGACCAACAGAAGGTTACGTCATCATTGTAGTATGCTATAGACTGGTGCTATGTGATTGACATTTAGCATAATACCCCCTCTTTAAACCAACTTTCAAATAACCAATCTCCTTGCTATATGTTTAGGACAAGATATGGCAACAGTACTTTATTCTTGTAACATCACAACAGTCAGCCGGCACACAACTCCGCTGAAACATGTTTTGCCACAGTTGCTTTAGTTCGGCAGGTCTGTATGTGTGAAACTTCCTGCCCCTTTACAAGTTCCGTTAGAAAGCATTTGCCCTCTAAGCTCTGCTCTCTTCCTTGTGGAAACGTGATCTTCTGCAAATCCCTAAGATCTCCATCCAACCCCGCTGCAGTTCCCAGCTCGCTACCGCCTTTCTGAAGTGTCCTCTCCTGCTGCATTTTTCATGACCGACTGCCTGCTCCCCGGTCGACCGTCCACCAAGACCCTGATTTAGACCCAGCGCATTATTCCAAGGAAGGAGCATATAGGAGCCACTGTCCCCCTTTGAAATGATAATGTGGCCATGTGGAAAAACAGATGCAGGTAAGGAGGACAGGCGGATGGAGATGTGGAATATTTGAATAGAAAGAGTGGGGGGTCGGCTGTAGCATGCAGTATGTACAGAGTTAAGGCATCTAAGATAACACAGAGTGGAGACAGTGAGAGGCATATGGAAGCATTGAATGCACAAATTAAGGGACAGATGGATGAATAGATTGGGAAAATATAAAATCAATTAATTTGTGAATCGCACAAGAAGAAGGGAAAATTAAGTGGGAAGCGTGTGAAAAAGAATGCAAACTAGGCATTTGTGAAATGTCAGCTTGATAGGGTGAATATGATGCCCTATACCCCCTGGCTGTTCCTGCAAACTTGACCATATGCATAGCCACAACTTGGAAGGAAAAACGCTCCCCTTCGACTCACATAATTTATCAACAAATGCGTGACAGGATGCAGGACATTTATGAATAAAAAGCAGTTTCAATTAAAGATTGAAAATGTAGCACTCTCTCAGCCTTGGGCCCGAAGCAGGGTGACAAATACAGTGAGTAATTCACTCGCTTGAACTTTGTTTGGTCTTTTTTTCAATTTATTTGGGTACTGTCTGATGGCAAGGTAACTTTTGAGAAATAAACAAGGCTCACTGTAAAACATAGCAGATGGATTATGATTGGTGACTGGTTGGTGATTTGACATATTAGTGACACAAGCATAACATGCACTAGACCAGAACGATAATTGTTATCAAAAAATTGTTTCAACAACACTGCAGCCATGCAATGTACGCCGTCTCTAGTCTGTTTCACTAGAGAAGGAGCTATGTTTACGTTATCATCAGTAAAACTTTGTCAAACCTGTTTTTAGTGATGAATGTCACCAGGGCTGTCCGTCGTCACCAGTTCTATCTTGTGAAGTGGTCAGGAAGAGAATCAGTACCTCCATGTGTTTCATTAAAGAGGTGGTTTTGGGGGAGGTTTGCATATCTCCTGTCTGGGCTGTTTCAGGAAGAAGATGCTTCAGAAACTTAGAATGATACAAAGACAGTATATCCAATCAATGCATAGCATTTTTTGTTTGTTTTGGATGCGACAGAACGGTTTTATACTGTACATTCGAACATGGAGCTTTAAAGAAAATTCCCCAAAAGCACACCAAAATAGACATCTCAACTTGAATATGTTATTATGGGATGAGCTCAGAGCTGAAGGAGGGTTGGATGGGGATGAGAGGCTCGAGAATGACACGAACACTACACGGGCTTATATTTATCTCACTTTGGGCACTTGTACATCCTGCTCTCAGAGGCTGCAGCACAACAGCCACACAACAGAATTGTGTTGGCTCCAAAGGTTAGGGCTTTTTCTCTGGAGTGTGCTCAAAGATGACAACTAAATAAATAAAATTCCACTTGCACGTCATCGCTCCTGTGAGTTATGACTTTGATTTGTCATATCTCAGAAGTTTGTTGACCTGACAAAGATGCACTTGAATAATAAATAGTTTCCTGTGACTAAAGCCGTCAAGTGGAGCACATACATTTTGAGATGGTAGCCAGAATTGTACAATATACAAAGCATGAGGTAAAAGCAGTTCAGTAGTTTGCAGTAAGTTACAGTATTGTAATAGTTATTATTTAACAGAGGAAAACTAAAATCACAGAAGTTACTGCAATACAAACAGTAAACTGAATTTAATATTATATATTATATTATGTATGTATGTCCAGATATGAAGAAAAAAACACAAACCACTTTGTCATCCATCACAAGAACAGCTCAAATGTATGTTTTTAAAAAGCATATGTGATATTATTGTGAGGCATTGATACATATTGATGTACACGCCTAACCTACAGTTAATACTAAAGCATTTGTCAAATTATTGAATTAGTTGCGTGTAGAGGACATGAAATCGTGCTGCCAAGGTTACCAAATAACTGCATGCATGATCAGAGGAGGGAACTAGCGAGCACATTTTCTTGTACTCAATCATTTGCATTTACATTTAACCCACTTATTTCAACAATATAGAATGTCCCACGCGCGCATGACGGCTAGAGCGCTAATACCGCAATAATAATAATAATAATAAACTTTATTTATATTGCACTTTACATTTGAAAAAAAACTCAAAGTGCTACAACAGGTAAATTAAAATCAGATAAAAACAAAATGAACATGACATAGTAAAACAAAGCAAGCACAAGAGCAAAAACAAACTAAAAGGCCTTTTTAAATAAATGTGTTTTCAGGCCTTTTTTTTTAAAGGCCTCAACACTCTGGGAGCCCTCAGGGACTCCGGTAGGGCGTTCCAGAGTCTAGGGGCAACTGCCTTAAAGGCCCTATCTCCCATTGTGGAGAGCTTGGTCACGGGCTGGTGAAGAGTGTGGGTGGAAGTGGACCGTAAGCGCCTTGTGGTGGTGTGTGGGGTAACTAGCTCAGTGAGGTATGCCGGGGCTGTTCCATGGACACACTGGTATGTGAGGAGGCAGGTTTTATAGTGGATTCTGTAATGGATGGGCAGCCAATGAAGGGACCGGAGGACAGGGGTGATGTGCAACACCTTAACTTGCCACCGTGCTTGATGCCATTAAACTGTGGCCGCGGTGAGCCTATTTGTTTATCCAGAGATCGCAACGTACCTGTACATGTGCTAACCACTGGGGACACTACTGCACACAACTCAACAGGTGAAGCAGAACAAACAGCTTTACTTATAAAAAATGACCTGACGTTTATGACCTGAAGAGCTTGGAAGAAGCTTCTGTGACCAGAAGCGAAACGTCCTCAACTTTACCAAACCCAGTCCAGTCGATGATTTAACCTTTCTCTACGATGGATTCTCCCTGGATGAATGAGAGTCTTCACAAACTTATAAAAAACGAGTTGAACCATTTGCAAACCAAACCACTAGTGTATTACCTCATTTTCTTGACTATACTTCAGCAAGTGTGGTGTAAAAAAACATTGCGGGTGGCGCCATATTGTTTTGGTCACAGCTCTTCATCTCCCGCTTGGGTAAATTTTCCAGCGCCCTCTAGTGGTAACTTTCGATAGCGCATACATGCAGTGACAGTAACGACGCTTGGAACGCACAGATCTATTTTACGAACAATATGGGAGCATAAATGAGCCGCGGGCCACACCAAATGAACAACTGTATACGTTCTTATGTCTGTCATTTCTTGCTTTCTGCCAAGTTTCAATCTCCTGAGCAGGGGGCTTTATTTACTAAGACGCACGATGGCTTACAAAAAAAGGGCCATTTGTGACATTTTTGTTGAGGAGCCTATACACTCTGTCCCGGATTTGCATTAACTAAACATTCCCCCGTCCCGCGTCTCGCCTCGCTCTCAGTAAAGTGCCTTCTGTGCCCCGTGGCTCTGTGTCAGCTCTCCATCCGCGCCTGTGCACCGCCGTCTTCATTATCTCGCATTAGCCGCTGTACCGTGTGGAAGGCGTCGGAGTCACTAACCACATTTGGCCCCTAGCTTTGGTCACCTCAGACTGTTTGGAAGTGTCTGGCTTGGTGACTTCATGAATATGTGTGCCCGTGCGCAGAGAGAGGTGCGGCGAGCGAGGTCTACCGCTTTCGGTTTTTTTTGCAATATGGCATTTGAACTGTACCCAGGGAGACCGTCATATAAATGCATATTTCGTTGGCTCGAGGCGGCGCGTGTCCGTTTGAGCGTCTATATTGCCTGCATATTGTTCAGAGTTGGCCTATGATAAATACCATTGTGATCTGCATTTCTGAGTCAAACTAATGCAAGGCGAAGGCAAACGCATATGTGCTGCAGCCCTGAGGTCTCTTCCAACCTCGGCACAGATGTAATCCAAACAGGTCACGTGAAATTAATTTCCTCCACGTCCTGGGAGGTTTAGACACTGCTTTACAATGCAAAATGGATAGGGTTTGTTTCCGACAGGATATAATCTGATGCTGGTGGAATTATCTGGGAAACTGCTACGTAATCAGATGAGGGATTATTGTTGCGACATCAAGGCTGACTGAGGACAAGAGAAATGCCCTGATTCCCCTTCTTTAATGACATCATATCACCAGGTTGCGTGGGGGCAAAATGGGATGATACAATAAATTACAATACAATTACTAACCGGCTTCTGAAGATTGTCTGACCAAAGACCAGGACACTCTTTCATTCAACCTGGGAGTCAGGATCCAAAATGGGGTTTCCAATCTTCATAAATCTCCAGATTTTTGGAAAGAAGAGGTCCAAACTAGATTGATAATGAAGATGAAGGAATGAAACATAAAATTAACCTTTGAAATGAAGAAGAATTAAAGCTATTTTCATTTAAAACTATAGTTAGTTCAAACAGAACAAGGGTGTTGGGGTCGCTGATGAGTCCCCCAGTTAAAATAAGGGTCACTGAGGAATAAGGGTTTGGGATGCTCTGAGGGTCATTTCTATTGTTTGTTTGTTTTTGCAAGGTAGCAATTAGTTAAAACAAGATTCAAGGCTTTTGGTTTCAGCCGCGGGCACCAACAGCGGAGACTGACCACACAAATAATAGAAATAAAAAGTAATTTAATGTTCATCATTATTCTGAAGATGTCCCAACCCAATCCCACGGTCTATAGTGTGTCAGGATCTGCTCGTGTGTGTGTTCTCCCCCTCCCCTTCTGTGTGTGTTTGTCTCTCCACCTACCTGGGCGTGGCTGCTGGCACACCTGGCTCCAATCTCTGATCCGCCTCCAGAATTAGAATATTATTTGCATCCACTCCTTGCCAGTTTGTTGTTGCTACCAGTTAGTTCCAAGTTTGTGGCTCCTAGTTTGCGTTTGTATTTT
Organism: Neogobius melanostomus; assembly: GCA_007210695.1. Lineage (NCBI taxonomy): Eukaryota > Metazoa > Chordata > Actinopteri > Gobiiformes > Gobiidae > Neogobius > Neogobius melanostomus. The sequence goes on along the minus strand of VHKM01000265.1, from coordinate 55,481 downwards.
GAACTTTTGCTAATACTTTCGTCCTGTGTTCTGATCCTGTCTGCCAGCCAGCTCCGTGTCTGCCTGTTTGCCAAACTTACCATGCCCGTGTCTGCCTCAGCCTACCTGCTCCGAGATCTGCTCTTGCCTACATCATTCATTAATAAACCGTTAAACCTTCGTACTGTGTTCTGCTTTTGGGTCCTAAGAAACCGTGACACAGTGGGAACCGGATGTTTACAAATATAAAAAGACAGATTTGCATTTTTGTCCTCACTGTCTGACATGACACCAGAATTAGCTTTTACTTTTTTAGGTCAATTAGATTTTTAAAAATGTATTTCTATTTGCTAAATGCCGGTAGCCTGGCTAACGCCAGTCTAACATCAAAAATGATATTTAATCTGGGGACCACCAATTAATTATCTCGTAGGAGAGGTGTGGTTTAGGATTGTCCTTAGCCGTTTATTGGGCGCTACAAATGTCTATCATATGCGTCTTCAATGGCGTCTGTACGTAGCCATAGCCAATCGTATCATCGTATCAGATGACGTATGATGTACCAGCTGTACATTTTCGAGCTAAACTATTTAGAACACGGTCTAAAGCTTGATCAAAAGATGGCATTGCGTCTGCTGCTGTCATGTTGGATCCGTAAATAAACTTTTTGTTTTTAAAAAATCTGTAAACAAACTACAAGCTTCTATACGTCATCGTCTTTCCGTTCCTCATCGTTCTGTGATTGGTCCCCAAATCCATGCGAAGATTTCGGCCATGGTCCCCAGACTGTTGTGAAGTTCGAAAGGATTCGCAGTCTGGCTAAAATGCCAGAGCCACTTTGTAAGAAGTTTGGCAGTTTGCATTGTCCATTTGGAAGACACATCTGCGCCCAAGCAAGATCCCCCCTTTTTCCTCCAAACGTGACGATGGTCATTATGGAAAAATTTTAAGTCTTTATCCTTTTTTTAAATTCGAAATCTCCAAATTGTCTTTTTTATGTTTCTTTTGGAGTCAGGGCTTCTTCCTCAGCCCATGTTGGTACAGTACTTGTTTCACTTGGATAATGACAAACTCTTACCAGGTTCAGCCAGCATCTTCACCAGGTCTTTTCCATTTGTTCTTGGGTTGACTTTTCAGACCACAGCACATTCACCTCTTGGACACAGAACCGCCTTATTTATGATCTGTATGATGGATGGTTATTTCCATCATTGTTTTAACCAATGAAACTGGCACCTTCAGGCGTTTTGATATTGCACCCAAGGATGAACCAGACGTGTGCTTCCAAGGACATGACATTGTCATGACATCGCCATCTGGGCTTCCCCAAATTGTTTAAAGGTATAGTAATCTTAGTGTATGTAAATTTTCTGACTTTGTAGAAAGTAACAGAGAGTAAAATAAATAAATAGAAAATAGAAAATAATAGAAATAGAAATAGAAATAACAGAAATAATTTTGAAAATTCTAATTGACCTAAAAAGGAAAAATCTCAACCTTAACCTCACCCACTGTCCTCACACTAAACTTGAACTTTAAAACGGTTAATTTGATATCTCCTTGTTAAACAATTCTAACTTCTACTAACCTCCGGTGAAAGGAAAATTGTCTGGGTTCAACGCTCGGCAAGTCAATCATTGCCTACAAATCCTTCATATAAATCGGAGAGATATCACATTTCAATAGTGGAGACAGGACGAGGTCTCATAGATCACAGGGACGGCCAATCTCATGCTCAGCACTGAAAATAATAGCTTTTCTCTGTAAAACTCATTTTTCTTGCTTTCTGCGGATACTCCACACTTTGTCCCTCGGTGGGGCTGTTTACAGAGAGTAAGTGTGGTCTTTATACACACGTACACAACATCAGCAATGTAATCCCCATTCACATCAGCAATAACATGAGAGGATATATATATATATATATATTTATATATATATATATATATATATATATATATATATATATATATATATATATATATATATATATATATATATATATAGCCAAGTGGCTGGCATAGTGTACAGGAACACCTGTGCAGAGTATGGGCTGGAAACACCAAGGTCAAAGTGGGAAACACCTCCAAAGATGGTAGAGAATGACCGAGCCACGATCCTGTGGGACTTCCAGATACAGACGGACATTTCGGACTTGGACGCCTCTGGTGGAGGACCCGAGCTTGGAGGAAAAAGAGACCGCCCGGGTGACCGGGTGAGGAAGAGTTTTGATTTTTTTTTTTTATTGTCCACCACTTTAGCATGTCGGCGTTGCTGGTACCGGGTGCACAGGTTACGTCGTTCAACCTTCCGATGCTTGTGTGGGAGGTAAGAGTGGCAGCTAGCCCTTTAGCTTGGCGCAACCTTTCAAAATATACTCACGCCGTATTCTTGTCACAGCTGCGGGCATCGAAACAGCTGCTGTCTTGTCTTGGGTTGTCACGTCACAATGGAACAAGCCCAATGTAAAATCAAGGTTTTCTGGATAATCTGAAATTATGGACAACTGGAAGTGAAACTAATGTAGACTAAGAGTGTCCATGAAACTGGAAAGCAATAACCATGAACTAATGTCTCTTAAACTTTAACATGTTAACTTTTACAATAAAATACAGAAACCCTTTTGTAATATGAACATTGCCTGCCTGTCATTTCGCATCATAACGAACCTGTGTGCCTTGTACCTTGTTAGTCAGCATGAGTTAAATCTCCAGGTGAGACTCCTGGGGTACGGTGTACATTTTAGGACATCCTCATCCTCAGAATGCTTTCGTCATTCTAGTCACAAGTCCAGGTGAAGATGACAGACATGTTTGTCATCTTCACATTAACCTAGAAACAAGTTTGTCAGACTCATCTTCACTTGGACGTTTTTTGTCAGAGTCATCTACACTTGGATGTTGTTAGTCAGAGTCAGAGTCACTTGGACGTCGTTTGTCAGAGTCATCTTCACTTGGACGTCGTTTGTCAGAGTCAGAGTCACTTGGACGATGTTTGTCAGAGTCATCTACACTTGGATGTTGTTAGTCAGAGTCAGAGTCACTTGGACGTCGTTTGTCAGAGTCATCTTCACTTGGACGTTTTTTGTCAGAGTCATCTACACTTGGACGTTTTTTGTCAGAGTCAGAGTCACTTGGACATTGTTTGTCAGAGTCACTTGGACGTTGTTTGTCAGAGTCATCTTCACTTGGATGTCGTTTGTCAGAGTCATCTTCACTTGGACGTTTTTTGTCAGAGTCATCTTCACTTGGACGTTTTTTGTCAGAGTCAGAGTCACTTGGACGTTGTTTGTCAGAGTCACTTGGACGTTGTTTGTCAGAGTCATCTACACTTGGCTGTTGTTAGTCAGAGTCAGAGTCACTTGGACGTCGTTTGTCAGAGTCAGAGTCACTTGGACGATGTTTGTCAGAGTCATCTACACTTGGATGTTGTTAGTCAGAGTCAGAGTCACTTGGACGTCGTTTGTCAGAGTCAGAGTCACTTGGACGTTGTTTGTCAGAGTCAGAGTCACTTGGATGTTGTTTGTCAGAGTCAGAGTCACTTGGACGTTGTTTGTCAGAGTCAGAGTCACTTGGACGTTGTTTGTCAGAGTCACTTGGACGTTGTTTGTCAGATTCAGAGTCAGTTGAACGTTGTTTGTCAGAGTCATCTATACTTGGATGTTGTTTGTCAGAGTCATCTTCACTTGAACGTTGTTTGTCAGAGTCATCTTCACTTGGACGTTGTTTGTCAGAGTCATCTTCACTTGGACGTTGTTTGTCAGAGTCATCTTCACTTGGACGTTGTTTGTCAGAGTCAGAGTCACTTGGACGTTGTTAGTCAGAGTCATCTACACTTGGACGTTTTTTGTCAGAGTCATCTACACTTGGATGTTGTTAGTCAGAGTCAGAGTCACTTGGACGATGTTTGTCAGAGTCATCTACACTTGGATGTTGTTAGTCAGAGTCAGAGTCACTTGGACGATGTTTGTCAGAGTCATCTACACTTGGATGTTGTTTGTCAGAGTCAGAGTCACTTGGACGATGTTTGTCAGAGTCAGAGTCACTTGGACGTTGTTTGTCAGATTCAGAGTCACTTGGACGTTGTTTGTCAGAGTCAGAGTCACTTGGACGATGTTTGTCAGAGTCAGAGTCACTTGGACGTTGTTTGTCAGAGTCAGCTTCGCTTGGACATTGTTTGTCAGAGTCATCTACACTTGGATGTTGTTTGTCAGAGTCATCTTCGCTTGGAAGTTGTTTGTCAGAGTCATCTTCGCTTGGAAGTTGTTTGTCAGAGTCAGCTTCGCTTGCACAGTTTGTCAAACTCAGCTTCACTTTCACGTAGTTTGTCAGACAATTTCACAACAAAAGCACAATAATGCAACTAAATGGGAATTTTCACAATAAAAGCAGGATTATACAACTAAATTGGGATTTTCACAATAAAAGCAGTATAACACAACTAAATGAGGATTTTCACAATAAAAGTAGTATATTACTAAAAAGGAATTTTTATGACATTTTTCTAAATGTTTCGCAATTTTTGTAAATTCTGCAGCAGTACTATTCCGAAATCAAGTTTCTAGTTGTATTATAGTGCCTTTATTGTGAAAATCCCCATTTAGCTGTATTAAACCGTTTTTATTGTCAAAATCCCCATTTAGTTGTATTAAACCGTTTTTATTGTGAAAATCCCCATTTAGTTGTATTATACTGCTTTTATTGTGAAAATCCCCATTTAGTTGTATAATACTGCTTTTATTATGAAAATCCCCATTTAGTTGTATAATACTGCTTTTATTGTGAAAATCCCCATTTAGTTGTATTATACTGTTTTATTGTGAAAATCCCCATTTAGTTGTATTATACTGCTTTTATTGTGAAAATCTCCATTTAGTTGTATTATACTGCTTTTATTGTGAAAATCCCCACGTAGTTGCATTATACTGCATTTATTGTGAAAATCCCTATTTAGTTGTATAATACTGCTTTTATTGTGAAATCCCCATTTAGTTGTATTATACTGCTTTTATTTTGAAAATTCCTATTTAATTGTATATTACTGCTTTTATTGAGAAAATCCCCATTTAGTTGTATAACACTGCTTTTATTGTGAAAATACCCATTTAGTTGTATAGTACTGCTTTTGTTGTGAAAGTCCCCACGTAGTTGCGTTATTGTGCTTTTGTTGTGAAATTGTCTGACAAACTACGTGCAAGCGAAGTTGACTCTGACAAACAGTGTGCGAGTGAAAATGACTCTGACAATGTCCAAGCGAAGTTGACTCTGACAAACAGTGTGCGAGTGAAAATGACTCTGACAATGTCCAAGCGAAGCTGACTCTGACAAACTGTTCAAGTGAAGCTGACTCTGACAAACTGTTCAAGTGAAGCTGACTCTGACAAACAACGTCCAAGTGACTGTGACTCTGACTAACAACATCCAAGTGTAGATGACTCTGACTAACAACATCCAAGTGTAGATGACTCTGACAAAAAACGTCCAAGTGACTCTGACTCTGACAAACAACGTCCAAGTGAAGATGACTCTGACAAAAACGTCCAAGTGAAGATGACTCTGACAAACAACGTCCAAGTGACTCTGACTCTGACTAACAACATCCAAGTGACTCTGACTCTGACTAACAACGTCCAAGTGACTCTGACTCTGACTAACAACATCCAAGTGAAGGTGACTCTGACAAAAAACGTCCAAGTGAAGATGACTCTGACAAAAAACGTCCAAGTGAAGATGACTCTGACAAAAAACGTCCAAGTGAAGATGACTCTGACAAAAAACGTCCAAGTGACTCTGACTCTGACTAACAACGTCCAAGTGACTCTGACTCTGACTAACAACATCCAAGTGAAGATGACTCTGACAAACGACGTCCAAGTGACTCTGACTCTGACAAAAAACGTCCAAGTGACTCTGACTCTGACTAACAACATCCAAGTGTAGATGACTCTGACAAACGACGTCCAAGTGACTCTGACTCTGACTAACAACATCCAAGTGAAGATGACTCTGACAAACAACGTCCAAGCGACTCTGACTCTGACAAAAAACGTCCAAGTGAAGATGACTCTGACAAAAAACGTCCAAGTGAAGATGACTCTGACAAAAAACGTCCAAGTGAAGATGAGTCTGACAAACTTGTTTCTAGGTTAATGTGAAGATGACAAACATGTCTGTCATCTTCACCTGGACTTGTGACTAGAAGGACGAAAGCATTCTGAGGATGAGGATGTCCTAAAATGTACACCGTACTGGGGTGGCCTTGTGGCATTTAAAGTTAAAATAAAATCGAAGTTAACCCTCGCCTTGCCACATACACATAAACTACGATAACAAGAAATACTATTTTCATTCAGGTGTGAAAATGCCAGTTCTGGCGTAGCTCCTGCCTGTTGTGTGTGCCATGTTGATTTATCTACGTTTGATAAATCAATGGAGAGGAAATATACGAAACAGTAGCCGCGTTCGCCGTATATTTGTGATGGTCGGGATATTTCAGGTATGTTGTTTTGTTTAATTTTGGCACTTTGCTCAACTTAGCTGCCAACTACCATTGTGTCTAAAAACAAGACGGCCTACACATTCAGATCGTATAGTTTACATCCAGTCTATTGTTAAACGATTAAACATGATGCATTACTGTTTTTGATAGGTCAATCAATAATCATCTATGTCACATAAGTAGAACGTAAACAAGCAACAGTCCTCACAGGAGAAAGGGTTCAGCTTGAGACCATTTTGTTTACTGAAAGCTTGAATCAGAGTCAGTAGATTGAGAACCTGAATAAGCGCGAAACATCCACATGTACACCGGGGCACACACCCGGCCGTCAGTGTCTATTGACGGGCAGACTCTTGCGAAGCACTCGGCATTTTTACGAACGTCGTCACCTAGCGACTTTCAAACTATAACTTAAAAGTCCATTGCATATACATCTAACTAACACATTTCAGAATTTTTACAGGTTTATTTGCGTATATATTCTTACATTAGTAATTGTCGCTTCCACCGGTAGCCGCCATCTTTATACTCCCTTGGCCGCAAGTCTGCTCCTGAGCTGACTTGCTGCCGAGGGGCCTTTTCAAGGGGAGATAACATCCTCTTGCTCCCTAAAGTATTGGGACACCGTACCCCTTTGGTGTTTAGTTTGAATTGGGACAGGGCCTTAATGTGAGCCCCGCCTATATAACCTCCCCTCTACGCACCACACTTATTCATTCACAACATAAAATACATACAGCCAATGTACACATGATGCAAATAACTAAACCTTTTAGACAATTTCAATAGTCCATCAGGGATTCAGTTAATAAAACCTTAAGTTCTTTTTGTTCACTCTTCTTTCTATTTGCTGATTAAATTGATAATATTACTAGGTCCAGAATTTCTTCTCTTTAAGACATTTATCAGCCATCTGAGCGGTTTCCTCACTGCATATGGTCCTTTGCCTTCAGGACAATTTATAACATGCAATGATTCCATCAATTCTGCTACATTATTGTCAATTAGGAGTCCCACCTTGGCGTCAATACTGGGCACCTGTACTGATCTCAAGTGCGCCCACTGGCTTATCTCCTCTTGACATGGGATATTGTCAACTGCACCTGGCATTTTGGCTTGAGGGAAGACATCAGGTAAATCATTATTGTCATTAACTTTCATCATTGAAATTGCTTTACTGTTTTTAAAGGGTTGCAGATTTCCCTTTAGCTTTCAAATCTCTCATGTGAGCTTCAGAACAAAAGGTGGCTGTACTGTCAGAGTCTATAAATGCATATGTTTTTTTATGATCTCCCTGTCATTTATTTTCACTTACACAGGTACAATTGGCAGTACACAATCCGGTTTTCCGGCCCCAGTATGGCCACATGTTTTTGGAAACTCCTCTATATCTTCACCTGTGTCCTGCTGTATACTTGCTGTCCATTCCCTAATATGATCATGAAGAACAGTTGGGTGCTTTAGTCTGCACACTTCACAGGAGAGGCAGTTACAACATTCTTTGCTTCGGTGTCCGACACTTAAACATGCAAACCAAACACCCTTATCTCTGATGAACCTAATTCTGTCATGATATTGCATTGTTTCAAAGTTAGGACACATGTTTCACTTATGATGTTCTTCACACAGCAGACAGATCTTCTCATGCGAGTCATCTTTACAGTATCTGTTCATAGTTTCAGGTTCACACGTTTCAACTGATGTAGCAAAACTACCTTCTCTTTCTTTTATGTTGGTCTGGGAAACTCTATTCATTGATCTATGGAATACCATTGAAGATGAGGAGTCTTGAATGTGGCCAAACAGGATTTAAGACAATCCTGTGGTTTCCTTGCAGCTCAAAGGCCGCTACTCTCCATTTTTCTCTCATTTTGTATGGCAATTTGAGAATTGTACTTCGCATATTAGACTTCATATTAAGTTCAGTCATGTAGCCTATGTCTTGCAAAGCGTTGCAACAAACTCGCAGAAATAAGGCAAATGCTTGTAAAGATTTAACATCTTCAGATTTGACAGGTGTCCAACTAAGTAGCTTTTCTTTATAGGCTGTAGCAATCCGATGCTCATCACCAAAATGTTCTTTGAGCAGTGCCTTTGCTTTGAGGTAACCTTGATCAGATGGCACATGCTGACAGATTTTAACCAGCTCTCGAGGTTGCCCTCTGGTGTACTGCTCCAAATAGTATAAGCAGTCAGCAGTGCTCACACCCTGTACAAAGGCCCTCATGAAGGTGCTGTACTGGAGTGGCTCCCCAATGAAAGTTGGTATTTCTCTTGGAGGCAGTGACAGGAATGATTAGGCCCGAGCGCCATCAGAGCTGGCAAAGGGGCTCTTGAAATCGTATAGATTGTGCCCAGAGCGCACAAAACGAGTGCGAGGCGCTCGCCTCCTCTCAAACATACACTAACGCACTCCTCTCATCATGCATGTTCTGTGCACATGATACTGTACATGAGCACGGAAGGCAGGCATCTCCTAGTTATTCCTAAAGTCAACAGAAAGACTCACGGCGAGGCATCGTTCCCTCGCCTCTGGAACGACCTGCCGGAGGAGCTCAGAGAGAGAACGTTCATGTTTTTAAGAGCAGGCTCAAGACCCACCTTTTTAGTTTAGCTTTTAACTGATATTTATTCTTGCTAGGCCTATTAATTTATCTCAGCACCTTATAATTAAGTTAATTGATGTTTAATTGTTATTAATATTTATTTTGTATTTATGTATTTTACCTCTCGGTCTTATTTTAGTGATCCTATTATTCGATTTGACTTTTTATTTATTTTAACCATTTTTATGCTCTCCCAGTTTCCTCTAGAGGAGCCCTCTGCCTGGGGAGCGGGGATTGGCTGTGGCTGCTGGGGTGCTGTCCTGTGAGTGTCTGGATGGAGGTGTGGTGTCAACCGCGCCTTCTCCGGGCGTCCTGTGTTGGTGCCCTGTGGCTGCAGCCGAGGTGCCGCTCCCGATGCAGACGGCTCCTTGGATGGTGTTTCCTTACCTGGTTTATCTGTACCCAGCCTTACCTCAGCCTTATGTCCATTGCATCCATTGTTTTACCTTGAGTGTGTGTGGTGTGCTTGTTTGTATTTGTGGGAGGAGGTGGGTGTGAGAGAATGTTTTTACATCTGTAAAGCAGCTATATAAAATAAAGATTGATTGATTGATTGATTATCCAGTTTTTACAATCTTTTCCTCCACCAGTGCAAGCTTCAAACTCCTTCATCTCTCGCTCCTCTCAAACTGGAGCCCCTGAGGATAAAGCCTGGCCAGCTACTCTTTCTCTTTTAGCTCCACCATATTCCTGTTGCTTTATGTTATTTTCTGCACACATTAAATAAATGAATGAAGCAGAAAGCTTGTGTCAAGACTCAAATATTTGCCAAGTGCATGGCGATGCTTAAGCAACCGCTGCCAAGAAAGTGTTTATTTTTAATATGGGCTCATCCTCGGGTTGGCAGCACAAGCATTAAGACATAAATGTTTTACCATGTGCAAATGCTCATTCATAGTTAATGGTGCTTCAGAAAGTACAAATCAGAGTAAGGAAACAGCCATTTGCAAATACAATGCCCTGTTTATAACTTTATCCCAAACACAGTGTGCGAAAAGAGAATTGCTTGGTCAGTGGTTCAATATCCTACAAGACACTTCATCTGCCATTCCTGTGGATGAATTTTGTGTGTGAGTGAATGGCTAGTGGTGGTCGGAGGCGCTGATGGCGCAGATTGGCAGCTTCTGTCAGTATACCCCAGGGCAGCTGTGGCTAGTCTACCCCAGGGCAGCTCACAACCAAAACATGTGGAGTGAGGCAGTGACTACACATTTAGCGCTTGTAGCAGCTTGTCAAGCTTGTAAAACACAGTACAAATGTGACACTTACTTTTTGATCTTCCAATTATATTTTTATTGAATATTTTAAAATAGAAATATACAATTAAAAACACAGATACACCAGATGCCCTTCATGAATGAGTAATGGGGTGATGAGTCATTCTGGTTCAACAAATACTAATAATCCTGCCCTATTTTATTATAATTTATTTTTTTGTTAACCTTAATTTTTTATTTTAATACTGATGTCAGTTTAAGGGCAGAGATGCTAACTAGAGCCACAAGAGGTCACTGAAAGAGCACCTGATCGGTTTTAGCAAACCGTTGATCATTGTTAGTTGGTGTCCCTTTTGAAGGATAGAGCTAAATTATTAACATGCAACTTAGCTTTAAAAAAATCTATTAAAAAAGCAATACATACATTTAACATGATACAAACCTTATCCTGTGACTAATGTAATCTTCTTTTTTTTTATTTGCCAAGGTCAGCTTTTTCTGCTCTGTCCCTGATAGAACAAACTGTATCTGTCATCTACAATATACTCTTCAGTGCGGCTGTAGAACTTTATTTAAATGCTAATTTTGGTCTGACACGGACACACACATGCACTGAGTCCGTCTGTAGGCTACTGCCTGACTCAGCATTCCGTGCTTCACTTGTTGAAGGACACTTGGCACGGCACTCGCTGTAGTGAAAGGCAATGCTAGACATAATAGTAACGCGAGCCAATGCTGAGAGTCTCTGTTTAACTCTCACTAGCAGCTTTGGACAATTGAGCTTCATTCTGCAGTATGTTAGTGTGACATGACGAGTGGTATATAAAATAAATTAAAGCCTGACAACGCCATCCAGTGTAAACTGGAAAAAATGTGCTTGAAGGCACACAGGTTCGACCCATAAGGACAGAGGCATCATGTTCCTTGTACATTAGTTTGGTTTATTTCTATGTTTTACTTTTTGTCTTTCTTTGAGATTTCATACTTTCTTTGCACAGGTTATCACAGTTTTCGTTACATTTAGTTGGGCTCACAAAATGCCCGGAACAGGTCAACGAAAAGGAAACAAAACAAGGAGAAAGCAAGACAAGGAGAAACAAGACAGCAGCGTGGTTCGGTCCACCTAAATGTAAATAAAGGGTTAGCTGAGGAGCAGTTACACACAATAATGGCTAACCACCAGGCAAGGCCGATCCTACCGTCGCACGCCCACATCTAGCCCTTCTCGGCCGGCTCGGTGCTTCGATAGCCCCCGAGTTCCGTCACAGGAGGGCCCCAGCAGACCCCGAGCCACCATGCACCGAGAGCGAGCAATGGACGCCAAGGAGTGGTGCGCGTTGAGGCTCTCAACCACCCGTGATGCTAAAATTAGACCTGCATTAGCGGCTAAACCAATATGGAAGAATGGACGAATGAACAAATAGCTACCTGGACCCATGTAACAGCGCACACAACCCTGGGCCCAGCCCAACCAGGCCGGAAGACGCCAGTGAGGGAGACAGAGGAAGTGCTGTGAACGAGGGTGGCTTTTATACTTATTTTGAGTGGTGGCGCCATCTGCTGACCGTTTTCATATTTAAAAAGCTTACATTTAATACGATTATTTAAAATACAGTTACTAAAAACTGGTATTGCCACATTAGCATGAGTACGTCAGACCTGTTCACATGTGTGGTACGGCGTTGGCAGTAATGTGGTCGCAGTTTCGGTCTGTCGTAGGTTTCCTCAAAAAACGTAATTGCGAATTCAAAGTCCACTCTCATGATCAGTTATGCTTCATCTGAAAAAGTTGATCGACACGAACAAACCCCCCAATTATGTGCTCAATGCAATAATCATCAATTATTGCCTGTGTGGAGACTTTGAACATTTTTAAATCTTTCAAAAGTGATGAAAGATGAGAAGGCATTTGATCCAGGCTTATGATTATAGCATTGATGCCGTTAAAAGTCTTCACAGATCAATACAGCTCACCTCCACCACTTCAAAACACAAAATGATGATGAAATTATTATTATTCCCTTCATTTCACACACGATATTGACCGCCTCGCGTGATCTCGCGCTTAGCTGGGGCTTTTTGATGTCTTGTGATGAATATATTTCAAAGGGCAACAGTTCTCAATAGACCAAGCCCGAGGTAACATTTCCCAATTAAGTTCATTGCCCACTGTGTCTGCAAACACAATCCGATACAATCTACAAAAAAAAGAGAAATTAGAGAATGCTTCACATCCAAGGAAAGGGTATATGGAATAAATATGAAAGATACATTTTTAAGTATACAGCGCAGTTGGATGACAGCAGTAAGCAGCATGTCTTGTGATCTATTATTGAACAGCCTTTATGTTTAAGAGGCTGAGTTTGAATGAAAACAGTAGAGTTGGATGAGTTGATAATATGGGTCATGATTACCACCCACTGTTAATTACTGATGTTAAATAGCCCTTTCTACCCCTTCGATTCAGTCCGCAAAAACCCAAGCCAACCTGGTTTCAAATCGCCAACCTTTGGATTCGAAGACAAAAGTTCCAACCACAGTCGCCCATTTTCTATTTGGCTCTTATAATGATCTGGTCACTATGTCCCAGAAGTTTGACCAATATTCCAGTTCAGAAACATTTAAGTAAAAAGAACGGTAATTTCATTTCAGAATATTGGGACAGTTAGGTGTTCCCATAGGCATGGAGAGATGCTGTTCCTCCACATGACAAAGCAGGCGTGGGTATTTTTTCAGTCGTAACCCATTGACCGTAGAGCCTCTGAATTGAAGAAAGTATAGGCTCCTCAGCTCAGAACGCGACCCCTGCCATCTAGCCTTAGCTATGTAGTACTAGAAGGACTGGATGTTAAAAATATTCGCTAAAAATATTTGTCAGGCTTGCCACATTTAGCAGCCCACTTGCTTCTGTCTCGTTGCTTTTGAATTTTGCAAATGGTCCCTATACTCAAATCTGTGGCGCAATCTAACATTTAGCAGCAACATGTCCAACTGTTCTCTGGTTAAACTTTCATGCAGAACACTTGTAGGATGATTCGCAGACATCACACACAACTACCATCAAATCTTGTCAAAGGAAGCCCTTAAGGTATTATGTTGTTATACTTTGCTATGTTGTTATTTCCTTTAGCTTGATTTTGTGCTGCTGCCTGATACAGACTCTCCAGCGTAGCTCTGCCTTTAAACTGTGGCGCTATCTTACTTTTAATACATTCTTTTCATTTCTTCTTTGATGCATGGAAAACTGTTTTGTAGCTGACAGACTAAAAGTTGCTGCAATCTTCTCAAAGCCACACGCACTTGGTGGATGGGAAGGCATCATTATCCAGTGAAGACATTTCCGCAATTAAGACCCAATATTGTGGAAAAAAACTGACACGTTTCAATATGCAAATTCGCTAGCTAGCAGACGTGGTAGATGGTTATTATTACCTCACTCTTTTGCCCATTATCAGTTCGAGAAACTGCAGCGTATCCGTCGTCGCGAGGCTCGGAACAAAGTGACAGCTAAGAAAAAGCTCATTTGATTCACGAGTGGATATAATGGAAGAAACAGTGGAGCGTGTTAGCCTTAGCACGTCTTCCCCCATAGCTGTCACAACCACTCAGCGCGCAGCATAGACGTGAGGACGCGATGCTAACACACGAGCTAACCTCTGCCGGATCCGAGGCACGTCACTCCATCAAATGCACGGGTGCTTTTGAGCGAACGCACAATTAGCGTCCCGCTCATCCACGCTGTAGCTCCCCTCCGCAGCTTGTCACACATCTCGGGCCATACGTCAGTTATAAGCTAATTAGCAGTTAAAGGCAGGGAATATCGAGACCATCTGTTAGCGGCTAAATCTGATGTTTTAGGCCACAATAGGTAGTGTGAGTTAGACTTGTATGTGGTTAGCGTATCCTATAGGAATTAATTGACGTTGCCTGGTGGTGAGAAGAAGCATGTTTTTGTCGTAGCTAATGATGGCATTTGAATTGCAAAGCATCTGTCACAGAGGCAAAGTGCTACATGCCACGTTCTCTTTGACGATAGAACAATAATGCCTAATGAGAACAATCTAAAGAGAATCCGACTTAAGTGAGGAATGCCGTCAGTATTGAGAATGAGGAGTTGTCGTCACGGCACAGAGCCCCCCCGCCGATCCCCCCCTCGCCGCCATTATGGATGCAGTCCATAAAAGGAAAAGTTACGTGAATGAAAGAATTGCTTTTAATCGGGCCGTGTGATTGTTTTTTGTGACAACAAACTCCATAGAGGGAAATGTCGATGTTATATTGTGTGAAATAGTGACATTTTTGTTAAAATAAAGTCAATTCAGAGGGTATTTATTTACTTTTTTTCTCTTTGCATTGCTTTACTTTCTTCCTTTTCGTTGTCGTATTCGTATTCGCCGAAAACGTAAATGCGCAAAATTTAAAGTGCTCTGGAATATGAGGAATGCGTGAAATTCTGGCGGTGTGCCCCTAATTGGCATCCAACAGGGCCGACAGGCTCAGAGCCCCCCCCAAATCGCCCCGACTTGGCACGTGACTCCTCATTCTCAATACAGTTTGCTCTGAAGATGACCACTCTTCACTACTTCTGTTGCCTTATAATGAGTGATTCAATTCTTATTTCAAAAGTATTATCACCGAGTTAGGATTTTGGAAGGAACAAAAAGTGTGACAAACAACTCTTTTCAATTGACAGTTCACCAAGTCATGCGATTATTTTGTGTCGTGGTACTACCCGCAGACATCGTATGAAGTGACAGAGGTGTGGCTGTTGTGCAATAGTGACATCACAGATTTGAAAGGCAATTTGGAGCAAAAGGAAACGATTGCATCCCATGAACAGTGTCCTCACCGGACCCCAATACCCCTGACTACTTCGCATTCAAGAAGTAGGGTTTACAGCAGCGAAAGAGCCCAAAGCCCACGAAAACACAGAGGAGACAATAACCAGGTATGCGGATCCCATCGGATGGAGTTCACTGGAATTGAATTGTTTTATCAGTATTGCACACAGGTTAAAGGGCGTCTCATATTTGCTGTCTGAATCTTTAGCCAATTGGAACAGCAAGAGATCAGAGGTGCAAAGACCTCCCTTCCTCTACCAGCACTATTTGATCCTCTAATAAATAATGAAGTAGTTCAGAAATCAACATGGCTAGACTGTGAGTCAAATAGTACACATGTGGCGCTGCCGTGTCTGCAATATTTAAGAGCCCCTGTTGAACCTGAACCTGAATCAATATGTCACGGAAAGTACTTATAGGTACAATTTCAGTAATATATCCATAACTGTTGGTTTCACTATACTTTGAAGTGAACTGAAGTAAAAAGAAAAAAGAAGAAAGTTATGTGTACAGAAGCAGCCTTTGACTTCCAGAAATATTGTTTTCTGTTGTCAGTTTATCTTGGGTCAGCAGGGTCTCACACAAATAAATATATATTTCAAGATTATGTGTCGAAAAGTAAGTTGCTGAAGGAAAATTACACTGAAAATAATACCTTGCTAGAGCAAACGACTGTGTTCCTTTGGTAGGATTTTTTCTTTTGTTGTATGTTCAGCTAATCTATCTGTTCACTGGAAACAAACAAAAACACAATGCACTTGGATGGCCACAAAAAGTGTTGCACGTATGTATGTTTATTGTGAAATGTGAATGCAGAGCTGGACAGAGTTCACACGGAGCAGATAAGGCTGTTCTGTGGGGCGGGTCATGGGTAGCCTCATGGTGCTACATTGATCTGGCCCCAGTTCACACATGTTAAACAGGGCATTGATCACGGAGCCGCTCTGTGATCCGGCCTGTCCTCTGATCGCGGGTGCACCAGGGTGAGCCTTGTCTGTAAGTCATTTCAAAGAGCATACGTGACTGTGTATGCAAATATGGAGAATTTACTGTGTGATACTTACATGGTCAAGTAATCAGAGCATTGGAATGGAAAGGAGGCTTGTATGTCTGTGCTTTTATGCCCTGGATGCATATGCAGTATGTTGTATGATAAATAGTATAGTGCAACACAGGATACTTATTGATCATCTAACAACAGCAGGAGATCATTACAGCACACACGATATGGATCACATAAATAATTACCAATAGCAAATAATGAAGCTTGTAAAGAAGGTTCTTGTGTCAATTGCCCAGAAATGTTAATTACCCACAAAGACTTTCACAATGCTACAGATTTACTGTAATTTGACTTCCCCGGATTGTATAGGGTCATAAATGTCTCTAGAGTTTTCATATTCTCCCTTTGTCTGTTTCCTCTGGGTGCTCTGGTTCATCAACAAGAGATGCTTGAATTGAGACCAAAATATCAATAATTTCAACACTTCGCTCTGGTGTTGTAGCAACCTCGAGTAAGATAACATTTGAGTACACACTTTTTTTATTTTCAGTAGATATTGTTGGGCAGTAGGGTTGCACAATATGAGGAATAAAAAATCTCTCTCAAGGTTTCTTGTTTTGTTATGGCTGATGCCACCATGATATCAGTTGAGCGCTGTGCCAAAAGAGCGAAAGAAATATGTTGATCAGGTTGGTCTTTTGAATGGATAGAAATCTCAAATTAGTATCAAACCTCAAGCAACGCCTTCTGATCATTGACTTAAAAGAAACAGGTGAAAAGGTGAGCAGTGGGGGGAAAAAAACATTCCAAAACCAGGAGACAAATCTTCTTCCACTCCTTTCACATTATCACCAGAACACCAGGTTCGTGACTGACTCCGACCCCGTCCACGGAAAGCCTTTTGTAAACTGTTTAAAAGTACAAACACCTGACACTGAAATAATAAATTCTTATGATGTCCTCTCAAGTGTGTTATTTAAGCAGACATATCGCAACAGTCTTGCCAAACTTAAATGCTCTCTGATGAACCGCTTAAACCCCTCTTCGAAAACACCGTCAGCTTAATAGCCCCTGCCTTCCACTGATAACCGCCAAGGTGTCTGCTGTTCCGCGGAGCTCAGCGGATAAAAGAGCATCCCGCCTTTGTGCGGAGGCGGCGTGCAACTTACTCTGCTGTTGTTGTTTTTCCCTTCTTTCAGCCAAATTGACATTCAGGATTGTTTACCACACCCAAAGCTTTGAACTTCTTTCGTGTTCTGCTTAACTAATCTAACACTGGCTTGCCATTGCAGCCCTTTTTGTCCTTGGGCGTAGTTGTTTAGCGTGACGTGACTGAGGTTTCTTCCAGTCACTGCTGAAGAAGCAGCAGACTGAGGATTGACGTGCCAGCAGGACAAAATGGCAGAGCCCAATAAGTCTGTCAAACTTTATCTATATGCAAGTCCAATGGAAGACTAAAGCCAGTTCCAAATTCAGACGGTTTTGAGTTTAGCAATAATTTGCAATATTCAAAAAACACCATATTGTAATCATTGAGTGCGTATAGACACTTAAATGTGTCCTTTGCATTTGACCAATCCTTCAGTCATAGAGTTTGGCAACCTGGTCAGATAGGCCACTACATAAACTCAAAATATAAACAAGGATACCAGGCAGCGCTAGTGCTTCACAGCAAGAAGGTCTCGGGTTTGATCCCTGGGTAGGGCCTTCCTGGGTGGAGTTTTCATATTCTCCCCCATGTCTGCGTAGGTTTCCTCCAGGTTCTCAGGTTTACCCTATCACCATAAACATGTACAATAGTCCAGGATGAATGGGAGTGTGTTTGAGTGTGCGAGTTGGAGACAACGGATTGTTCATTAGCATGCACTGTCCCGACCAAATAAACCAATAAATATAACAAAGCATTTGACCTTATACTGAAACCTCATGTTTGTTAACCAGTTGTCAATCTTAAGTAGTAACATCTTCATAGAGATGAGCTGGAGATGTCCCGCTCCCAGCAAAGTTATGAGTCAGGTCGTAGGAGAAGAGGTATTTTTCAAACAACCATAATTTTATTGGGTGAAATATTTAGTATGCTTTAAAATGTGCTTTTTTAAACAATTGGATTCTACTTTTGCAGCAATGCCCCAAGTTTTCCTCTCCCCAAAATGATTGCAACGGTTGCAACGGTGCTAACCAAGGTCACCAGTCACTGTGAAGGAGGCAGATTGAGCAGGACATGCTGGCGGGACAAAATGGTGGGGCCCAAAGAACCTGTCAAACTCCATCTACGCTAGTCAAATGGAAGTGGATGGGCACAACTGTTAGCGGGACGAAGAATGGAGTTTCGAGCATCAAAACAACCTCTGAGTAGAATGCCACAGCAGCACCGCGTCGATGCTAATGCTAGTCTATTTGCCGGAAAGTCTGGAGGTATTCAGCGGGCCCCCGCCAGATCCCTGCAATTACGTGTCGCAGAGCCTATTTCTCCGCCACGCCAGAGCTCCGTGGATGTCACCCATTATGCGACTGCGGTGAGTACAGGTGTTGTTATATCATCCATTTGGCAGCGTTTCTCACCAAAGGGATCGGAACAGAGAACAGAGATGGTTTGGGGGTAATGCAGGGAAGGGATACTGTTTACATCCTGGCGGCATTATGTTTAATTGCAGTACTTTGTCATAATGGCAGCTGCAGCATCATTGTTGCACACAACAAGAGAGACTGGGATATACATAATCAACAGAACTCAGATGTAAGTGCATGAGTTTCTTTCATTCTTTGGCTGATTCCGAAACCGTTAAAATGGTAAGAGGTCTTACGCCAAACCGGATGTGCATCAGCGCCCGCCATGACAAGAAGCCTCCGAATTGGGCTGTCGGTTAGGAAGGAGTTAGGGAAAGGAGCCTCCATGCTAACTATTATAGCCACTTTAGCATAGGGATTTCTGATGCTACCTCACTGGCGATTAGGAGCCATGTGCCACCCATGCCCGTCCCCTCGCCCCCACCCTCGAGTGATTCTTCATGCGCAACCACTGTTGATTGACAGGTGCACATTTAATAATATAAATAAAAAAATTAAAAAAGATTCTGCCCAAGCCAAACTTTATAAAAGTGACAAAATACATGTCGTCACCACAGCACAGTCACGTGTCACTGTTTTAAAGAGCCGCCTCATTAAATGGCTTAAATGAAAAGGCAGTTTGTGCTTTTGCTTTCATTTACTAGAAACTTAAGCCACATGGCTGATTTGCATACTGTAGCTTCATGAAAGGAAAATGTGATGGCTCGTGGATTTTTTTTTCTTCTTATCCTAAAATGTCTTTATTTGGACACTATGTTGTTGCATATGCACTATAGTATGTGGCGGCATGCGCTTTTGTTTGCCTGCCAATATCCTTAAAGAGCAACTAAACACCAAATCCAAGTTTTTGTTACTGATAAACTGTCTCAATGGCTGTCTCATAGTGTTGTCCACTGGTCCCTGACATTATTCTGACATTATAGCGCAAACATGTGTTAAATCCTAACTTTGGCCTGAAAACGAATGTGTTGCGCCCCCTTCAGGGTAAACTCTGCTACTAAATTAGAATTTCCTGATTGGCTGGAGAGTGTCCACGGCCTCCACAGAACGTCATAAGCCGCACCAGCTCCACACATCGTCATCAGGTGCTGCCCATTGTCCTGTCCCTGTACCTGTGGTTTATAACCAAGTCCCTCCCACATAATCTGTCTGCTGTGATTGTGCCAATGCAAAGGCCCACACACTCACATGTCACCCCCAAACTTCAGAGACCACCTCTTTCGTAGCAATTTTTGACTTTTGTTTGTGGGTGGGGAAAGGCTTTGGCACGCCTGTTTAGGTACTTCTTCCCCTGGGTAAGGATGGTGGAATTGGGAAAATGCTGCTGAAGCTCACTAACTGCATAGAGATCTAACAGTTGACCCTGTGAAAGGTTAAGAATTAGTTGCTAGTGTTAGTACTTAGAGGCTATCATTTAAGGGTTTCGGAATCAGCCTTTCTTTTTGCAGGTGGATACAAAGAAAAAAAAAGGAAACCTCCTGCATTGTCTGTGTATTTCCAATCACACTTTTTTTTTTTTTAACATATAACTAGAACAGCAAAAGTTGTAATATTGAGTACAAACATGCAAGGTCAAGATAAAAAAAAGATATACATACGACAGTTCCAGCCAAAAAGCATGCCTCCAAATCCAGCAGCTGTGCCTCTCTTTGGGCAGAAATCCAAGAAAAGTGGCCCACGGTGGTGACAGTATGGTGTCTGCAGAGGGACAGCGCCGCGTTTCAAGCTGACGGTAAAAGCCTTGTCTCGGATCAAAAGCGGCAGGCAGCGTGACCCCGCAATGTATCAAAGAGGACACGGACAATGGAAGCCATCGGCCTACTGTATATGGGGATATCAAAGAAAGCTGTCCCCCGACACTGTCCACGCACAAGGAAACACACAAAGACCTTGACTTGAGGAACTCGCAATGTCCACACAATAAGCTCGGTGCATTATGAAGAGACGCATGTATTTTTCATGAAGCGATGCAAAGAAAGGTCACAGTGGAATTGGTCAATGACAAACTGTAGGGATGCTGAGACTCTCTTAAAATACAACCAAACTCAAAACTCTCTGATACTATATGTTTACTGGATTCAATTGCTTTTGTTATATGTAAGGATTAAACAACGAGGAGCCGTGCATTAGACGGTTATAATGCACGACGCGGAGTCAAAAACACCACAACGCGCAGCGGAGTGGTGTTACTCCGCGAAGTGCATTATAACCGTCTAATGCACGGCTCCGAGTTGTTTAATCCGCTTATACCATGGTCCCACAAACGTAACATTTTATAACAAATGTTGTTTTCATTTACTAAACTCGCTAAATATGCCCAACTACAGGGACTATTTTATGTGGGCTTTTAAGCGGCCACTGTCTGAACGCTCGTCTCAGAGCGAGCATTCTCGCTGCTGCGAGGATTTCCGTCTCAACGAAACAACATAAGCACACGCTGCATCGCCAGACTCACAATACAACAGGACTAACCTTGCTCTTTTCCGTGGAAGTAAACACCGATATGCGGCACTCCTGGGCAGGAGTTATTTCACTTTTAGTGTTTAACCTAAAGCTAGTTAGCTAGCTAGCAACGTGTAGCTCAACTGAAACAGATGCAGTGGAGTCATTGAAGTGAGTGAAGTCCGCTTACACCTTGGCTCCACGAACTGAAACTTTTATATGTGACTTTACTAATCCAGCCAAATATGCTTAAGTGCAGGGATCATTTTATATACGTCTGAAAATAATGAATAGTGCCTTAACCGTTTTCAGTAGAAATGGAAAGCTCATATTTTATTAACAGAAGCCTAACCTAGCTGCTTGCTCTCCTCTATTCCCCATTCCATCAAAAGTTTTGTTTTGGCCAAAAACGTTGAAATTAACCTCAAAATCCATCTCATTCGTTCATGTCAGTCACTAATTAAGCGTTTGTCTGATTCAGCTGTGTTACGCGTTGCTATGGCGATGCCCGCAGCGGAGTGATATCCCAGTGATTTAACTACCGGACTACGTGTGCGGTTATACGAAAATAATGCACGCTTGTCAGCACCCACCAGCCAATCAGAATCGAGTATTCACCCAGACCATGGTATAAATCTTATTTAATACATATATCGTGTTTTTCCCCGTCTTTAAAAATGTGACGTATTTTATGATGTTCAGCCCTTTGAAACTTACTGTGTGTGTGAAAAGCGCGCTACAAATGAAGATTGCTTGACTGATGTATTTATACTTATCAATCCAAAGTTTCCATTGGGGCACATAGGCTATGTTTGTAATTATTATTATTGACTTAATTAAAAATACTGCTTGCGTTTTATTCTGTTTATTGGGTGAATTGTTACGTGGTGCGGCTTTAATGCACGTGTTTTGCTGGTTGGTTGGTTGGTTGATTGGTTGGTTGCGTGTGGCACTTTAACTGCCCTCTGTCATTGTGCAAAACGTCCAGCAGAGGGCAGGATTTTAACACAGTGCTTGCAATTGCAACGATCCGCGTGGAAGCAGGGATGGCTCTTCTTTTTTTGAATTTGTCACATCAATCAATGCAAACGAAAATGACAATTACAACCTCCATTACGCAGCATTGTTTGTTGAAAGAAAAAAAACAAACGTGTTAGAAATTGAGGTAAAACAAAAACGAGCAAAAATAAATAAATATTAAAAACGACATACACGCGAGATACGTTATCCATGTAGCACTGCTTTAGTGGGGGGCCATAAGGAGAAAGTTACAAGTACTAGGCTAGTCCTTTTTAAGCGACTTTAAAATAGCCTTTGGTAATTTAATTCTAGGACCACTATTGATAAGCCTACTATAATGCTATATCATGGAATAGCAGCCTTTTGTGGCTAAAAGTAATACATGAGAAAATACTAGTTGAGAGAGGACACATAGTAAACGTCCCAGTGTGTGGTCTTGGGGAGTTTACATGTAAGACGAGACAGTGGGACGGTGGGCAGGGCAGGTATGAGGGCTTAAGACGGCACTGGGTTCTCCTGAGCCACTTTTACTTAGAATGGGATTCTGACAATGTGGACTTGAGCGCATGGGTCCAAGGATACGAGCTCATTACGGCATCGTGGCTTGTTGGGACATCCGCCTGTCTCCGCCGCCGAGGGGTTTCCAAACCTGTGGAGGTAGGCCCTGAAGTTTCCATCCCGCAAATAGCCGACTTTATATAGCAGCGGAAGAGTTGAAGAGTTGATTGCGAAGAGTGAGATAAAAGCCTTTGAGAGTCAAGAATTCATATCATTAATTTGTTTACCTCAATTAGATGTAGCCCAGGTCTAATATGAGGATTATTTTTTTATCAAAACGTGTCATATTTATCAAGAAAATAAGTCATTTATGTCATGCGCTCAAGGCTGACACAAAATCTATTTGACTTTGCCCGAGAAGGAGCTAAACGAGAACGCACAGATGCCCTCTCATCCGGAAAGACTCTTGCAGCTGGAAATCGCCACGAAACACCACGTCCTTAAATCCCAAGAGGCCCTCGACCTCACGAGCGGTGACGCACGGTGCCGCCGCGGGACCTCGTCGAAGGTTAAAGCGGAGAACGGCGAGGCCCCGTGCCCGCCGCAGCATCAGGCGCACAAGCCGCGCGCCATGACCCGCAGCCCCAAGTGCGCGCGCTGTCGAAACCACGGAGTCGTGTCCTGCCTGAAGGGACACAAGCGCTTCTGCCGCTGGAAGGACTGCCGGTGCGCCTGCTGCCTGCTGGTGGTGGAGCGGCAGAGGGTGATGGCCGCGCAGGTCGCGCTGAGGCGGCAGCAGGCGGCGGAGGTGGCGAGGGCGCACGGACAGGTCAGTGGTGGACACGGACGGCAGGGTTTATTGCGTGTACTTCATATAACGCCTCATAAAAATATAGCACAATGCGAACGCCTGATGTTTTACGCACGATGTGTTTTCTTTAATTCTAAATAATCCTTTGCACTGGCTTTGAGATTTATTTCCCAAATATATAGGCTTAAAGTAGATCTAGAATCCTTGGTTATTTGAATGTTTCATTGAACAGTATGTTTTATTAGATTTAGGCTAGTTTTTTCCCCATAGAGACTTTTACGCACAAGTCGACTTTTGTTTACGCACCCGTTCATATTAATCCAAAGCCTAAAGTTCTGTCTTTGCTTCGCACTTGTTTTGCGATTGTGTTTGGCACTTAGCTTGGCTCTTTTATTTAGGCAAAATTTTGCATAGAGCCTTTTGTGACATCATTTTACTTATACGCCCAAAATGTGTATTCTTGTTTTCTTCGGATATTTCTGTCCTGTATTTCCCCCGTTGAGCCTTTCTAAATTTGACACCAGCCTATACTTCATCCTCCCGTGTCTCAGGGTAATAAGCGGGTGGTCCGGTGTGCGGCCCCAGCGCGCAGGACGGCCTACCAGCGCTACAGCAGAGCGGCCGACGCGGGCAACAGCAGCAGCAGCAGCAGCAGCAGCAGCGTGGCCAAGAGCATCCTGCAGGGTAAAGCGTCATTACCATCTCTCGCTTTTCTCGTTTAGCGTTCGGCTGACAGAAACACACAAACACACACACACTTGGACAGCCGTTGCTCCTGATCTCTAGTTTAATCATAAGAGTATAAGCACTCAAGGTCAGCTTCTCAGAGATCAGTACAGACAAGCGGGGAGCAGTCATTAGTCATGCTGTAATGAGTGCTGCTTTTATTTTAATAACTGAAAGGGCTTGCGGTGCTCAGGGAATGTGTCTGATATGAGAAAAGTACATTTTCATAATACAAATAAATGCATGTAGCTAATAGCATGAACACATATCTTTTATACAGTCAATACAAGTCAAACAATAACAAATGCTCTCCTACATTATCTTTTAACACACACACATCTTCCATTGTCTCGTCCAAACTCCAAAAGCAGGTGCTGTTTCTGCCAAAGGAAACCTGTCGATTACAAAGTCCCATGACGATTATTGACATGGACCAAAATAGAGATTGCGATTTCGGTGACTAAACTTAGATTATTTTCCTAGCCCTACAAATTATTTCAGAAAGCAGCACACTCAGTTTGCAGATTGTGACAAAAAAAAAAATTTATTCTAACGTTTTTTGTACATTTCTTACAACTTACTGTAAAAAACTTACTGCAGAAAGTTCCAGGTTTTATGTTAAAAGAGCAAAAATGACTGTCCTAAAACTCCGACCATAAACAAGTGTGCCAGCAAGATCAACCGTGCCCCTAAAGCAACAGGCGGCCCGTGGGCCAAATCCGGCCCGTGAGATGATTCAATCCGGCCCCGGAATTGTAGAGCACAAATTCCTTAGTATGTCAAAAAAAAAAAAAAAGGAAGCGTAGCCAGGTACAGACAGTTCTACTTTTGCAATGCTTTATCAAGAAAAAAAATAACAATAAAATCCAAAACAATTTGCAAGAAGACCTAATGCATTTAAACTTCATATTTGGCCGCCTGTCGTCAAAGAAGAGCGGCATCGTCTCCATGGAGATGAGCTGGTTGATGTCACCCTCCCGGCAAAGTATAACTTGGTTAAATCGAAATCAAAAACCTGCACAAAACATTGAGCATAATATTGTCCTGTAATGTGTGATGACAGGAGGGGCATCTGGAGTGAACACTGTGGTCATAGTTCGCCGTGTCAAACGAGAAGACGCCATTAATACGAACGATTATTAAAACTTGCTGTAAGTCTAGTGGAGCTTTGCTGACCCGTTGCTCACAGAGTGGTGCGCAGCCTATTACAATAATCCATGCACTCCACTCACAGAGAAGCGCGATGGTCCGCTGCCCTGTCTCCGCTCTCTGAATGTCATTACACACATAACATAATGCCTTTTCACATCTACTGCCTCGTGCCTTGCCTTTGTTTTCTTTGTAGACCTCACTTAGCCCCACTGTGTAAAGCAATAATGACAGCGCTAACCAAGTGAGTAATTAAAATAATACTCAGCAAAGCACTTAAGCCAGACTTATTTACAGCCCCATTCTGGGAGGAAAAAAGGTGGATCTGTAATAGAAAGTAGTGAGTGATTTGGAATGCAATCTTTCCCACGAGATTTAAGGCGGTACAACAAAAGTATTTGGATGTATCTGACTTGCCACCTTGCCAATCCAGAATCCTCCATCTCGTCCGTTCTCGGAAGCTATAAGCGAAGGTCAGGACTGATTGTACCAAGATGGGACGCCACGTGGGATTATTAGGTGCAGTTAAGTTTGCAGTGGCTCAGTCTTTCAAGGATTCACCCATGCATCCAAAAGGGTCAGTGGTTTTAATCCAGCTCGGGCAGAAAGGGAAGATACCGGTGTTGTGTCCTTTGCGAGACACTTTTCCCAACTTTGCCCATATTATGAGTGAGTGATCGGAGAAAACTGGCAGGCAGACTCCCTCAAGGCCGGTGTGGCTCAGTTTACCACCGCCAAGTGTGGAATGTGAAGAGAACTGAATAGAATGTTATTGTCCACCAAGGTAGAAATTTATCTTTGGCACATCATCGAATGGGGAGATTGATTGAAGTGTTTGGAAAACTATTTTGGCAATAAGATTCAAATAGACCTGCTCTTTTTTAAAACATTTTTATGTTATACTCAAGCTTTTTACTGCCTCGTTTCAAATTTTGAAAGGACGTTGCTGTCATGGAATTAATGGTATTAAAATCCCAATTCATTTATTGAATTTGGATTTTGAATTAGGAGGTTTGAAGTAGCTGGACCGCTTATCTCTCCTACGCCGTCGACACTTCCCTTCAAGGCCAAGCCACGGAGCTAAACCTGATAAGAACTGAGCTCTCTGGGTCATATTTTGCAAAACACTGACTTTCAGACTGTAAATAACCGCACACACATACCCCCTCCCTAACCACGCCCCCGTCGTTCTGCGTCTGCCTCAACACGTTTCTTCAGCCCCGCCCCCTGGTCAATGGCCAATCATCGTGTATTTCCCATGTCTTGATGTGTCTATATGTGCATTGCCTTAACTTAACCTGATTGTAATTTCGCATATCTTCTTTTGTAAGGCGCATTGAGTTGCCTTGTGTACGAAATGCGCGGTATAAATAAAGTTGCCTTGCCTTGCCTTTATTGAGTGAAACGTTTTAGAACAAATTACTTTTAAAAAATGTGTTAAGTGTGTCGAAGAAATTAATAAATAAAAGCTAAAATGCAGTAAATAATTACTGTAAGACTTTCTTTCGTCTTTAGTCCAAATGTTTATATTGACCCAAATTTCATGTCATATATTTTCCTCGCAGGCCTCAAACCCGCAGCTCCACCGGACGACGACGCCCCCTGCTGGTCCAAACCGCACTTGCCCCTGTCGTTCCCCTGCCCCTCGGTCAGCGCCCGCATGAGGAAGAGGAGAGCGTTCGCCGACAAAGAGCTGGAGAGCGCCATGTTGGAACGCGAATTACGCCAAAACAACGCGCACCTCCGCAGCGACCGGGACATCCCAACATCAACCCCTCTTCCGCCTCCACCTCTGCCCATCCCCGCGAACCTCCACTGCTGCGTGCTCAACGAGGAGTACGTGGGCAGTCCCTCCTTTGTGCCCGTCTTTAAATACAAGCCGCTTTATGAGTGCGACTTTCAGTTATATCACTTACTATATCGAACATGTGGGCCTTTCGGTGAGGCGGGTGACTATTTAGCGCTGCATCAAAGCCATAAAGAAATGCTGGAGTGGAAAGAGAAAAGACTGTGCGCGTCAAAGGAAGAAAAACAAGCAGAAGTGTTGGATTTGGCGCAGCAAAGACTGAAAAATCACAGCATTTCAACGTCAAGTTCAGGCATATCTACTAAACTAATAGACTTCGATGGGTTACCTACCGGATCAGAGGGTTATGGGTTTGATCCCTCTCCCCTCGCAGAGAAGGGCTGGAGGAGGAGCAGCAGCAGCAGCAGTACTCGAGGGCCCCCCCATGCTGACACTGCAGTAAAGGACCCCAGCGGCACTTCAGTCTCGGGGCCCCCAGCTGTGAAGCCATTACCGTTCTCAGTGGAGGCACTGCTCAGAACCTGACTCTAACGCTTCCTCTACAGCCGAGCAGCACTTTGATGGTACAGCAAATGGACATCTGCCAAGAAGTACAGAGCTATGTATACAGAGAGTGAATTTGTAAAATCGTATCTTGCTTATGGAAGAATTGATTCAAGCAGCCTTTGAAATATGCAGTTCTCTTGTACGAAACACGTCTTGTTTAAAAGTTAAAGGTAGTGTTTGTAGGATGCTCTCTTGATGGTGAAAAAACAAAACAAAAACACTACATCACAACATATCTCCTTTGTCAGCATTGTAGTAAAGCTTTCCGGGAAACACTCCTGCTTTTGTCCGTCACATCAAAAGTATCTGGTTCAATTCAGAGGCAGGAGTGCAGCGCGATATGTAAAAGAAATGTAGATGAAAAGGTAAAGCAGTTATTGAACTTCACACTTTTATTTCATGACCAAAGGAAAGGCGCAGAGCATAGCTTTGGGGGTTGCAGCTACAGTACAGATTAAATCTCTGTATAGTCTAGGAATTTGTCGGAAATCTCAAATACAGATTATTAACAGTGTTGCGATCTTTTATGAATAGTTTAATATAAAGTACACGTATGCAGAGGAGGTCCCCAAGATGGCAGCTAGCAACAAAAGCCACATGACTAAAAAGCATGCACCAGATTCTGACCCCTCATGTCAACAATGGAATGGGTTACACATGTACACACAGTCTGAACACACATTCCCAATCACATCAGGTTTTACAAGACTGCTGGGAGGAGGGGGCACAATCTGGCACGTTTTGTACACTTTCCAGAGGCCCCCAAGATGGCGGCTACAACAACAAGAGTCATGTGACTGAACAGCATGTATACACAAATTATATTCCTGCGTTTCTTCACAATAAAGAACGGATCGCTTCTTTTATGTATTCCCGTTTACATACATTATTCTTTTGAGAGGCATTTTGTCATGTTGATTGCACAAATTCAGATCTACTGACAGTCCATTTTGTGTTGTACTGTATGCAGCACCGCTTTATCGCCACGCTATTCACATCTGGAGAGAGTGGGAGGAACCAGCGTTACCGAGGTGACGTTGTTCTCTGTGCCAACCCCAGCAGAGTTTGTTTGAACATGCATTTGATTCCTATCCACTGTCTATCGCTTCGCCCCGTTGGTGTGTGTGTATGGTGTATTGTGGTGTACGCCTATCACTGAAAGATGGAGGTCAGATACATTTGACAGCTCTGGACCCGGTGGCGTCAACATACTGATAATGTGCTTTTGTTAGAATATCACCTACCCTTATGAAGCCGATCGTGGGCGACTGCATTTCTCCTCATCTGCACACCCAGAGATAGACAGGGAAGAGGTTTTAACAACGATCACCAGTCGCTGCTCACGTGCCGCAAAATGCTATTCACTTATCCGCTTTATCTGAATTTATCTCAAGCAATAAAATTACCTTTTTTTTGTACTAAATATATCTTGACAGTGTCATTTCTACGTTTACAAAGAAAGAAGAGCAGGTAGGCTGAATGTTCTGCAATGTGCTGACAAAGCACTCCCACCGAGTCCAGGCATGTTGGGCATTGTGCAGCAGTGCAGATCCCCGGACCAGCCGTTTTTTTTTTCTTCAGCGCATTTGTCGCCCACCTCTGGAGCTCCAGCCGCTCATTTTCTCCTTTCGCCTCTTTTTCATTTCAGCCACATAGATTTCACACCTTCTCCCAGAAAGGAAAGCTCTGGACTTGGCAATCCACATAGAAATCAGTGACGTCATTAGCTAGTTGTAGTGTATTAACTACATTAACAGTGTAGCGCATGAGTGAAGCAGAACTATCAGCCATTATATTTTTTGTGGGGGATTACTGGCACAAGCTAAAGATAAAGATTGTCAGCAAGTCTCCAATATCCAGGCAAATGTGACAGGATGTGGTTATTGAGGGCCCGTGAGCGGAAACCTGGGGCGCAGGAGCCATACTTATTTGCAAAGACAATGATTGTAGTACGGAGCCCTGGAAGTGACATCAGACAAAAAAAAATTTGAGATGAAAAAAAATTTTTTTTTTGAAGAAATATAAAAATGTATAAATTTTTTTTTTTTTTTTTTTTTACACTACAAATTATCTCGGGGGAACGTGATAATTATCTCGGGGGAACGTGATAATTATCTCGGGGTAAAAAAATTTTGGAAAAAAAAAATATTTTTTTTAAGAAATATAAAAAATATATTTTTTATTTTTTTTTTTTTTTTTTTTACACCACAAATTATGTCGGGGAACGTGATAATTATCTCGGGGGAACGTGATAATTATCTCGGGGAACGTGATAATTATCTCGGGAATGTGATAATTATGTCGGGGGAATGTGATAATTATCTCGGGGAATGTGATAATTATCTCGGGGGAACGTGATAATTATCTCGGGGGAACGTGATAATTATCTTGGGGTAAACATTTTTTGGAAAAAAAAATTTTTTTTTTTAAGAAATATAAAAAAAAAAAATTTTAATTTTTTTTTTTTTTTTTTTTACACCAAAAATTATGTCGGGGGAACGTGATAATTATCTCGGGGGAATGTGATAATTATCTCGGGGAACGTGATAATTATCTCGGGGTAAAAAATTTTTGGAAAAAAAAAATATTTTTTTAAGAAATATAAAAAATATATTTTTTAATTTTTTTTTTATTTTTTTTTACACCACAAATTATGTCGGGGGAACGTGATAATTATCTCGGGGAACGTGATAATTATCTCGGGGGAACGTGATAATTATCTCGGGGGAACGTGATAATTATCTTGGGGTAAACATTTTTTGGAAAAAAAAAAATTTTTTTTTTAAGAAATATAAAAAAAAAAAATTTTTAATTTTTTTTTTTTTTTTTTTTACACCAAAAATTATGTCGGGGGAACGTGATAATTATCTCGGGGGAATGTGATAATTATCTCGGGGGAACGTGATAATTATCTCGGGGTAAAAAATTTTTGTAAAAAAAAAATATTTTTTTTAAGAAATATAAAAATATATTTTTTAATTTTTTTTTAATTTTTTTTTTACACCACAACTTATGTCGGGGGAACGTGATAATTATCTCGGGGGAACGTGATAATTATCTCGGGGGAATGTGATAATTATCTCGGGGGAATGTGATAATTATGTCGGGGGAATGTGATAATTATCTCGGGGGAATGTGATAATTATCTCGGGGGAATGTGATAATTATCTCGGGGGAACGTGATAATTATCTCGGGGGAACGTGATAATTATCTCGGGGTAAAAATTTTTGGAAAAAAAAAATATTTTTTTTAAGAAATATAAAAAATATTTTTTTTAATTTTTTTTTTTTTTTTTTTTTTTTACACCACAAATTATGTCGGGGGAACGTGATAATTATCTCGGGGGAACGTGATAATTATCTCGGGGGAATGTGATAATTGGGCAACCAGAAAACACTTGTGAAGCTTTTCAGCTGTGGCAACCTCTTATTTTGAAATGGTAGTCTGACTACCTCTGACTTCCTGTGTGGCGAGGACTTGCGGGTATTTATATTTAAAACATGCTATCTTCACTTATGGTTATTCCGATACGCCCATAAACACGTGGTACCGATAGATTTCTGGGAAACACCGTTTATCGTGTAATTTTCCACATTATACATGCTAATTTTAACGGGGGTACCAGTTTATTAGAATAGTTTATTGTTCTGAGACTTATGTATGCACAGAGGTTCATTATGGGACTCGCAGGTGACATGCGCAAAGCGGTGACTGACGAGCTTCCTTGCTCCTCCTCTCGCAGAGCTGCGCTTTGCTTACTCCGCTCTCCCTGCCAGGTCCACGCTCTGAATGGCCCAGCTCGCGGCTGTTCCAGATGGGCGAGACAGTCCGAGAGTTACCTGTACGATGGATGCTGCTGCGTGGTCACTGGCCACCCTGAGTAACACGGCCAGCGACTGCTGCACTGCCCACACTTGCAAACCCTATCCCCAGTGGCGTAGCAAGGGTATGAGGGGGCCCCAAGCAGGAATGTCAGTAGGGGGCCCTCTGGTGGCCGTTTTGTGTTCTGCAATGGGGCGAGGAGGGGGGACAATAATATTTGCATGCCAATGAAGGCTAATAAAAGAAGGCACTTCAGAGACATACAACTACAGTAACTTATTACACTCCTGTCTTGCTCTCCTTCTTTCTCCTTTTCTTTCGTTCTTGCTGCCAGAGGCATCACTTCTCTTCATTTTGGAGGAGATGCGTAGCTACTCTGTTTACACCAACACGTGGGTTTGCGCCGTCTTGCTCTCTCTCTCTCTCTCTCTCCTTCTCCTCTGAGAAGCAGGTGGGGGAGGGGCGCTCATGGGGCTCTTTCAGGGAGTATGCGACGGACAACGGTCGTTGCACCTTGTAAATGCTGCTGCAGTGACTTCATTCTCTTGGTCATTTCTGTCAAATCTGTTGGCCCTCTGGGGGCCCCTGCTGGCTTGGGGGCCCCAGGCAGCTGCCTGCCTTGCCTTATGGCAAACTACGCCTCTGCCTATCCCCAACTTAACTGACCCGTGCGTTCGGCTGCGGACAATCTTTCGCTGTCTGCCATCCTTCAGGGACCACAGTCATCTAATCATGTTTTCATTCACAGAACGCAATGCACAATCAGCGAGCCCTGCTTACAACGATAAGCTGTCCACGCGTAATGATGAAGAGTGTATTTATTTAACTTAACAGGAAACATGCACGACGTTTGCCACAAATGTGTCAAGTCTGTAGGTAGCCAGCCTCTAATCGCCATGGGCCTGATGTTCCTCCGTGGCATGTGCCTACAACGACTTCATGACACAAAGTTTGCAAAACATAAAGGGTTTCACACCAGGCGGGCGCCATGAGCGCACAGCTGTATACGCACCACTGGACATATAAAGCTTGGCGCGCAGCAAGTCCCCAAGAACTGCTCTAGTCCACGAAGGCGTGTTCAAGTCCAGAGCACCTGCTTCCAGAACACGCTGGTCAATAGTGCGGTGTATCATTCGTTCAATCATTTTGAAGCTGAAATTAAAAACGAAATGACCTACAAAAGGTCCGTGTATGATTGGTTCAATAATTTTTCAAATTTAAATAAAAAAAGACATTACCAAAACGTCTGCTATGAGCATTTTTAGTTTCATGTAATGAAAAAAAATCAGAGGATTGTGAGTTTGTCATCAATTATCATTTATTCGTCTGCATCAGCGGGCCTGACTGCTACAATGACTGCATCGATGAAACTGGCCACTTAGAGACACTCTTTAAGGATATTTACATAAATGCTGTAATATCAGATGTATGAACAGATAAGCAGCATTTTTATTTCTCCAAGCTGCAAGGAGCTTCTCCTGGATGGCTGCGGTAGAGGTTGTAAATGCCACATGGAGGCAATTTCAGACTTCCGTGAACTTAGCCCCTCATCATGCTCATATTGAAATAAAAAATGTCAATCGTTTGTGCTGTTATCTTTTTAGAGATATTAATGATATATGATTAATGATTGCTTTTTGCATGCAGTGTGTGTTTCT
Source organism: Neogobius melanostomus (assembly GCA_007210695.1). Classification (NCBI taxonomy): domain Eukaryota; kingdom Metazoa; phylum Chordata; class Actinopteri; order Gobiiformes; family Gobiidae; genus Neogobius; species Neogobius melanostomus. The sequence goes on along the minus strand of VHKM01000265.1, from coordinate 22,289 downwards.
CGTGCACTCCTGACACGTTGGCGCGCTTCAGATGAGGACGAGCATGGCATGACGAGCATGACGTCAAGGCTCTAAAGTTGGTAATACTTTAGAAATGGAACCAGCACAAACGGCAATCTTTACAGCACAACATAGCACAGAAGTAGAGGAAGCGGTTCATATTTACCCGTTTTGGAGCTTTATAATGAGCAGGGTTACCTTAGATCTGACCAATAAAACAATATCTCAAAAACGATAACAGCACAAACGAAGATTTTCACAGTACAAACGATTGACATATTTTTATTTAAATTTGAGCATGATGAGGGGCTAAGTTCACGGAAGTCAATGACAGGACGCAGAAGAGCGGCCACAGCCCACAGAGTGCTGCGTTTGAATGACTGGGGTTGCAACGCAACAGACATAGCTTCAGATCACATTAGATAAGCTAAAGGCTGTTAGAGAAGAACAGACACGTTCTTCTTATGGAGTCTGGACAATATGGACATGTATCCTCCAACTTCTTGGACATGCAATGATGCTCTGGTTCCCGCTGCAGTCACTATATTTTGTTGTTTTAATTTATTTAAATTTTCTTTTAATTGTTGTAATACATTTAATCGATTATATTCCTTTTTTTGTGTGCCAAATTCTAAATTGGGCACATCAAAGGGTGTTTGGCAAAGCACTTCTCCTTCCTTTTATATATATAAATATACACAGATTAAAAAAATCTAAAGTAAAGGTAACATTATTGAAAATACATTTAATAAAACAGACAAGTAGCCAACTTGAAAAAGTGTCTTAAATACCATATTAATCCATAACTTGCCACCGCCGCTGTGGAACACAACCGTGGCCATTTCCACCCTTTGCTTTAGACACTTTGTGCCGATACACTCACAGAAATATTTAACCCTAATTTTTAAGATTTATGTAATTTTATTACATGACAAATTCCCATTCACTTTTTTTTTTGATAATTTAATACAAACCTACCAAATAAACCTTATATGATTTATATTCATTAGTGTAATAATGCCCATTTATTTGAAATGCATAATCCTACAATACTAGGGGCGACAATGGCGCAGATGGTAGAGCGGGTCGTCTCAAGATCGGAAGGTCGTGGGTTCGAATCCCGCCTCCTGAAGGTGCACATTGTCATTGTGTCCTTGGGCAAGACACTTCACCCACATTGCCTCCAGTGTCTGCGTACACTGGTAGCCCCCTAGGAGAGACCAACAGGCCCAGTTTGAATCGTGAGGCCGTCCTTCCGTGGACCCACCACCTGCAGGAGGAGCCATGGGGGCTGGTGCTATGTGATTTGGGCGGCTCCAATGGCGGCCCCACGACCCGGCAACGGACAAGTGGAAGAAAATGAATGAATGAATGTTTACAATACTTACAACCCACGTTTACAATACCAATTTTAAGTTTACATTTAAGCAGACCCTAATTTGATGCCATATGGTTTTGTTAAAGAGAAAATATTGTCAAAACGCAACCTAGAGTCTTGTTTTGAAGGCATTTTGGCCATAGTTTCCCGTCAATAGAAAATAAATAAATGCTTGAAGTAAGACAGGCTTTCACAGGAATTGAAGCACCTTTTTGGAACAAATGTCTTTTTAACACATAACTAGCTCCCATTGAATCTGGTAACAATTAAAGATACATACGGTTTGAGCTGAGCAACTACAACACTGCCTGCTAGCACTGTAGAAACTACCATCTGTGAACCCACCTACACAGCCATGCTCATACATCACAATACATACCTCCCCTGTTAAATGCTTGGACACCAAAAGGAAAAAAAAAACTAAACAGGCATTTCCCTGAAGCACCCTTCAAGAACTACGGGATCATTTACACACAAGATTTAAAAATAAATAATGGGAAACTGGGCTGTGTAAGTGCATTATTGCCTGTCAAATTACTGGAGCAATTTGAGTTTCAGTGTCTGCACTTTTGGTGAAAGCTTGCTTGAGTCAAGGTCCATCAGGATATTCTGGTATACCTCAAATGTACTCTTCAGGCTTTTTGGATAGCTCAAGTTGAGTGCGTAGATCAGTCCATAAAGCATCACACAAGCATGGCTGACACTCTGTAGATTATGGAGACCTTTCACACCTCCCAGCACAACACCGAGATCAGCAAATCTGGAACATCAGGACCATGACCGTCTGCTTGGACTGTGTAGATGCCCATGGTCTTCTCTCCAATGTCTGCCTCAGCCTCTCTGGATTCAATGTCCTGGAATATAAAGAACAGAATGATGGGCTGTGTTACCCAAAAGCAGACCATCCCTAATAGATCATTTCTAAAATACCTTGATTACCTTCGTTGACATGGTTTCCGTACACCTGTGCCAGTTTCAAGACCAGGTAGCAAGCAGTCAAGGTCCACATTTGTTAGGTCCTGCTAACAATGTGAACAACAGTAAAAGAAAATATAAAGTACCAAAACTTGATTCGACTTCAGAGAACAGGACGGCACTTTGATATGAGTTAAGTTTTGGTGCAGTTTATTTTTCTTATGAATAAGATTTATATGCTGGGTTGCATGTGACATCACAGCGTTGTAAAGGTCTATAATATTATATGGAGATAACATTATTTTGTTTAAGAGGAAATTTTTTGTCTTGTACATAGAGATCATGGACCCAGGGACTAATAATAATCATTTTTGTAATTCATACATTTACTTTTTAGATATCACTTGTGAAAGTGTAATGCAATTAATAGGAAAAACTGGCTCTTGCCCCCCACTGGGTCCTGTGACATAAAATTCTAGAACCTGAAACCTAGCAATTGCTTTACTTTACTGTTGTTCACATTGTTAGCAGGAAAATTTTATGAAACCGTCCCACCTTCCTGGTTTGAAACTGGCACAGGTGTACGGAAGCCATGGTAACAAAGGTAATCAAGGTATTTCAGAAACTTCTATTTGAAGAGCTTTAAGGCACAGTATATATATGCGTTCATGAGAATGAGATGGATGCAAGTTCATGGTAACAATGACCTTAAGACCTTTTATCACGTACTAAAAGCCTGAGAAAAAAAAAAAAAGTCATTATGGATGCATTTTGCGTTAACATAATATACAGCCTATTCTCAAAATGTGAAAAATTAAAAATCTGACAATTGACCTTTGGCTAAGCCCTGCCCCAAGTTACTGTTGCTATGTCAAATAGATTAACGTCTGGATGCTGATATCAAAATGGCTTATTGCTGCAGTAGTTCATCCGAATAAAACAGTCCATTCATGATATTGTGAATCCAAGTTATTTTTCTAAGGAACTAATATGTACAACAAGTTCACATCGGGATAAACTGCACTATGGTAGGCTACGGATTTATCCCGGTTTTATATCAGAGCTCTGCCGCAAAGTGGCTCAAATTAACCAACACGGTGGCAGTGGTCACCTTCAAAACTATTACAACAGTGTGTAACATTAATGTTAAGTGTTTGTAGCTTGAACAACAAAGTTAAGATCAAGCTGCTAGTCAAAACATATCTTTACAATCCTAACTTACGCGCTAGCACTTTGGTTCTTCATTAATTAGGTTAGAGAACTGAAATCATAACCTTAACAGGAAGAATTTTGCTTATGACCCAACTGTAAAGTTACATTAGTTAGACAATTGGAGCACACAAAAGTACGTTTGTTGATCCTTGGAAGAATTTTAGACGACTGTGCAGACATACACACAGTTCAATCCAAAGGATTTGACACGTTTTGGGAAGGGGAAATAACACCCTCTCTGGGAAGCGCATCTGCACAATGTTCAACCATATTTAAATAAAACTAGGATGATAATAGCTTGCAGAGACCAAAAACAAGAGACGCCTGTGTTTAAATCAATGGAGGGCTGTCAAAAACTATCCAACTTTTGTCAACATTCTGTGGTGTGGCTTGGCCAAAGGTAAATTCTTAGTAGTCTTGTTCTCACGTGTTTATGGGCTGATCCTTCACTGAGGGTAAGGTTCTGTGGTTCATTAAGACGGAGGGATTTCCGGGGAGAGTGCAGAAACTGCTCTTTTACCAATAAAGCCTTTGACCTGCCATAAAAAAAATTAAAATTACAAAACGCCAACTATAAACACAGATATATAAAAATACATAACCAGGAATCATCCACTGATTTTGTAGCTGTAGCTTTAAGAGCCTAATAAACGTTTGATACAGGAAAATGGATTGAAGGAAAAGACAAACCTCACCAACCCCTTTTTCCCTCTTTTCTACGCTCCAGCAGCTCTACTCACCTCTCTCTCGTAAGCTCTTATAGGGTAAGGTTTACTCCTATCCAACCTTCTCACTCAATTCCAATTCGTAAAGGGTCTTGTCAGATTTTTAAGTTTTAGCCAGGACACAATTCAATGTGTACCTTATAAATCCCTTAAAACAATAGTATGGTGCAGGAAATAAAGTATTCCAGTCAGGAAATAGTGGAGTGTGTGCATCAAGCCTAGTGACAAAACTTGACCGTGTGATGTTAACAGGGGAGGTGCTGGGCAGCACTGAGAAGTTGAAAGTTGAAATTTGTCTGCACCTGTAAAAAAGTGAGCTGTTGGCCTACAAGAACACAGGAGTAAGAGGAGGGTTGGAGGAAGGACAATAGGGAAGAGAAAGGACCAACCTTTCCCTATCCTAACATTCTCTCTCTCTCCGTTTACCCCTTACTTGTCAGAAACGCCCCCTTCTACTAAATATTCAGCACCTACAGCAAAAACAGTCCATGCTTTCAAATACACTGCTTTAGGGCTTACCTCTTGACATGCGTCTTTGGCTTTACTGACTGCCTCAGATCCTCAGCTGCCTATTGACAGAGAAAAACAATTACCCCATTATTTCTATCAATGGACAACAGTGGCAATTGCTCATCCACTACAAGGGATGCTGAACTTCCCCTTTAAATTTAGTAAAAAAACAAAAAGAAAAAAAAAAGACAAGCTAGAGATTAGTTTAGTATGAGAAAGAGACAGACAGGGGTGAACAACACTGATCCGTCTTGTATTGGATACAGTTCCAATTAACATGTCCACGTACTTGCCATACCTTCAAAGACGACAAGAAGGCCTCTTTCTCGTTGATGTTCTCAAAGCGCTGGAGTTCGTAAGCAGACAGTCCACAACATTCATCCTATTGATACCCCCACAAAACAAACACAGAACAGAAGTAAAAACCACTGGTTCATAAGAACTATGAAGTGTCTGTGAAAACTGTCATCCTTGCATAATGGAGGCATTTAGATGCCAGGACCCGGCCCACTTTATCCTCTGGCTCCTCTGAACTAAGTGGATTTACTTCCTACAAAGTGACAACACTACCACCGTTGGCCTTGTGGGAAATTCTCATTAAACTAAACAACCCAATGGACTCAATCGTGAACTACTGGTGGTCATGTCAATGCATCCTCATTTAGTTTAGTTTAGTTTAGTTTTATTGTTTATTTGGTAGGGACAGTGCAAGTTAATGAAAAAGCCACACCGGATTGTAGCCTTGGGCTAATTCCATCCGTCGTCCCCCATGTGCACTCTCAAACACACTCTCATTCATCCTGGCCTATTGTACATATTTTTAGTGGTAGGGGAAACCGGAGTACCCGGAGGAAACCTACGCAGACACGGGGAGAACATGCAAACTCCACACAGAAAGGCCCCGGCCTTGGTGGGAATCGAACCCGGACCTTCTAGCTGTGAAGCACGAGCGCCAACCACTGTGCCACCATGCCGCCCATTTCCATCCCATTCTCATGAACGCTACAAGTTATTAGGCACGTCTGGATAGAAATTAATTACATTTTGCAGAAAAGACAGTAGGGTGCCATATTTACCATGTATTCTTTAACCACTGTGTCCAGATCTTCATTGAGGTAGATATTCAGGCATCGAAGCACACAATCACGCCTCACGTTAATGTCTTCATTCTGAAAAGAAAACAAACATGCTTGTCAGTGTCAAGAGATGCACCAACAGCTCAACTGTACATGCTTATCAGATTAGACAACAACAAAAAAACATAAATTTTCCATCTGGGCCATTATGGTGGTGATCCTTCTTCCTGCAGCTCCACCTTTGGCATTAAAAACCTTTTATCAGGTCATTGGTCTGATTGTCCAGTTCTCTAATAAATTGGGGATGTCAGAGGTTGTCAGTCGCATAAATTCCAAGTTGATCTGTAAAAGACAACACAGACAGGATGCAGTGTTTGGCAGTTCATAAAGAAGGTCATTGACCAAGTTACCACAATTACCTCACAAAATTCTGTTAAAACCTAGAAAATGGAAATGAGCCACTATATTTTATATTAACTTGGAGAACAAGCTGCAAAACCTGCTTACTTGTGCGCATGCATTAATATACGGATTGGACGTGCGCTTAATTAACTAGAAGTAAGAGAGACGTCAACACTCGACTAGTCGACTCGACTTAAACTACCGTATCTCGATAAATAAGTCGACCTCTGAAAATCACTAGTCGTTAATGCCCTAGTACTTGAGTCATCTTCTGTACTTGGTAGTTGAGGTCTCCAAGTAGTACGTGGATGTGGTTCAGTATCAAGCTGGCCAAACATAGCTAACTTGTTAGCTACGATGCTAGCGGGCGCCGGTACACGCGACGTGACCAAGATTAAACTGCTTACAAGAATCACGAACTACGCAGATATAATAAATACATTATATAATATTGATGTGAGATAAACTGCACGATTAGGACATATTTAGGAGTAAGTACACACAGGATATCTCGGATTACTTACCTTCACATGGACGACTGCAAGGGCAACACACAAGTGCCTGAGCGCAAGCATCCAGCGGAAGTAAAAGGCGCACTTTCCGGTTTCTCCATTTCACTTCACATAACTTCTACGAAAATAAATCACATAAATATTAAATAAAATAATCTTGTTTGTTTTATAACTTTGATTATTTAAATAATGTCAGTATGTATTAACTAATTACATTTAATACATTTCAGAATTGATTAAATTACGCAGATTCAAACTATTTTTAATGCATACATTTTAAGAATATGAGTTTTTAAATAAAGTAATAACAGATGTAAATGCATAAAAATTAACTCTGCCATGAATCATTTCTGTGAGTGTATGAGCCCACCGGATCCGCACCGCGGTCATTCAGCCGTGCTGAATGCAGACTCTCCAAAGTGCAGTAAACAGCAGGGAAGAGACAAGTATCACACATTCATCACTTAATTCACCATTGACTAAATAGTTTAATGTTAAATTACCTTAAACAAGTAGGCTACGGTATACTTTACAGCAGGCACGTGCAGAGGGGGGGGCGAAAGGGGCTTGAGCCCCTGCCCCTTTTGCTCCATGCCCCTGAAGTGCCCTTTTCCCTCCATACCTTTTTTTTATGTGTATTATAGTTTGTTTATCCAAAGCATTACCACAGTCCTTATCATTGGTTTTGTCCCAATAAGCCTTATTAGCTTATATTAATAAATTAAATCCAAAATGAACACGCCCCTTGTTAGTTCATCGTGTGTTTCCAATGCCCCGCCCACTGGTCCTGCGCCGCAGAGAGCAGCGCTTAGAGAGGAGGAAGTCAGAGCCTCTCCTGCACAGAGCAACGATCTCCACACCTTGTGCTTCAGATCGCTCTTTATTTTTCATCAGTCGGCCTCATAATCACGGACCAATGAGGTCAACAAGTCGACAGTTTTGTACGATCTAAAAATAAACCTTGTGTCAGACGTGAGCGCCGTTTATCGCGGCTCAGCGCCGCATCCTCGCGCAACGTATTTGTCAAAATAGTTCAGCTCTATGTTCTCTTAAAACAACGTGAAACTCACGCCCAGAAATTCTCAATAGTTTATGTCCTTTTCTTAAGCCCCTGTTTTCAGCCACAGCCCAGAGAAGAGAATGACATGAGGGAGACAGTCTGTGTTTCTGTAGGGGCGCTGCTAAGACACTTGTGGCCTGGGGCAGATGCCCTATGCAAAGTACCCACTAGCAAAAGATACTGGCAAAAAATGGTATTAATAAACTGAAATAATAATAGCAGTTGGCTTTCCCCAAATCGTATATTTTGTAGCTCCTATTCAGCTCCTTTTACTTTTGTAAATAAATAAACAAAATGGATTCGAAATAAATGTTATTGTGATAAGAATTTAAGAGGAGCGGGTTCTGTTGCGAATGCAAAGCTTATAGAATAGAAGTTTGGTAAATAATGTAACATTCTTTTACATACAGCCTATAACCTATTTTGTATAACTTTCGTATGTAGACTACCCGCCACTGAATTTTGTCTGCACTTTTGAGCTCAAGCGTCCTACTTTTCAGTGTATTAGAACTGGTCTCCCTACTCATTTCAACACTTGGGGCGACGGTGGCGCAGTTGGTAGAGCGGGTCGTCTCGTGATCGGAAGGTCGTGAGTTCGATCCCAGCTTCCGCAAATGCACACTGTTGTTGTGTCCTTGGGCAAGACACTTCACCCTCCTTGCCTCCAGTGTCTGCGTACATTGGTGTATGAATGAGAGTGTGACTGGTTCCTTACTGTAAAGCGCTTTGGCCTGATAACGTAGAAAAGCGCTATATTTAAGTGAGTCCATTTAAAACGCACATTTTATCTTAGTGATCAAAGGTTAAAACAGATAATACCCCTATTTAATAATCAAACCAAACAGTTTCAGAACAAAACAAATCAAATCAATGCTTACATTTCAAATACTGGGACGAAGTCTATCCGCTACTGCACCATACAGGTCAAGTGACTGAGATTGTGTGTGGGAATTTCCCTAATCCTGATTTTCTCCATTATAAACCGGCACAAATCAAAAACGTCCCCATCACAAGGAATAGAACTCAAAAAAAAAAATACACCGTTCTTTACATGGGTCTAATATCTTTGGACAGTTGAACGAGACAGTCTCAGTTTCCACCAGATGATGGCTGTGTACATCATGTTAGGGATTCCGCATGGCATTTGGCATCTTCGTGGGTCTGATTCGAATGGGCATTCCAAATTTTTGCGTTTGTCGTTTAAGACGCCCTGTAAAAAATAGATAGAACAGTAAAGCCTGTTATATATCAAAGAGCCTATTGTTATTAATGACTATTATTTGATGACAGACTGATGGTCTCTGATAAACGATTATTTATAGCCACATCCGGACACCATAACTCACGCTTAAATCCACATGATTTTTTAATGACTAATTTAAAAAAAAAATTTAAAAATTTGCCTTTCATCACGAAAAAAATATAGCCTAATTATAAAAAAAAGTGAAAAAAATTTTCATTGTTATTTTAAATTTTAAAACATTACCAGAACGTCTTCTAGATTATTACTTCATGGATAAATGAATAATACTCAGATGGCACGTATTGTAACATTTCAATATGATTATAAAAGGAGGAAAAAATGGAAATTGAATAACAGTCTCAGAGCGTGAGTTATTTCACTTATAATCGATTTAGCCGTAAATTCGGCTATATGCGTCTATAAGGTCGAACTGAAACCCAAGAGATCTGTCCTAGGATCCGTCTTTTACAGGAAGAACGCGCGGAGATTGAAATTATGAATACCCTCTGGATGGATTGGACCTTACAGTTATAGTTGCTTTAGCTACCATTACGCACAGAATACACGCTGTGGCCCATTTGGCCATGCGCCTGTACGTAAGTGGCACGAGCGTAGCGCTTCCCCGAGTTACTCTCTTCCTCTCATGAGTCTTTGTTGTTCACCTAATACGGGAATCTCAGTGTTTGCATAGAATCTGACATCCTTCGAGATGTTATTGATAAGGAGCGCTTTAGCTACAATTACGCACGGAGTAACTTCGCTGTCCCAGTGCCAAAGCGCCGTTCACAGCTGGGCGCACAGATCGTGCACTCGCCAGAGATCTCTCACCTCCACACTCGTACGGAAACACGCTCTCAAGTACGGGCGCCATCTGGCACCTACTGCGCTGTACCTTGCTCCGGTGCCTACTGCACCATCGTTGGTCCATATCCATTCTCACGAGGGGTGTCATATTCCATCTCGCGTTTAGTTTCCATATTACAAAGAGTATTCTTGAAAGACGAGCCGATGTCAGTCGGATTCTTATAGCTGCACAATTGAACGTTCACATTAGGGTGGATGAACGGCCGTGTTATCCACGGGACAGGAGCTGAGCACCGGCGTCTGGAAAAAGTGCTTTCTGACCCCAATACACTGCCCACGTTATTAGCTTGCCTTTTTGACACATTTTTGACATAGATCATTGTATGGTGAATTGGAGCGGCACATGTTTTGTGCGTAATGCGCCAGGAGCAACGCACAAGCGGCATTCCCCAATATCGACCCAATCTGTTTTTCCAGGCGTTGCGTTAAACGTTGTGGCGATACGTCACAAGTGTGGTTTCGCCCCTATGTCTCTGAACCCCCAAGACACACTGCGGTATATTTTTAACGTGCGTTAAGTCCACGTTACCACAATTGTTGTAGGGTGCGGACGTGGCCACTCTAAACCGAGCGTTTTGTGCCGCTGACGGCAAATACGTCAACATGTTGCATCCCAAAACAATGTTCATGATATTAAAAGCGTATGGGAATTGGAGGCCCACTGTTTTGGGGGGGGGGGGACCCCCAAGCTTGGTTTAGCCCGCCCACCTACTGCCCATGTGGGCCCCAACAACAACGAAGCCCATGCCACCCAAAAGCCCACTAGCCCAAGTGAGCCCTGGGCTCAACTGTACGTGTTTGGCTGGGACGGAACGCTTGATCCGGTCACAATGCACCTTAAACTTCTGGACTTATTTAGAATTGGCTATTTTTATTATTGAGATATATTAGTTATCCTTTAGGCAGGGCCCAAACATTTGTCCGAGGGCCAAATGAAAAAGTGCCTGTGGGGGCGGCCAAACACGGCGATGTCAAAACGTGAAACACAATAACTGCAAAATATAGTTACTGTACTTTGTTTTCTTTTTCCGTAGCCTATACTTTTATTTGATGTCTATGCAATAACATGCTACAACTATATAAGTGAGACCATTTTCCATGCTACATTTAAAATATTTAACTATGGCAGAGCTTTAGTAGAAAATCAACAATTCGAGCAATCATAGTGCAAAATGTAAACCACACTGTAATTTTAAGTACCTACTTTGACTTTACTCATTCATTTGTTATTCTAAAGAAATGTACATTAGATTAATTGTAAAGTGTCAGTTTCAGCATACGTCTTAAGTCATTTTTTACCATGTACCTTCTGGTTATGTCAACCACCTTTGCAAGGAATAAGTTGGAAAACTGGGAATGTTGATGCTACAAAGGTCTTGTGAATAAAACCCAAGACCCACAACGTGTTTCCTGTTAACTTTGGAAAGGAGAGAACAGCGCCCCCAATTGACGCTGGTGGGTAAAACTTGTACTGCATCCCATATTTACCCATTGGACACAATGATTGTAGTTACTATTTATCATACGGCGTAATAGGTCACGTCTCTGGCTGACAATGGGATTGTTCGGCGGGCAGATTGGGCCCGCGGCCCACTTTGGGCACCCTGCTTAGACTTTTATTAACATTGGTATTGTAATAGATGTTTTATGTTTTCATTAGGCCTATATATTGTTTTTAACATACTCAACTGTTTGTTGCTTGGCCTTTACAACTACAACTTAAAAGTAATAAAAAGCTTAATATTTGGCCACTGCTAACGCCTTTACAATAACACGCAAACCTTGTGACACGACTCTTCTATTAACATGATTAAGTTTGTAAGTTAACATAAGCAACTTTGATAGTTTACACAAAAACGAATAGCAGTAATAACTGTTCGTTTACCTGGACGACTGTATGAAGCAAAATTGCGACAGCGCTTTATCAAAGAAATGCCCCACAAAAAAGCCCTCATTCCTCAGTCGCCAAACATTGTGATCAGGGATCTATGCCTCTTTACGAGGATTCCCCACCAGCTCTCAATCCGCTTGTTAGCTGCTGGCACAGTCACATAATTCTAGCACCAGTCTTTCGTCTATCGTCGCTTTCGGGAGATATCTCTGGATATCCGGATCGCCACATTTCTCATGTGCCCATATCATCTTACCATGTCTGGGACAACCCAGACTTCTATCGCTTCCACAAAATACCCCGATGGACCTTTAGGGTCTTGTTTTGTGTCGCCACACGAGCCAAATATTTGACGTGAAAACCATCTATACAACCATGATACATAGACCATATGCTTAAGTTTTCGTAGGAGTCAATTGTGCACCGAGTTGGGTCCCTCTGCAAAAATTGGCGTCTTCGCAGGCGTCTGGACTGGCGAATTTAGTGCCAACTGGGGTCTAGAAGGCAAGAATTGATCCACATCTTCTTTTTATTCTGGCATGCCGTGCTGCTTGCCTTTTGTTAATCCAACCTATAACCGTGGTTCTTTCCCGGGCTTGCCAGTGTTAAAAGAAGTCGATTCGGCGTCTATTGTCATATCTTCTGCGGTATATGTTCCTGCTCGCAGCAACCGATGTAAGTGACGCTCTGTCAGAGAGAGATACCGTGTAAATGTAGGGTTTTTAATAATATTCCTTTGTATTTCAAACCAGATTTAAAGTGAGAAAATCGATCAGTTCGTCCCTCTCCATTGTTATATATGCACTGCATTGACCTGACAAGGAGCGCATTGCTCCATGCCTTCAGCGCTTCACAACAGCGCCAAGCATACAGGGAAAGAGGAAAAATAAAATTAATATTGTTTAATTGTAATTTTCAATATAATCCATATTGGTATCATGGATGAAATGTAATACTCTAAATTGGTTTAATTTGTAATTTCTCTATCTGTGCTTATAGGCACATGACACGTCAATGTGTGAAAGTTTGGCATAAGGCATTGATTCCATAAACTAGTGGTTCACACAAGCACCCATAAAGGAGCACCATTCATGATAGCCCAAATAAAAAAAAACTATTTTTTTTCTTTAGTAACACCATAGAATGGCTATACATACGAAACCTCGGCAGGGTGAACCAAAACGTAGTTTACAATGTCCCTGACAGGAAAGTTAAAAGTTCATTTTTCACAGCGGGTATGACTGGTCACCACAGCGCTTATTTCAAGCCAACCACATTGAGGAACGTACTAGTTGAGTGGAAGCTGAGCAGAGCACTGCGCTCAGGTGTAGCCTCCGAGTCTGGCCTGGACATTCTGATTACCGTGACCAAAGAGGAAAGTGATAAAGGAATTATCCGGATAGTTTGATTATTCAAAGGCATTTTAACTGTCTGACAGGTGCGTTATGCCAGTACATGGGACGCATTGACAGCTTAAATGTATTTTACACTATTATCAAACAGGTTTGACGGTGCTAGACGAGCCCGGATAATAATGGTGACAACTCCCGTTTCGCAAAAATCGTGACCCAGCCCTTTACTTTATAATCTATGCGTTCTAAAGCGTCTACTGTAAGCTCAGGTTTACATTAACAATCGAAGCTATTCAGGTTATTTGAATTAATTATCCAACCTTACACAATAAATGTTCATTAATAGACAACTATTTTGGAAAAGTATTCATTGTATACATTTAAAGAAACATTTTTTAAACATAAACATTGTTTGGAGAAGAATCTGATTGGTTCTCCAATATATTAGATTAGTGCAAATTTTTATAAAACGTGGTAAATCTTATTTTCTAAAAGCATGGTGAAATAGGCCACATTCAACATTCTTAAACATTTAGTTAAAACCACAAGAGCGTAATAAAACAAAAAACAAAAAATGAAATCAGGTGACATCTTTGGCATCGCTTCGGCTTGAACACACAAAAAATAAAAATAACTTGGTGTAAAAACTGCTTCAATTTGAAAAGGATTGGTAGTGACAGTTCTTCCAAATCAATCAGTACTACGTAAAATCAAAAAAAAAAGCTGCAAAATCAGAAGAGCCCTGGTACAAACTCAGTTTACTTAGAAAGTGTTATATGAATATTTTTCCAACATGAACAATACTGTCGTATTTAACCTCTTATAACTAATACTTTGTGGCAAATCACAGTGCACATTACCATCATCCATATGACATAATCAATTCTGATATATACATTAATAGTTTTTGTAAGGCACTGCCGTTTTTAAGAATCGGCCACCTATATGATGTCCATTACCAGACTGACTCTTAAGAAGCACATCAAGTCATTTTTAGGTCCGGGTAATTTGATAGTTTTACTGGCAACACCAAAATTGCCACCACAAGTGTGCGCTTGAGGCCCTAACTGAAATTAAGCGTTTCAGTTGAAGTGACTGTGATAGGCTGGTCAACATAAACATGTCTGCACCAGGCAGAACGGAGAAAAGCATTCAGCAATGTTTTGTCACATCCCCCTCATTATTTCTTTAGGCTGCCGAGCCACATTGTTCTAAGGGGAAGTCATGTTTCAGGAAACAGGATACGGTTTCTTTATTAACTCGTCTTGAGTAGGGTACACGTTCCTGTATTATTTCCCACAAGCTTTTGGGGATTCAGTGCATCTTTCAAAGTATGAAGAACTGGTTTCCAGCATTAATTACATACTTTGGGAGTTGAATAGTGTTTTATGTTGCCAATTGCTGACACAATGTCATTTATTCTGCCCTTAGAGGGCCGAATGTGGGCATCATGGCATCTAAGACATCAATCAGTTTCTCTGACTGACAACCTTGTTATAGTTTCATGAACTGACAGAATTTCTGTCTTCTTTTGAGACATACTGAGGAAAGCTTTCGATCAAGCAGGACTGGTATTGTACATGAAGATGCTTCTTCCAGGAAAGGAAGAGCAAGTGTGAAACTGGAAATATGAACATTTTCAGCAGATACAAAACAATCCTAGCTATTGCTGCCATTCCTGTTCTTGGTATTCGTGCCTGATGTTTATGCACTTTCACATTACGGCCAAGGGTACACGACTGTAAACTACCAGAACTCAGAAAGACAATCGCGAAAAACCACTAGACCCTTCCCCTTTCTTTCAAAACTGACCATTGGGGAGACGCCTTCTGATGTGAACATCTTATGTATTTATGCTTGATCAGTGTGGCATTGATAAGCTCAGACAGGGCAGTTGCTTCTACTTATCACTAGCACCACCTTTGTCTTGGCTCTTCATAAGGCACAAAGTGTCATCAGATATTATTGAGGTTATTCTGATGATGACGCAACCTTAATTAAACTTCACTATCAGTGGTTTGTTCAGAGAACACCTCATTATTTTCTGTCACACTGTTCAGGCATCAGAACGTGTTAAAGTCCAACATTTCCACATCCATGATCGGTGTACTTGACTGTACCATTGTTTCTGTTCGTACCACGCTAGAATCGTCACTGAGATGAATTTCCAGGTCACCTTCATCCGTGTCTTTCTCATGACCACTACATCTGTTGGATGTTACAGACTGCATTTGTTATAGATTAGAGGTCTTAACATTTTTACCTTGTAATTTGTCATACGTGTCCTCAATCGTGACTGTCAACATCTATCTTTTCTCTGAAAAGTCACAATTGACGGTCCATAGTCCTGTAGGTTGAAAACCTGCACCTTCATTTGGGAAGAAAAGATCTTGTTGCATTCCTTAATGGCAATAATCTTTGTGTTTTTATCAACTGTTCAAATGTCTCGTCCCACACTTTAGGAGGGCCCTCACTGTTTAAATTTATTGTCCTTTTCACAATAGTTCATCCAGCCGTTTTCTTACCGCCTTCCTTTTTTTTTGGTATTTTCAGTTCCTCTTGAGCAGCAACCCCATCTTCGCTTGGGCCAGGCTCTGCACGCTCACTTGTCTTTTCTAATTTCAGACACCTTTGATTTATCTTTGCAAGAGAATTATCTCTTGAAGACCCTGGTTGTTGGACGACAAAAGCTGACACTGCCAGTTGTTCCCCATAATGTGGCAAGTATTTAGCAAGAATCAGCGTCAACATCACTGGATGACAGAAGATCAATCTGAAATTAAAAAAAAATAATAATAATAGGTAGTGTTACAATTCTAACATTGTGGATTTTTTTTTTTAAACACATCATATTTGAACGGTCATATGCATGTAGTGAATGATTATAATTTATTTCAAAACATAGGGGAAATAACGGACAGGAATAGTGGCTGCAAGTTTTCTTCATTAAGAGAGACTGACAATCCCGCAATAAGGAAATAGAGTTAGGTTTCAGTCGCATTGCAAAGCCCATTTGCTATTTCTAAAGAGTTTGAATTAAGTACACTTTTTTAATAAAAAACTTTTTCTGAAATTTCAAGAGTGCCTCAGCCTATTCCTTCATTGATATTGCTATTTATTGCTATTCTCCAATAAAAATGGAAATGCGACTCACTTATACAGCTTTTTTCTTACCCTTAATCTGCTTTACAGTAAAGGAACTGTTCACCCCTTCACCTCTATCATTCATACACCGCATGTACACAGACACATTAAGTGTTTGCCAGGACATGACAATGTTGATTTGCGGGGCTAAGAATGAAAAGGAGTAGAATCAAATATACACCTTTATTGCGGCTTCCTAAAAAACCTAATAGCCCGGAGAGGGATGAGGCCTTGTTCCTATGAATCAAGTTTTGTCCATGCCCAAGAACACATTTACAAAACGCTGAACTCCAAAGAGTGATGCGATTAACAAAAATTGTCCAATACCCGATTGTTCTCATTCCGGCCAGTGAGTGTGCGTTTTTTTTTACTAGGGTTGGGTTAAAAGATATATCGTATTGTATCCATTCCGATATATGAACATCAGAATATCAATATCGCAAAAGAAATATACTTTATCGTATTTTATATCGTGATATGAACATTCTAATTATTGAAATTCGAAAAATAAGTTTTAACCTAACATAGTATTTTGTATCGATAGAGATATTGGCCATGATATCGAGATATGAAAATTTTGTTCCACAATCGTTCAGCCCTACTAGGGATGCACGATTAATATGGGCCGCCAATAATTACGTAATTAGGCCAGATAATATAAACTAAAATGCATTTGAATCTGCTGCCTCCAGCTGGCTAGTCTTTCTCTCAGTTGCTGGCGGCGCCGCCCGCTGCTACTGCAGCCCGGAAAGCCTGTCTCCCAGGCCCGACTTCTGCATGTTTTAGCTTGTAAAAAATAAGAGTATTAAACAGCGAACATTTGCTGTTGCATGCGCTCTCCGCCAAGAAGAGTTGTCTGACTTTTAACATCGAAGTAACATTACTATTTTCACCGCAACTAAATGAGAAAAATACGAGAAATAGTAAACGCGGACCCTAGCTTCAAGTAAGTTTTTAACTCGAAAAGAGCGTGTCCTAAACCGATGTATTATCTTTTATTTCGGAATTAAAGCCCCACACTATGAACGATAAGTTTTCATGACGAAATGAGCCACAATTTTCACAACGACATAAAATGCACAAATTGACAATGCAGAAGCGAGTGCTTATTGGTTGGCTGTCGTTATGGATATTAAGTCCAAACTTGACGCTGTCACAGCATGGATTGGATCTACCTCTCTCTATCAGCAGCAGGAGACCCGCCTCTAGACCACAGTGAAATACTCTGTGTATTATTACAGTTATTGCATCTATTTGAAGCAATTACTATGATGGTGCTAAGCCAAAACACTAAGGAGAGTGTCCATTCATTATTATTATTTTAGTGTATGTGACACCGATGAGCAGAGAGAGACCTGCTTCAGATGATGGAAGAGTAAAAACCCTGAGCTTAAAGTGGAGACGCCCACCTAAATTAAACTCATTATTTGATCTATATTTGTATACACTTGTATTGTTTTTGTAGGACCTTTTTCAGATTTTTACGTGAAACACAACAAGTGACACCACATCATAGAGAAATGAAATTATACATGATTTGTTTTTTTATAAACAAATAATGAAAAGTGTGACGTACATAGTACTGGCATCCCTTTCCTTTAAAGTTGAAAAACAATTGCCTTCAGGATTTTCTGATTATTTCTGATGACCACGTGTTTGACCCAATGTCTAAAGGTTACCTGTGTGTTTCTAATCTCACTTCAAATACAGCTTCTCTGTTGATTGGTCTCAGAGGGTCTGTTAAGAGACAATTGGGATCAGACAGCATTATGAAGTCAATAACACACCAGCAGGTCCGGGGATAAAGTTATTTAGAAGTTTACAGGCTGGGTTAGGCTTTATAATCATTTCCAAAGCTTTGAACATTCTCAAATTACAGTGAAAATAGACCATCCAGGAATGGACAGACTGTGGCATCACTGCAAACCTCCAAGGACCCGGCACGTCCTCATAAACATGACCCAGAGTGTTAACAAGAGCCTATGATGAACTGGAATGAACCAGTGTTTCCAACATAGACTAGTTTAACAGACCTTTGAGGACCATCACAGCGCCTTATTTTAACTGACATAGTTACAACAGGTCTCGAGTCTATTTAGTCATTTGGGTAACATGTGGACCACATTCAGAAATGTTTAATTTTCACTTTTGAAGGCATTGGTTCCACTAAAGAAAGGGCGGGCCAATACCTAAAAAATCGTATGTATACATTTCATTTCTTCACAATTTGTGTGTAAGTATTGTGTTCTACATCCAATTTTATATGAATTAAATTATTTATGGTCCATCAGCATGGTAAAATGCTGAAAGTAAGGGGGGACTGATACTTATGCATACACTGTACCACTTTCGCAACACGCACGCACACACTTCAACCCTCTATACATATCTGTGTTTTGACTGGCTTCTCTAAACTGTTGTACACAAACGACTGTATTTTTCTGTCATGTTATTTTTTTAATTAAAAAAAAATGTTACCTTGTCTTTGAAGTTAACATAAACTTCTTCTCCCACGCCACGTCTCGCAGAAAAGCACGGCAAGATCCATCTCGCATTGTCAACCCAGCCATAGATCCTTGAAAAGTACAACACAACTAATAGTGATGCATTTAATGTAGCTCCCACATACCCAGCAGAGGAGAACAACGTTTTTTATTATTTAAATACTGAGTTATCCTTAATGTCTGAGAACTCTGACTCACAAAATTGGCTTACTGCGTATTTTCCCTTTTCTTTTACTCCCCTTTTCTCCTTAAAGTACACAAAACTTGTAAACAAAAATAGTTTGAGTTGTATTATTGTACATTGACAATCATAAAGAATATTTTGGTTAACAACTTACTTTCTTTTAGGTTTTCACAACGCCTCCAGAAACCTCCGGTGTCATCTGCAACCAATCTTCCTTCTGCGCAAATATCATCGCACATGAAGCTTACAATTATACGCAAATAGGACATTACCTAATCAGTCAAAGATATTTTGTAACACTTACAAACATATATTCATATTTTACTGATACAACGTTTTCTTGCTAAATCACTGCAGCGGTCACTTGTTGATGACGTCATTCAGAGTCGCATGTGTGTTGTGTGATGTGATAAAATCCAAACTACGACACCTAGTGGACCACAATATAGTCTACTCCAGGCTTACATTCATTAATTTTACGGTCCTTTGGAGTTTATTTATTACAGAACATTCGGTTGTGTGCTGTTGAATTAAACATTATGAAGCGCTGTGGTAGGCTAAGTGACAACCAGGCTGGGGCTGTACTTGCATAGGAAATAGAATATTATCTATATAATCTTTAATTAAAGAATGACCTTTTAAATCACCGTCCAGCACGATTTCATTTTGGTTTGATTTTTTTATTTGACTGGTGGCATCAAAAGCTGACTCTGCGTAATTTTCTACGTATGAAAACATGATTCAACAGCTCTATGGCAAAGTATTCTCAAAGTACCTGGAGTAATATTTCATGATGCCCTTTGTGTGCTTTGTAGATTATTGTCTCTGATTATGCGAGTGGAGATGTAGGCTAGCTCATTTTAGCCACTGGCATTCTACGCACAAGAGTGCGCGCGCGCTCTGAACTCATTCTGTGATTTTTCACTTTGATGCACACTCTGATTCCCCATTGTCCCTTTTACTTTATCTGTGACATTCAGTTACATCAGAGGTTGAACATCGCCCATGGCTGCGGCTCGAATAGTCAGAAAGGAGTGCTATCTGACACATGGGCACCTGATTTGAGTGTGTTATTTCTTTTGCATGTTCGAGCTCGGCTATTCTAGTGCCTGTATATTTACTGAACCTTCCCCGTTTGTTGACATGAATAACCCCAGAATCACTTGACCAGCGTGTCTTCTGGGAGCGGTGCTCTAGACTTTGAACCACGCCTTCGTGGCGGAGCAGCTTGGGACTGCTGCGCGCCAGCTTAATATTGTCTAGTGGTGCGTATATCATGTGTGCGCTCATGCGCGCGGCCTGGTGTGAAACCTTTTATGTTTCTGCCACATTTGTGTCATGAAGTCGTTGTAGCACATACCACGGGAAACATCAGGCCCATGGGCGATAGAGGCAGATTGCACGGCGCCTGTGTACTGTGCATTTAAAACAGATTGACGCGGGGGTCACAACATTTTTACTAGAAGCAATTATTATCCTCCATTAGCGTGGTTCTAGTTGAAGTTGAAATACACACGTCAAAATTATGAATTATTATACCCATTCAAAGAATACGGCCGTATGCTTCAACATACCAGAAAATAAACAGAAATTCGTGAGAGTATCCAATACAACTAACCATCTTTTTTCTTATAATGTGTTACCTCCAATCCAAGGATAGCAAATTGCAGAATTGGTTCTAATGTCCTTTTACACCAACCAATTGTACGAGAAATTCCAATATCCAAAAAGACTATGTCCCAGCACAATTTCTTCTTCAAATAGTTTATTCAAATTCAATTTAAACATCACTAGTATGTAAGCAGACTATGAATTTATATCCATTACAAATGGAATTATACTACAGCTTTGCACTATGGTCCCCTTCGCATGCTTAAGAAAAAAAATATAATAAAAAGAACAATCAATTAATAGTAAGAAAAGACACACACGCCCTATATGAATGTGTGTGGGTTTTTTTTTTTTCAATATCTCAAGACCAAATAATTATCAAAAAAATAAGAACAATGGAGAGCTCGATATTTTGAAATAGTAGTTGCTGGCGGAAAACCGATTGGCTCGTGCACCTGTTAGTGGCGGGGACGAGCGGAGATCGGCCGCTGCGCTGTGCAGTCTGTCCGGCCATTCTGGGCCAGAGCCAAGACGCAGCGGCTATGCCGGACTGGCATAGGACATATCTCTAGACACGGAGACAGAAAAAAAGTTCTTTTAAATGTGCATTATCTTCGGACTGGACTAGGCAGAGTGATAAGGACACAACATCGAGTAAGCTTGTTGGCAGAGTCGAAGCAAATAAAAATGAAAGTTTGATATTTGGACTAGTGAACTCCGGACCGAGAACCGTTACATGGCTATCAAGCAAAGTTAGCATCATTTGCTAACGGCTTTAGCTCTGTCTAAGGACTATGTCTGGCATTTACGTAGTATTCTAATTTATGAGAATTGCACCTGCGGCCAGCCCAATCAGACAAAAACACTCACACTGTTTTACTGGTCCACAGTTCCAAATGCAAGTTTGTTAAAATGTACCTTTTTTGTGTTAGTTATTAATGTATTTTCATATAAACGTAGCCTTATATCTTTAATAATTTGGACTTGAGTCATGCGCATTTACAAATGAACATGTAATAATAAAGCATTTTGAGATTGGTGCTAGACATTGCCCTGCCACCCACAGTGATATTGTGTTGCAATTTATTTTCTTAAAACAAAAATTTTTAACATTTCGACTGCGCTGTTTTAAATTTTGTTGTATGAGTGAAAAAAGGTCATGCTTTCTTTATATAAACAAAAGATTAGACTTTAAGTGTGTGCTCTGGACCAGATGTGGGTCAGCCAGCACGAACATTTGAAAATAAGTGTCACTATTTATTAATTTTGCTAAATGTTAAGAATAATTGCATTCATGCTGCATTGATCTGATGCTCTTGTAATCATTACTGTTTATGCTTTTACATTTATAATGTTGTATTTTTGTTTTGAACAAAAATTTTGGAAGGACCTGATGCTGTCCAAAATGGATGAGGACCAGGCTGGATTGTCATTTGGGGCAAGTAAAAAATGTAAAAGAAAACTAAAGGATTGTTAATATTACGGTTTTGTTTATATGTTTACATCGATCGAGGGTCGGCGGTTCAAATCTGCAGAGATGCGCTTGTCCGTTGGGCAACACTTCCCCACCGTACTCCGTGTAAGTACACGGTGTGTTAATGGAATGTGTGTAATTCCTTTTGATGTAAAGCGCTTATGGTGCCTAAAAGTAGGTAGAAGTGCGCGTGATAATGTGTCATCATTTTAGAAGACGCGATCTCTCTTTT